>VZQC01007794.1:502106-691590 GCA_009823505.1 Rhizomys pruinosus | reverse complement strand
ATATATATATATATATATATATATATATATATATATATATGCATATGTTGAGACAATATGGATTGGAGGGGGAACAACAACAACAAAAGCATTGAGACAAGGAACCAACTGGAGCAAAAATTAATCCTCTGCTTTGAAAAACTTTGAAAAGACTCAGAAGGAGATACAGGACATGTATGGCAGACAGCATGAACTCGGGAAGGGTGGGGGGCATGGAGGGGGAAATGAGTCTGGATTGAACTGAGAAGTAATGTATGAAATGAACAAAACTTCAATCAAAATATTTTAATAAATCTTAAGTTAGTATGAGGTATGTCATAAACATCTGATGGACCTATTTGCTACCATGTGTTCCTATAAGAAGGGAGTAAGGGCCAGAAGATAAGAAGGAGTGATTGGGAATAGTAATGGAGAGATTTATATTTAATTTTGTGAAGGTATGGTGCATAGGGTTATAATAACCATTATATGAATTTTGGCCACTCAGATGAAAGAATGCTGTTGATGCCCCTAACCTTCCTGCTACCTAAGTGTGCACTCCATTATGAATGTTTTCCAATATATTAATAACAAAATCTTTAACAAGCTCATAGCTTCTCTTTTGTAAATAATTTATAAGGCATTATTATTTGATAAGTTAAAACTAAACATATTATTTAACTTTTGTCAATGACTTCATTCCAGTTGTTGTTCCTTTAATATATAAACTGTCCTTTCAGATCAACATTTAAGTAATGTTACAATAAGTGGTGTCATAGCTCTGTATGTCTGACATTATACAGCATATTATGTGTTATTTCAGCAGTTAAATAAAGGGAGGAAAAATCAAATTTCAAAATCTCCTGAGCCACATTTGTACAAAATTCATGAACAACTGATTAATTTTTTCGAAGGCCTGAGCCCTTCTATTCCCTTTTAGTAAAATCCTTCAATTGCATTCTTAATTCTGAAGGCAGCCAAAATAGCGATATGGTAGGGCTGAATGGCAAATTGTGCCATTTGTAGCACTGATGTAGCACTTCCTTCATGGAAATTAATTACCAAATTTATATTTAAGTATTACTTGTATTGAATTCACTGTCTTCTTAAAACATCCTTCCTTTGGTCATTTCTACTGATGATTTTCAGTCAAATAGCTGACAACTGCCTATGATTCATTTTAGCTAGATTCTACTTTCTCTGCTAAATTCATTTTAAGCATTTAACAAGCCTGAAAAGATTAGTGTCAACCAAACTGAAATATTTCCAGAGGTAGGATGTGTGCAATCACTTAGTTTCCAGGTACATAGTGACTATGTAAATTGTCAACATATCTTGTTTGCTGTTTATTTTTGAGTCATTGTCTATATTACAGAATAGATAATGTAATGTAATATTTCTCTGTATTGTTGAGTTATCGACCTATTATAATTTAAAAGTCTAGATAATGTATAGGGCTTACTCAGAGATAAGTGAACAGACTGTATGAAATGATAATTCCATTTTAAGATATGGAAAAGATTGTTTGAGTATCAATGCTTATTATTAATATTTGAAGACTACTGTGCACTGAGCTTTTCAGAACAATAATTTCAAAGCTGTGTATCTGGAATAGGATTATATTTCAATTTTCCCTTATTTCAACACTGCTGTTTTCTGAATGTATCCCAAAATTAAGTAATAGAAACTTAATTGTCAGAGTGACTGTGGTTTTGACAGGTGGTTTCATTAGATGGTGACTGTTTCATGAGGGTGAATCCTTATGAACGAAATCCAGGCCCTTATAAATGCTTTCAAGGTAATGGGTTCCTCCTTTTCTGCTTCTCTGCTATATGTAGACATATATGTTACCTCAGAAAGACAGAACAACAAGGTATCATCTTGGCATCTTAATGTTCTAGGTCACAAGAACCATCAGAAATAATTTTATCTTTTATATCAACTTGAAAATATGTGATATTCTGTTGTAGCAGCAAAAACACATTAGGAAAACCAGAATATACCTTAAATTAATGTAAGGATTTCTAATGTGCGTCCAGTATATGATGATTGATACTTGAATAATTTTGTGTGAGGAGCACTCACTGTATGTGTATTTTGAAAAAAACTTCTTTGCTGCATCCTCATCTTCATGCTAGTTTTCTTTGCTTTATAACATGGTAGCTTATCATAAGAAAAGTATATAAGTCAGTAATGTATTATGGCATTTTAGATACTTTTACAGAATGTGACTAATTTGTTTTATAAGAGTTGTTCTTACAGCAAGTTCTTAACACCATTTTCGTTCTGGACAAAATTCATGCTTGATATACTGATTTCTCTAAAATGCTAATAGTGCTATTTTGTTTTATAACTCTGATTTTAAAAGCCATGTATTCATTTAGATAAATATGTACTACATGAACAACAAAAAAATGAGAAAATAGGTATTGGTTGTATTTTGTAGGCTGTCTGACATAGAACTAAATGTACAAATTTTCAAATACTCAAACACTAATGATCAGCAAAATGTAATTTGCAAATCCACAATTAACTTCTGACTGGCTTCTGTTGATTTTGTGTTTCTATAGCCCCATGCCAGGTAAAAAGTTCCACTTTTCTGTGTTCTTTTTATCCAATATTTATAATAGCGTCCAAATAATGAGGTGATTGTTATAAAAACATTATTTCCAAGTAAATCATACTTCCATAAGGCTGTCATCGTACTTTACTGAAACTCTAATAATACATTTTCTATTGAATATTTTGTCACTAAAACTATGAAATTTTACTTCCTCTTTCCTTTTCTGTTCTTTAATATTTTTCCGTTCCTTGACACACAAGTTTTTCCATTTAAATTCTTAGGTTGGAATCCTGCTAATAGTTCCTCGGGTTTGCCAGCTATGTGTTACCTCAGACAGCTATGGTGTCACCTCTCTCTAGTCTTATTTATTGGTTTATTATGTTGTGCTAGCTAACTTCAGTTGTCAACTTGACACACTTGGGTGGAGGGAACCACAATTGAGAAAATTCCCACAATTGGATTGGCCAGTGGCCATGTCTGTGTGTCATTTTCCTGCTTGCTGAGTGATGTGGGAAGGCCCAGCCCACTGTGGGTGGTGCCATCCCTGAGGAAGTGGTCCTGTGTTGTATAAGAGGCTGAGCACAGGCTGAAGAAGCAAGCTAGTTATCAGCTTTCCTCTACTGTCTGTGCTTTATCTCTATCTTCCAGGTTCTTGCCCTGAATTGGTTGAAAAGAATTTGTAGTGAGTTTTCTTAGAGAAGGGTGAAAAAAACTGTTTGTTTTTGTTTGTTTGTTTCTTAAAAGCGTAAGTGCGTATGCCATTTTTGATACTCAAGGACTTGAAACAGTGCCATTAACTTCCACAACCATGATGAACTATATAACTGCTATCAGACCTTCAGGTTTGATGATGACATGGCTTTTGGAGAACTTCCATAGTAGTGATTCAGAAGAATGTTAAAGGTAGATTGGAAGAGCTTGCATCATTTGGGCAGCAGTAGTAGAAGAAGCTAATATGAATGACTGAATATGAATGATTGTGTAACTAAAAAACCAAAAGCTGTATTTTTACATTTTCCTGTTCAAACAATACATCTGTGGATGAAAATGGAAGTGAATTTAGATAAATTTAGTTGTAAAAAATTACTGGAAGTTTGTTATACTGTTTTAATTGATTTTAACATCAGATGGTTCAATAATGAGTACATAGTTTAACTAGCATTGAAATGAAATTAATTGAGTTCTTTGCTCTGCATAACTTTAATAACAGACAGATGTTAGTTTTCCAGTAAAAGCAATGAAGGTTGTTCTCTAAACTACTTTGGATTTACAGTGTTACAAAGCATTTTAATTATAGTCATATGTGCATACTTTAAAAATAATTTCAAAACATTTTATTGTGATAATAAAAGCATATTTATGCATCATCATGAAATATGGAAAGCATTCTCTGTGTTGAGCAGTGTAAAATGTTGATAACTTTTGCATTTCATTTTTGTTTGTGATTGCCACCAGTGTTTACATTTTCCAGCACCCAATTTTGATTTTTTTTATATATTCAAGTGTGTGTGTATGTACCCAGTGCCGGTAGAAAGTTAGATTATTTTTTTCTTTCATCATATCAAGACAACTGAAAAGAAGAAGGAATAATAGGTACAAATGCATTTAAAATTTGTAGACATAAAAATATGGAAAAGGCAGTGTGAACCCAGGTTAATCAATAAACTGGGGAATTAATAGAGATGTATTGTATAAATGGTATTTAGTAGATCAGAAGGAATTGGGCATGGCAGCACACACCTTTAATCCCAACACTATGGAGACAGATCCAGGATGATTGCTATGATTTCTGTGAGATGGAGGTCAGATCTGGATGAGCTAAAAAAAGAAAAAAAAAAACAGAAGGAGGATGTGATGACAGGGATCACAGTAACTAGAAAGATTGCTCTAAGAAATATGGTGTAGAGTTTGGTCTATGAAACTTTTTGAAGGATCCCTCCCTCCCTTGCTCCCTTTCTTCCCTCTTTTTGTCTTCCATGCTAAATAATTGTTTGATACTACAACCAGAATTTTTATCACCAAATTTATCTCAAGAATAATGATAATGAATCATAAATCATATTTGTATAAAATATTTCATCACAAAATATGTACATTTTTGGTTTAATGTGCACTAATTCAATATAACTATGTGGCACATATTTATAAAATATGGAATGGTTCCAGAATTTTGTCATATCACAGAGAGCATGCTAATCTTTAACATTCCAGTTTTACCTCATCTGCTATATTACATTAAGTGAGCATTATAAACTATAATAAAAAGCATCTATTTGGAAAACTTCACCACATATACATCTGACAAAGAAATGATTTCCAGAATATATAAACTACTCAAAAAACAAAGAAGAAAGAAAACAAATGACCCACTCGAAAGATGGAGCAAAGAGCTGAACAGAGACTTCACAAGTGAGGAATTAGAGATGGCTGAGAAACATCTTAAAAAGTGTTCAACATCGCTAATAATTAAAGAAATGCAAATTAAAATCACTTTAAGATATTATGTTACTCCAATAAGACTGGCTAGGATCAAGAAAACAAATGATACCAAGTGCTGGAGAGGTTGTGGGGAAAGAGGAATATTCATCCACTGCTGGTGGGAATGTAAACATGTACAGCCACTATGGAAAGCAGTGTGGAGAACCTTTGGAAGACTTGGAATGAACTTGCCACCTGACCCAGCCATACCACTCCTGGGTAGGTACCCCAAGACTCATCTTACCACAGAGATAAATGCACAGCCTTGTTTACTGCAGCTCTCTTCACAATAGCAAGGAGCTGGAAGCAACCCAAGTACCCCTCAACTGATGAGTGGATAGAGAAAATGTGGTACATCTACACAAAGGAGTTCTATGCAGTGGTAAAGAAAGATGACATCATGAACTTTGCAGGTAAATGGATGGAGCTAGAAGTTATCCTGCTGAGTAAAGTAACACAGTCCCAGAAAAACAAACGGCAAATGGTATCCCTCATCTTTGGATGCTAGCACCAATTACCTAATTGTATGGCAAACTGAGCAAGTCAATGTGACCTGAAAACAACTGTGCTCTTATATTATAGAATCCCTTAAAAAATAAACAAAGAAAAAAATTTTAAAGTATCTATTTCAATTACCTTGTGTATGAAGTCATTGTGTTCAGTAAACATTATCATACTTAAATGTCTAATATCATCGAGTAAATGAGGAAAGATAAAAGAAAAAGCAACAGAAATATTTTTCTTTTTGCCTAACCAAAGAGCAAAAGAAAGCAAAAAGCAAGTGGAATTTATCAATTAAACATGTAATTTTTTAATTTATCATGCATTGTGAGTTACCTGCCTGTATAGGACAAGGCCCTAGAGAGATGCTTAACTAGATGGCTATGATGAGTGCAGAGTTCCTAGGGCAAGAACAGAGGTGGATATTGTCAACTCGTGGGCAGTAAAGCTGCCTCCTCAAACTCTGAGCACTTTTGCTTGGCTTGCCATGAGTGCAATGTGCATGAGTGTTTGGGCTCAGGAGAAAAACTCAAGTGCTGTTAGAAAAGGTCTCTTTCAAACTGCACAAAAACACATTCATCACTGTTAAGTAACAGCAAAGTAGCAGAAACATAGAATTTAATTCTTCTGTTTTTAGGTACTTCCTTAGCCACTGCTATCTTCTGCTTTTCTCCAAATTTCCTGTATATTCATAGCATTCTTAAGCCAATTCTTTCTGTCTGCACATGGCTTCTGTCTCCAGAATGACCAAAATTTAACTGGTCCCACTTTTTTTTTCATTACAGTGATATAGTTTATCAGTATGGTAGATAGATACTTAGTAATTCTAAGAGTTTGGATTGGAAAGAGGGTGATCATACTTTAAAGGAATTTTTCTCTCAGGTATCTTTTGTTGCAGTAGAGTAGAGGGTATTCGGAAACATACATCCCTAATATCCTACAGCAGAATGTAAATTTCATCTTTTGTAATGTTTAAGACCTTCCAAAGTTTATAAAAAAGATGGCAAGAGAACAGGCCACACCAGAGCTGCTCTCCTGTGGTGTTCCCTACACAAGGATCAGAAATGAAAGAGTCTGGTCTCTGGGTATGCAGAAATCTAAAGGAGGACTTGGTGGCAGTCCTCATGCCAGACTGCATTATCTGAAAACAAAACTCATATTTGGGTATTAATCCTATAAATCCCTCTTACAATTCCCCCTAATTTTCCCTGTGTGAATCTTGTCCTTCCAATACTCAGTTGATCTGGATTTCACACATGTAAATAAAAAATAACACCTGTGTTGGACTTGTTCTTTTAAGCAAATGGAGTAGAATTTTTCCATTCAAAATTCTTAGTTTTCTGATAAAGCAATTTGGATATTCATTCGAAAGCAGGATTAAGGAGTGCAGACTAGGAAGCCCTTCATGCCCAGTACTACAAAAAGAAGCTTAGGATGCTCAAAATATGAGTATATTTATATTTCTTTCATCATAATATATTAATTACTCTGCTATATATGGAATACAATGCTTATGAAACCTACAGTCTAGATCTCTCAACTTCCCATTTCTATAATACCAGTTTATAATAAAACTGCAGGGACTGTCAGGAACAGGAAGGAACTATATAGCATCATGAAGTTTTTGTTCTCCTAAACAGTGCTGAAATTATGAACATGAATCCATGCTAATCATCTCAAAAGAAAACAATGAAAAACTAAAGAACCAATGTTTAATGTAGGCTCAGACAAAGAATTTATTCCAAACTAGGCTTTTCTCCTTGGCACTATGGAAAGTAAGAATTGATTTAAAGTTCTTTTTTTTTTCTTAATCCTTTATTCTCAATTCTAGTGTTGGTTTTATGTATCTATATACAGTATAATATAAATAACATCTATCTATCTATCTATCTATCTATCTATCTATCTAATCGTCTGTCTATATATATGATAGCTATAAAAAATGGAGTTGATCCCTAGACCTAGACAGGTAGAGGCACCATTTAATGCCAAAGATTCTAAAAACCAACCCACAAACCAGTGTCAGTCTGTGAAACCTTCATTGGTCTGTAGCTGACCCTCAGCTTAATACATTCACAGAACCCAAAGAAAGCTTAGCCAAACATATGAATGCAGTGAATTTAAAGAACATCTTTATTCTCAGATTAAATATTTTGTATGATATATTTATGATATGGGGGTGATTATAAAAGTGTTCTTCCAAAGATTATTATCCTAATTTGACAGTATAGAAAGTTAGGGAAGAACTTCCCAGTTATCTTTTCTTTCTCAAATTTTCTGAAGTTCTGACATCTGAAGCAAGTTGTCCAATTTAATGTCTTTATCAAACAGTTGAGAAAACTAAAGTTTAGGGAAGTCAAAAAAGTTATGCAAGACTTACTGCAAGGAAATAATCAGTTACTGAATTGAGACATCAACCTTACCCCCTATATTGCTCTTTCAGAGCTTTGAATTAAACAGAAAACTACCTGATATATTTTCATGAACAAATTTCTACTTTTAAACTGACCCTAGTTTTTTCAATTGTTCTCACATCAACTCACACTTCCTATATTTCGATATGTCCAAATGCTGCATTTGGTTACCCTCATTGTGCGTTTAGCTTGTCAAGTACATTTTAATTATTGATTTGTCTCTTACTTTATTAAACTGAATTAAAGGTACATTTGCCTTTTTAACAATGAAAATCCTTTTCATTGCCCTTGCACTATTACTAAGTTATCATTTAATAAAGACATCGATCACATTCTACGTGGTCGGCTCCTGATGTTAGAAAAGATATTTCATTTTCTAGAAAAGTTTACACTGACGCATTGAATGGGATGGGTACTGGTGTAATGCATTTAATTACAAGTTGCATTCATTTGTTTTACTTTGCTGTTCATCAAGCAGAATTTTAGCATCCTCACAAACGATTATTTAATCCAAGGAATTACCTAGTCAGTTTGCTTTCTCTGCTGGAATTAAGTTATCATACAAATGAAAAATTTAGATCCATCTATTATTTTGTGTAGTTTTATTTATATTTTTCCAGACTTTATTTTTCTAGTAACACTGTGAGGGCATATTTGCCGTTGCTAACATATCTTGGTGATATGGCTGTAGCAACTGTACCTTAGATATCTAGGGCACTGCACCCAGTTATACACAATTAGCTAGCAGGTAGCAAAGTTAGAATGTAGAACCCCAGGTCCAGTGAATCCAAGTCATAAATATGATCCATCTCTTAGCTTCATGACGGTACCTCTCATTGCATATGATTTTTAAATGATTTTTCTCCCACCCTAATAGTGATACCAGTTTTAGTAACTTGCTCCCTTTTTAATTCCTAATAAATATTTTTAATTTGTTGAGTTAGAGTTTTTCCTTTTACTAAGTAGAATAAACTACCTTAAACACTGTGATGAGAGGGGAGAAGATAGAATAAATGTATAGTTACAAGATTTAATCTTGAATCAAGTATAAAATCATAAATTCAGTTAACTGTGATTAAATGAACCATTTTATAGCTTAACAGAATACAAAAGCATAATTAATTATGTCAGCAAGAGAAAGAACCTACATTCAGGCTTAGAAAGCTGGTTTTCATTTTACACCCATCCAAATTACATCCTGAACTCTATAAGTTCCTTTATGCAGATAGACAGCTTACTAGTTTGAAATAGTTTTATTGGGTAGGTAGGGTCCAACCTCTACCATATCGTAAGATAAATTCCATAATGATTCAAAATATAAGTTAACAAGGAGAACCAATAAAAGATATCAAATGAAACATGAGTGACTATTGGCTAATATTGGAATAGTTAGACTGAGCATGAAAGTTTAAGAAAAACCAGATAAATTTTGTTAGGTAAATATCACCTGACAGATTATATAGTCTGAAAAACTGTACTGGCAAAATAAAAGAGAGCAAAGCCCTCTGTGGGATAGTTAAAATACATGCAACATTATGGGAACTATAGCATATAACCAATTAAATATTCAATCATATCTTAAGTTCTATCTTTTTCCTTGAGGTATATTTAGAAATTTCCATTGAATAATTTCAGTGGTAACATGAAAAAATGATTAAAAATAGAGAAATTTCTATTAAGGTAGCCAGTACCTGCATACCATTACTTTTAAACATATGCCCAACTTTATTTACCTAAGCTCCATAGTTGTCTTTCTGTTATATATTCTTGTTGAAATATTATATTAATGAAGTAAAAATAAATCAAATATGCTATATCATTTCAAATGACTATACAGGCATGGAACAAAGTCTATTGTGATTAGATCATCTTAAAAGCTTTTTTCTGTTAATCTTACAAGAAGTGGTTTTAAGTATACAACACAAAATATAAAAGGATCTGCAACTTGTATCTTAAGAAAATATTTGTTATATAAAATGTGGTGGTAATTTGTATAGAATCACAAAATTTTGGTACCTTGTCTTTAGTTCCACAACTCAAAATTGGAATTATAATTATAGAAAAAATTGTATGTACATGTTTCTTTTATTTTATTTTAATATAGTGCATGGGGGAAAAACAATAAAATAGGGCATTTTCAGTATATTTCTCTTTCCTCCATTCAGTTCTATGTTATTCTGCCTTATCTGTTCTGAAGCCAAGCAGGATATAACAGAAGATTGTAGGCATTAGGATATCATCAAATGCTAACTGAAATTTTTTGAAAGAGAATATGGTTCTAGTGGTATGAAATTCACAAAACTAATAACAAGGGATTTGTCATCAAATGTTAATAAACAGAAGTGGTAGATATATCAAGAAAGAAATAAACTGAAATGCTTCAATTATTAGCTAGTATTAGAAGTTTGTTACAGAGACAAAAAAGAGAGAAAATCATTCACTGTAACCTTTGCTAGCAATGTGCTTCAAGATTAAGATGTAGAAATTGGACAAGATATTGTTGTATAAAGTAGTCATCCCTTATCCATGGCTTTGTAGTTGATGGTTTCTGTTACTCAAGGTCAACTATGGTCTGAAAATAGTAAAGTGAATATTTCAGAAATAAACCTTAAGTTTAAATTGCATGGTATTGTGAGTAATACAATTAAATACAGTTCTGCTTCATCCTGCCCAGAGCACCAACAATATTTTTGTCTAATATCCATACTGGATAAGCTACCCACCTATTAAACATTTAGTTGTAGTTACTTTCTCTCTGTTGATTATTTAGTGTCTTTCTGTGACTATCAGTCATAGTATTGAAGAGTTTATATGCAAATAACTCTTAAGAGCTTAACATTTACATTATAATGCATACACCATTTACTTATATCTTATTATATAAGCACTAAATCATTTATACCTTCAAAAACATTAATATACTAGTATAATAAATTATTCCAAGAAATATAGGTTTTATTACAATATGGTGTAACTTTTCTATTTTATTAATTTGTAAATTCCTTACTGGATCTAATTTATAAATTAACTTTATCTTTTGTGTGTAGATATGAGAAAAAATATCATGTTTAGTATTGCTCACAGTTTCAGACGTTCAATGGGAATCTTGTGCCATATCACCATAAGTTAAGCAGAGTAGGGCTACTGAAGTAATTCAAAAGTATTTTGTGTTGGAGTTATGCATTAGATCTAGTTTTCACTTGGATCATGTAAATGAAAAAGTTAACAAAATATTTGAAGTTTGTGATAAATTTTCTCCATTTTTTGTTACTTGGTTATGAGGAAGTGGATTGTATCAAGATAAGAGTTTTTCTTTCAGGGTATGCTATGCACATAAGTTATATCCTAAAATTTGTGATCTGATTCTATATGTCAAATTATTTATATAGATATACAGATCAACTTCCAAGTGACTAAAAAAATATCTCCTGGTAAATAGCATTTTGCTGTTTATGTATTATTTAAGCATTTTTCTTCTAGCACGGAAGAGGAAGTAGAATTGGCATGTAAGCATAGTGAGTGCAATATCTAGGCCATGACGAAAAAGAAGCCTTCTATTTGTGCCGGGCGTGGTGGCGCACGCCTTTAATCCTATCACTTGGGAGGCAGAGGCGGGTGGATCTTTGTGAGTTCAAGGCCAGCCTGGTCTACAGAGTGAGTTCCAGGTCAGCTGGGGCTACAGGGAGACCCGTTCTCAAAAAAAAAAAAAAAAAAAAAAAAAAAAAAAAGAAAGAAAGAAGCCTTCTATATAATTCTCCATGTGAAATTGCACTTTTTAAATGTATGTCCTCAAGTTTTCTTGAAAGATACCAATGTATGTCCTTAATGTGCAAGTATGCATCATTTTAAAATGTGGTAGAATGTAAGGGCTGCGATTGGGGTGAATGGTGAAACTACAACAATATAGACTGGACACTCATTTGATCAACTTGATTGAACATACAAGACCCCCCTGCTGGATGGTGGGACCCATGGGCTGTGTGGGTTTGGGCACAACTGCTTGCAAATTGGTTTTACATGAAGGATGCTTGTACTCATAAATTATCACTTATTGTTAAAAAAACTCGCCAAACAAACAAAACAGAGAAAGATGCATGAAAGTTACAGCAGAATGCAGATCTGGGTGGGGAGCGAGGTGGGCGCGCGGGGAAAGGGAACAGGAATATATGCCCTGAACTGAATTGGAAAATTATGTATGAAGTACAACAAACCATCAAAAAATGAAAATTTAAAAAACGTAATTTCTAATTCAAATAATCTATGGAGAAATAGCTGAGTGAGCATCTCATATAAGGACAGACTGTAATTTGTTCATGTAAGCTTTGTTTAGGCACCTATAAATTGCTCACACACATAAGAAATATCATTAACCTACTTTATTCTAAGAGAATTCTGTCATAGAAAAGGAGTAGTATTGGTACTTTGCATGTAGATCTGAATCTTTATATGTATAGTTGTGGAATTAGGGGCTTCAACTTAATTGTTATTACTCAAGCTTTTTCCTACCCAAGGTTAAGTTTAAAGAATACTCTTGATTCATTTTATGTTTTCCTTGTCCACAGCCCACTGGTGTTCAAAAGCTAGACTATTTGCTAATTCCATTTCACCCTATTCTCTTCTCTTTCCTAAAACCTGTATATTTACAGGTTTAATAAACAAATAAATTTAAAAGAAACAACTGAAGTATTCTGCAGCAACCAGTAGTTTGTATCACTTAGACAGCCTTTATTTGAATCAAAGAAAGAGTGTCAAATTTCATGGGAGTCAGCTGAAACTGTATTGTTTTCTTTCAAAAGACAATAGGAATCATGATGAGTCGGTACTTTTGGTTAAATGTTGAGAGCTCAACTTAGGTGGTTTAAAAAAATACTGACTGGGCAGTTAAGAGCGCTAACGCGCTTCAAGAGGATCTGGGTTCGATCCCCCAGCACACCACATGTGGCTGAAAACCTCTGTAACTCCATCCCAGGTGTGCTCCAATTCCAGGGGAATCCGACCATCTTCTGACCCCGCGGCATCGCACGGGGGACACGGTGTGCCACAGACCTACATACAGAACAGTATTATTCAGACTTAACAAAAAAAAAAAATACTGACTGGATTGCGGTCACTCTAGAAGCATGGATAAGAATACCTAAAAAACCTAGAGTCTTTTTAAATAGACCAAGATATATATATATATATATATATATATATATATTACACACAATATATATATATATATGTGTGTGTGTGTGTTCACATAACTGAAATATTGGATTTTACTATATGCTAACATGCCTACAAAATGTTTTCCATAAGAAGTTGTAAATTGGACAAAATTTGAACTTACTAAATTTGGACACATATGGTACATATATAGTCAAAACTGCATTTTAATTTGTACTTATTTTGTATGTATTTTACTCATGCTAATCGAAGTTTACCTCATGTAAGCTAACACTATAAGTTTAAAAAATTGTTCTCAATGCCTAAAATATATTGTTTATTTTTAATCATTTAGTCCATAAAATTTCTAAATCTTTAAGCTACTGAGCTTTATCACCTACCAGGTATTTTTTTTTTATTGGTTAGTGTAATTGGTTTAACAAAACCAGTACTGGATGGACTCAGTTAAATATATTTAGTTTCACGTATATACTTAAAGCACTGTGTTACTATGCTATGTTCTCATCAGATTAGGATGATTTCCCAACATAGTCATTGGATATTTCAATCCCTGACAGTTCACAAATCCCCTCATACTTTAACAACACTGTATTTTGTTAAGTCATATACAGACGGAGGAGTTTAATAAGGAAAATGAATAGCTGTGCCATAAACTCTTTTATAGAAACAAACATTGAAATACTTGACTCATCAGAAAAAAATTGTGTAGATGCATACATAATGCACATAATAAAATGGCCAAATTATAGTGTATGTTTATATATACTATCTATACAAATGGCAATGTTTAAACTTATATATTTAACACTTGATGTTTTTAAATTCAGTGTATTTTATGCATATGAATGTCTTACCTATAGGTATGTAAGGGTCCCAGCGCTATGCAATTCCCACAGAGACAAAAAGATGGTGTTAGATACCTTGAAACTGCATTTATGGACAGTTGTTAGCCTCCAAGTCCTTGCTGGGAACCCAGCCCAGGTCTTCCACACAAGCAGCCAATACTCTTATCTACTGGGTCATCTCTCCATCCCCTTCAATGTTTATTTTTTTAAACTTTTTTATTTTAAAATATTTTCTTAATTTTGATTTTACTTTATTCATTTTAATTTATGTGTATGAATGTAAGTGCACCTGTGTCATGCCATACCCTGGGACATCAGAGGAGGGCAGATTCCCTTGGAACTGGATTTACAGAAGGTTTTTAGCTGCCATGTGGATAGAACCTGGATGTTCTCCTAGGGAGCCAGTACTCTGAACTACTGAGCAATCATTCCAGTCTCATTTTATAATATTTTGTTGCCATTGTTTTCTTTAAGGAGTAGCATCTCTTGAAATGTCCTTCAAATGTGGGTCACCAGTCTTCCTGTGTAGGGAGGTCTTGGAGATCCACTAATGGGACTTCAGCCAGTGTCCAGTTTATAAAGAGGAAAGTCTGCTCATGCTTCAGAAAGGGAAGCCTGGTGCATAAAAATATATATGTTTTAGTTACATCCCTTACAATTATTATGGTTTAATTATGATATTTCTATGTTGCTACATTTTATTCAAAAATTATTTAATGATAATATCATTTTTTTTTTGGTCTTTTTGAGACAGGGTCTCCCTGTAGCCCCAGCTATCCTGCAACTCTCTCTGTAGACCAGCCTGGCTTTGAACTCACAAAAATCCGCCTGCCTCTGCCTCCTGAGGACTAGGATTAAAGGCGTGCGCCACCACGCCCAGCGTAATATCACTTTTAATCAAAATGTTCTGCCTAACTTGCCAGACTTCCTCAAATCTGTATATAGACCACAGATACTTGTAACTTTTACTAACAAAGTCTAAGTTGATTTCAATATTTTCTTTTTCTTTTTTTTTTTTTTTTTTTTTTTTTTTTTTTTTTTTTTTTTTTTTTTTTTTTTTTTTTTTTTTTGTTCTTTCTTTTTTATATATATCTTATATATCTATCTATTCTATATCTATATATATATGATTTATTTTTTTTTTTCTTGGTGTAAAGAACAGTGCAATGTGCATTGATTTCATATCTTGTCCAGTTTTTGTTGCCAAGCAGGGACACAGCGAAATTTTAAGATACGAGATGCTTCATAACAAGTCCAGCAGCCCAAGTAGCTCTTGGCCTCATCAGGAGTTTAATGAGACATTCGATCTAGAGATATAAATTGAAATGACTTTTGGGGATCATGCCTTAATGACGCAGCTATCTACAGAAGTGGTACACGCAAAAGAAGCTCCTATATTGTGGGGAGACCTAGGTTTAGGAGAATGGTCATCAATCATTTGGGACAAAATGGCATGCTGTGGATGAGAAATTGTTGAACGGCGGGCGGGGGGTCAGCTAGGCTTCTGGTCTCAGTCATGGCCCAGAACTAGTTTCATGTTATGTTAGTGCCATAAAATAGTCTGCACATGTCTATGTTAATG
The DNA here is from genome assembly GCA_009823505.1 of Rhizomys pruinosus. NCBI lineage: Eukaryota > Metazoa > Chordata > Mammalia > Rodentia > Spalacidae > Rhizomys > Rhizomys pruinosus. Next base: position 676,059 of record VZQC01007794.1, on the reverse strand, counting down.
CCATAAGTTAGTGCCTCATTTGTTGCAGGCACAAGAAAATACAGTGTTTGTGACACTACAGATGGAGCACAAGCCCAGGAAACGTAGTCTTGGAAAAATAATAAATAAATATTTTTTTTTGTTTGTCTTTTCGAGACAGGGAGGGTCTGGCCCTGTAGCCCCAGCTGTCCTGGATTCGCTCTGGCAGACAGGGCTGGCCTTGAACTCACGAAGATCCGCCTGCGCCGTGCCGTGGCCCAAGTGCTAGGATTAGAATGCGTGCACCCGGGGCAGCGGGGCCCGGGGGGCCGGGGGCAGGGCGGGGGGGGGGCGAAAATAAAAATTTTAAAGCAAAAAATTCCTATGAGAAATGAAAATAAGAATAGTACGTCTAAAAGTATATATTGAAGGGGGGGGGGGTAAAAGTTTTTTGTTAAGAGCATTGGCAAGAAGAGTAGAAATAATTGTGGCTGCAGACACAATGGTAGTTTGGCATATAACAGCGGTTATTGTAGAGATTTAATCTCAAATATCATTACAAATGGTGTGATTCTAATAATTATTAATAAAAATTAATCGTGAGAATAAATTTTAAAAATTACTAAAATGGTTAAAATGTCAAGAGAATTTCAAAACATAACCACATTTTGGATAATATAAAATAAAATAAAGGTGTTATAGTGATCGATTGAGGGCAACAAAACATAATGGACAAAGGCCATATGTAGTGAATTCACAAGAGAAGTGATAAACAATTAAAGTGGGAAAATAGTCTCATCCAAATTAATGGCAATTTAAATGACAACAAAAGTTATCCTGTAATGTTTATGGAAGGAGGCAAGTCTGTTTATGACGACGTGTCTGGTATAGGAATTTTTAAAGTCTAATTTGTGGTGTTTTTTTATGCCAATTCGTATTTGCAAGCTTGAGAAATATAAACAAAGTAAAGAAGAACACTGTTTCTGAGGCTTTGTTGAAACTCCCGAGTATGTATATCATTACCATAATGATAAAATGTTCTTGGAAAATATGGATTTAAATTCAAGAGTAGAAAAAAATAACATCTGTTAGTACAAACTTAAAAGAAATATTGAAGACTGGGCGTTGGTGGTGCACGACCTTTAACACGCGTGCACTCGGGAGGGGCAGTAGGCAGGTGGATTTTGTGAGTTGATTCAAGGGCCAGCCTGAGTCTCAGCGTCTGTGTAGTTCCCAGGGACACTCGGCTACAGGTAGATCTCTGCTCTCGAAAAACAGGACAAAAAAAAAAAAAAAAAAACGAAAAAGAAAATATTGAAATTCAAACTTAGACTTGTGTTAGTAAAAAGTTACAAGTATGCTCGTTGGTCTATATACAGATTTGTAGGAAGTCTGGCAAGTTAGGGCAGAGGGGGGAGCAGGGTGTGTTGATTAAAAAGTGTGAATATTAGCTGGGCGGGTGGGGGTGGGGCGCACGCCTTTAATCCAGTCTCAGGAGGCCAGAGGCAGGCGGAGTTTTTGTGAGTTTCAAGCCAGGGCTGGTCTACAGAGGAGTTGCAGGATAGCTGCGGGCTACAGTGTGAGTGGACCCTGTCTCAAAAGACCAAAAAACAAATGATAGATTATCATTAAATCATTTTGGAATAAAATGTAGCAACATAGAAACTTCATTATTAAACCATAATTACAGTTGTAAGGGATGTAACTAAAACATATATATTTTTATGCACCAGGCTTCCTTTCTGAAGCGATATGAGCAGACTTTCCTCTTATAAACTGGGACACTGGCTAAGTCCCATTCAGTGGATCTCCAAGACCTCCCTACACAGGAAGGACTGCGTGACGCACACATTGCAGGACATTTCAAGAGATGCTATCCGTAAAAGAAAACAATGGCCAAAAAATATTATAAAATGAACGGAATGATTGCTCAGTAGTTCAGAGACTAACCTCTGGCATCCTGGAGAACATAGTGATTCAATATCCACATGGGCAGCTAAAAAACCTTCTGTTAAATCCAGTTTCCAAGGGAATCTGCACATCTTCTGATGTCCCAGGTATGGCATGACACGTGCACTGTACACTTCATGACCATAAATATTAAACTGAATAAGAAAATCAAATTAAGAAATATGTTAAAATAAAAAAGTTACAAAAAAATGAAATCACTTGAAGGGGAGGGAGCAGATTGACCCAGTAGATAAGAGTATTGGCTGCTTGTGTGGAACGACCTGGGCTGGGTTCCAGCAAGGATTGGAGGCTAACAATGTCCATAAATGCAGTTTCAAGGTATCTAACACATCTTCTTTGTCTCTGTGGGAATTGCATAGCGCTGGGGACCTACATACCTATGAGCAGTTAAGACATTCATATGCCATAAAATACATGCAATTTAAAAACATTCAAGTGTTACAATATATAAGTTTAAAACATTGGCCATTTGTGATAGATAGTATATATAAACTACACTATAATTTGGCCTTTTATTATGTGCATTATGTATGCATCTACACAATTTTGTTCTGATGAGTTCAAGTATTTCAATGGTTTGTTTCTATAAAAGAGTTTATGGCACAGCTATTCATTTTCCTTATTAAACTCCTCCGTCTGTATATGACTTAACAAAATACAGTGTTGTTAAAGTATGAGGGGATTTGTGAACTGTCAGGGATTGAAATATCCAATGACTATGTTGGGAAATCATCCTAATCTGATGAGAACATAGCATAGTAACACAGTGCTTTAAGTCATATAGTGAAAACTAAATATATTTAATGAGTCCATCCAGTAATGGTTTTGTTGAACCAATTACACTAACCATAAAAAAAAAATACCTGGTAGGTGATAAAGCTCAGTAGCTTAAAGATTTAGAAAATTTTATGGACTAAAGATAAAAAGTAAACAGATATAGTTTAGGCCATGGAACATTTTTTCAAACTTATAGTGTTAGCTTACATGAGGTAAACTTCGATTAGCATGAGTAAAATACATACAAAATAAGTACAAATTAAAATGCAGTTTTGACTATATATGTACCATATGTGTCCAAATTTAGTAAGTTCAAATTTTGTCCAATTTACAACTTCTTATGGAAAACATTTGTGGCATGTTAGCATATATAAAATCCAATATTCAGTTATGTGAACACCACACCACCACATATATATATATATATATATATATATATATATATATAGCACATATGATGTATAGCTGTAAACAAGGAGTGATATATATATCTATTATATATTATATTTATATATCGTGGTTGATTTAAAAAGACTCTAGGTTTTTTAGGTATTCTTATCCATGTTCTAGAGTGACCGCAATCCAGTCAGTATTTTTTTTGTTTTGTAAGTATGAATAAATACTGTTCTGTATGTAGGTTGTGGCACACGTGTCCGTGCAATCCGCGGAGGGTCAGAAGAGGGTCGGATTCCCCTGAATTGGAGCACACCTGGGATGGAGTACAGAGGTTTCAGCCCATGTGGTGCTGGGGGATCGAACCCGATCCTCTGCAAGAGCGTTAGCGCTCTTTACTGCCCAGTCAGTATTTTTTTAAACCACTAAGTTGAGCTTCTCAACATTACACCACACAGTACCAGATATCATGATCCTATTGTCTTTTGAAAGAAAACAATAAGTTTCAGCTGGACTCCCATGAATTTGACACTCTTTCCTTTGATTCAATAAAGGCTGTCTAAGTGATACAAACCTTACTGGTTGCTGCAGAAATACTTAGTTGTTTTCTTTTTTAAATTTATTTGTTATTAAACCTGTAAATATACAGGTTTTAGGAAAGAGAAGAGAATAGGGTGAAATGGAATTAGCAAATAGTCTAGCTTTTGAACACCAGTGGGCTGTGGACAAGGAAAACATAAAATGAATCAAGAGTATTCTTTAAACTTAACCTTGGGTAGGAAAAAGCTTGAGTAATAACAATTAAGTTGAAGCCCCTAATTCCACAACTATACATATAAAGATTCAGATCTACATGCAAAGTACCAATACTACTCCTTTTCTATGACAGAATTCTCTTAGAATAAAGTAGGTTAATGATATTTCTTATGTGTGTGAGCAATTTATAGGTGCCTAAACAAAGCTTACATGAACAAATTACAGTCTGTCCTTATATGAGATGCTCACTCAGCTATTTCTCCATAGATTATTTGAATTTAGAAATTACGTTTTTTACAAATTTTCATTTTTTGATGGTTTGTGTACTTCATACCATAATTTTCCAATTCAGTTCAGGCATATAATTCCTGTTCCCTTCCCCGCGTCGCCCTCTCTCGTCCCCATCCCAGATCTGCATTCTGCTGTTAAACTTCATGTCATCTTTCTCTGTTTTGTTTTTTGGCGATTTTTTAACAATAAGGGATAATTGTAGGATACAGAGATTGGGCATTCATGTAAAACCAATTTGCAAGCGTTGTGCCCAAACGCACAAAGGGGGGCCCATGGGTCCACCATCCAGCAGGGGCGGTCTTGTATGTTATCAAGTTGATCAAATGAGTGCCAGTCATATGTTGTAGTTTTCACCGCATCACCCCAATCGCAGCCCTTCATTCTGACCACATTTAAAATGATGCATACTTGCACATACGGGACATACATTGGTATCTTTCAAGAAAACTTGAGGACATAGAGTGTTAAAAAGGTCGAATTTCACATGGAGACATTATATAGAAGGCTTCTTTCTTTCTTTTTTTGTTTTTTTTTTTTTTTGGTATTTTTGAGCCCAGGTCTCCCTTACCCCAGCTGACCTGACACACTCGTAGGACCAGGCTGGCGCTTGAAGCGTCACAAAGATCCACCCGCCTGTCTGCCTCCCAATGATAGGAATTAAAGGGTGCGCCACCACGGCCCGGCCAAATAGGGAAGGTCTTTCTTTTTTCGTCATGGCCTAGTATATTGCACTCCTATGCTTACATGCCAATTCTACTTCCTCTTCCGTGCTAGAAGAAAAATGCTTAAATAATACATAAACAGCAAAATGCTATTTACCAGGAGATATTTTTTTAGTCACTTGGAAGTTGATCTGTATATCTATATAAATAATTTGACATATAGAATCAGATCACAAATTTTAGGATATAACTTATGTGCATAGCATACCCTGAAAGAAAAACTCTTATCTTGATACAATCCACTTCCTCATAACCAAGTAACAAAAAATGGAGAAAATTTATCACAAACTTCAAATATTTTGTTAACTTTTTCATTTACATGATGGAGTGAAAACTAGAGGTCTAATGCGAAACTCCAGACACGGGGGGTGAAAATACTGTTTGAATTACTTCAGAGCCCTACTCTGCTTACTATGAGTGGTATGGCACAAGATTCCCATTGAACGTCTGAAACTGTGAGCAATACTAAACATGATATTTTTTCTCATATCTACACACAAAAGATAAAGTTAATTTATAAATTAGATCCAGTAAGGAATTACACATTAATAAAATAGAAAAGTTACACCATATTGTAATAAAACCTATATTTCTTGGAATAATTTATTATACTAGTATATTAATGTTTTTGAAGGTATAAATGATTTAGTGCTTATATAATAAGATATAAGTAAATGGTGTATGCATTATAATGTAAATGTTAAGCTCTTAAGAGTTATTTGCATATAAACTCTTCAATACTATGACTGATAGTCACAGAAAGACACTAAATAATCAACAGAGAGAAAGTAACTACAACTAAATGTTTAATAGGTGGGTAGCTTATCCAGTATGGGTATTAGACAAAAATATTGTTGGTGCTCTGGGCAGGATGAAGAAGCAGAACTGTATTTAATTGTATTCCTCAAATACCATGCAAGGTTGGTAAACTTAGATGGGGGTGGTGTATGTTCTGATAATGGGGGGATTTCCACTTTAACTATTTTCAGACCATAGTTGACCTTGAGTAAGGCAGGAGAACGGCATCAACTACAAAGCCATGGATAAGGGATGACTACTTTATACAACAATATCTTGTCCAATTTCTACATCTTAATCTTGAAGCACATTGCTAGCAAAGGTTACAGTGAATGATTTTCTCTCTTTTTTGTCTCTGTAGACAAACTTCAAATACTAAGCTAATATTGAAGAATTTCAGTTTATTTATTTCTTTGCTTGATTCGACCACTTCTTGGTTATTATACATTTGGATGACAAATCCCTTGTTTTTAGTTTTGGGGGGAATTGTCCATACCACTAGAACCATATTCGCTTTTCAAAAAATTTCAGTTAGCATTTGATGATATCCTAAGGGGGGGGGCCTACAACTCTTTCTGTTATATCCTGTCCTGTGGCTCAGAACAGAGTAGAGGCAGAATAACATAGAAACTGATGGAGGAAAGAGAAAATACTGAAAATGCCCCTATTTTATGTTTTTCCCCCATGCACTATATAAAATAAAATAAAAGCAACATGTACAATACAATTTTTTCTATAATTTAATTTTTTTTACCAGATTTATGAGTATTTATCAGAAGCTATACCTAAAGTACAAGGTAAAAAGTGTGAATACCTATAGATTCCAATTTTATATAACAAATATTTTCTTAAGATACAAGTTGCAGATCCTTTTATATTTTGTGTTGTATACTTAAAACCACTTCTTGTAAGATTAACAGAAAAAAGCTTTTAAGATGATCTAATCACAATAGACTTTGTTCCATGCCTGTATAGTCATTGTGAAATGATATAGCAGATTTTGAGGTGGGTTATTTTACTGATCATTAATATAATATTTCAACAAGAATATATAACAGAAAGACAACTATGGAGCTTAGGTAAATAAAGTTGGGCATATGTTTAAAAGTAATGGTATGCAGGTACTGGCGTAGCCTTAATGGGATCAATTTCTCTATTTTTAATCACTTTTTTTTTCATGTTACCACTGAAATTATTCAATGGAAATTTCTAAATATACCTCAAGGAAAAAGATAGAACTTAAGATATGATTGAATATTTAATTGGTTATATGCTATAGTTCCCATAATGTTGCATGTATTTTAACTATCCCACAGAGGGCTTTGCTCTCTTTTATTTTGCCAGTACAGTTTTTCAGACTATATAATCTGTCAGGTGATATTGGGTACCTAACAAAATTTATCTGGTTTTTCTTAAACTTTCATGCTCAGGGGGGGGGTCGTATTTCATATTTTTTTATGCAATGTATGAGTTTCTAATTTAAATAATACAAGTCTTTAATAATTGGTTTCTCATTCTTATTATATTTTGAATCATTATGGAATTTATCTTACGATATGGTAGAGGTTGGACCCTACCTACCCAATAAAACTATTTCAAACTAGTAAGCTGTCTATCTGCATAAAGGAACTTATAGAGTTCAGGATGTAATTTGGATGGGTGTAAAATGAAAACCAGCTTTCTAAGCCTGAATGTAGGTTCTTGGGGGTGCGGGTCTGTGCTGACATAATATAATTATGCTTTGTATCTGTTAAGCTATAAAAATGGTTCATTTAATCACAGTTAACTGAATTTAGATTTTATACTTGATTCAAGATTAAATCTTGTAACTATACATTTATTCTATCTTCTCCCCTCTCACACAGTGTTTAGGTAGTTTATTCACTTAGTAAACGGAAAAAACTCTAACTCAAAAAATTAAAATATTTATTAGGAATTAAAAGGGGGAGCAAGTTACTAAAACTGGTATCACTATTAGGGTGGGGGGAGGAAGAAAATCATTTAAAAATCATATGCAATGAGAGGAGGTAGCGGGCGGGGGGGGGGGGGTCATGAACTAAGAGATGGATCATATTTATGACTTGGATTCACTGGACCTGGGGTTCTACATTCTCGAACTTTGCGTACCCTGCTAGCTAATTGTGTATAACTGGGTGCAGTGCCCTAGATATCTAAGGTAACAGTTTGCTACAAGCCATAGAAATCACCAAGAATGTTTAGCAACAGGCAAATATGCCCTCACAGTGTTACTAGAAAAATAAAGTCTGGAAAAATATTAAATAAAAGTCAACTGAGGAACTACAAAATAATAGAATGGATCTAAATTTTTCATTTGTATGATAACTTAATTCCAGCAGAGAAAGCAAACTGACTAGGTAATTCCTTGGATTAAATAATCGTTTGTGAGGATGCTAAAATTCTGCTTGATGAACAGCAAAGTAAAACAAATGAATGCAACTTGTAATTAAATGCATTACACCAGTACCCATCCCATTCAATGCGTCAGTGTAAACTTTTCTAGAAAATGAAATATCTGGTTCTAACAGTCAGGAGCCACCACGTAGAATGTGTCGATGTCTTTATTAAATGATAACTTAGTAATAGTGCAAGGGCAATGAAAAGGATTTTCAGTTGTTAAAAAGGCAAATGTACCTTAATCAGTTTAATAAAGAAGAGACTAAATCATAATTAGAAATGTACTTGACAAGCTAAACGCACAATGAGGGTAACCAAATTGCAGCATTTGGGACATATATCGAAATCATAGGAAGTGTGAGTTGATGTAGAACAATGAAAAAAACTAGGGTTCAGTGTAGAAAGTAGAAAATTTGTTCATGAAATAAGGTATGTAGTTTTGCTGTTTTAATGTCAAAGTCTGAAGAGCAATATAGGGGTGGTAAGGTTGATGTCTCAATCAGTAACTGATTATTGTCCTTGCGAGGGTAATGTGCCTTGCATAACTTTTTGACTTCCCCTAAACTTTAGTTTTCTCAACGGTTTGATAAAGACATAAATTGGACAGACTTGCTTCAGATGTCCAGAACTATCAGAAAATTTGAGAAAGAAAAGATACTGGGAAGTTCGTTCTGGTTCCCTAACTTTCTATACTGTCAAATTAGGATAATAATCTTTGGAAGAACACTTTTATAATCACCGGCACCCCCATATCAGAAATATATCATAAAAAATATTTAACTGAGAATAAAGATGTTCTTTAAATTCACTGCATTCATATGTTTGGCTAAGCTTTCTTTGGGTTCTGTGAATGTATTAAGCTGAGGGTCAGCTACAGACCAATGAAGGTTTCACAGACTGACACTGGGGGGTGGTTTGGTGGGGGTTGGTGTTTTAGAATCTTGGCATTAAGAATGGTGCCTCTACCTGTCCTAGGTCTAGGGATCAACTGCCATTTGTTTATAGCTATCATATATTGGATAGACAGAGATTAGAACTAGATAGGATGACGTAGATAGATAATGTTATTAGAATGTATGGATTATTAATTTTTTGCTAGATTTCATGTTAATTTTAATTATATGATAAAATAAGAAAATAAAAAGATAAAAAAAAAACTAAATTAACTTTAAATCAATTCTTACTTTCCATAGTGCCAAGGAGAAAAGCCTAGTTTGGAATAAATTCTTTGTCTGAGCCTACATTAAACATTGGTTCTTTGTTTTTCATTGTTTTTCTTTTGAGATGATTAGCATGGATTCATGTTCATAATTTCAGCACTGGGTGGTGTAGGGGAGTAACAAAAACTTCTGGATGCTATATTAGTTCCTTCCGGTTCCGGACAGTCCCTGCAAGTTTTTATTGATAACTGGTATTAATAGGGGGGGGGGGGAATGGGAAAAGTGTTGAGAGATCTAGACTGTAGGTTTCATAAGCATTGTATTCCATATATAGCAGAGTAATTAATATATTATGATGAAAAGTAAATATAAATATACTCATATTTTGAGCATGGCCTGGGGGAAGGCTTCTTTGTGTAGGGGGTACTGGGGCTGGGGAAGAAGGGCCTCCTAGTCTGCAGCTCTTAATCCTGCGTTTCGAATGGAATATCCAAATTGCTTTATCAGAAAACTAAGAATTTTGAATGGAAAAATTCTACTCCATTTGCTTAAAAGAACAAGTCCAAACAGGTGTTATTTTTTTTGTTTCATGTGTAAATCCAGATCAACTGAGTATTGGAGGACAAGATTCACACAGGGAAAATTAGGGGGAATTGTAAGAGGGGATTATAGGATTAATGACCCGAAATGATGAGGTTTTGTTTGTCAGAGTAATGCGGAGGTCTGGCATGAGGACGGCCAACCAGAAGTCTGCCTTTAGGGGGATTTCTGTCATGGAACGCCGAAGAGACCGAGACTCTTTTTCATATTCTGGGATCCTTGGTTGTGGGAACGGACCACAGGAGATAGGCAGGCTCTGGGGTGTGGCCTGTTCTCCGGGGGCGGGGGGGGGGGGGGGGGGGGGGGGGGGGGTTGCCATCTTTTTTATAAACTTTGAAGGGCGTTAAACAGTTACAAAGAATGAATGACTCTGATCCATGTAAATTCTATTCGCTGCGACGGATATTACGGGATGCAATGGCGCCCTTCCGACCACCTACCACTTACTCTACTGCCAACAAAAGATACCTGAGAGAAAAAACTTCCTTTAAAGTATGGCACTAGACCCACCCTGCTTGCCAAATCCAAACTCTTAGAATTAACTAAGTATCTATCTAACCATACGATAAAACTAATCACTGGTAATGAAAAAAAAAGTGGGACCCAGTTAAATTTTGGTCATTCTGGAGACAGAAGCCATGTGCAGACAGAAAGAATTGGCTTAAGAATGCTATGAATATACAGGANATATATATATATTTTAAATAGGCACCTGAGATAGAAAGATAAAAGTCACTCATAAACTAAAGCATCATAAAGTATGAATTTACATAGTTATACAGTATTTGGTGTGGCTTTATTTTAATGCTATTTTATCCTTATTTAAGCAAACACCATTCCTTTGTAAAGCAAGATACTGTTGTTTACTGCACCCATTTGTAAAGGATTGCTTTCATTTTTGGAGTTTTAATTTTTTATTATTTTTTATGTGTACAAGTGTACTGTCTGCATGTAGGTTGGTGCACCCTTGTTGTGCATTGCCGCGGAGGTCAGAAGAGGTCATTGGATTCCCCTGGAACTGGAGTTAAAGACGGTTTTTAGCTGCCATGTGGGTGCTGGGAATCGAAACTGGGTCCTCTGCAAAAGCAGTCTGTGCCCTTAACCACTGAGCCATCTCTTCAGCCCCCATTTTTGGAGTTTTAAAAACGTGATAAGAGTATGGGTAATAGATTGATAAAAGAAATTTTTCTCATCTGATTGGACAGATGTTATCCACAAAGCAATAAATATGACCTGTAATAACTGCACTTACTCTTCCTATTGTAGAATGAAGCACATATTTATAAATTGGTGTGGGTGGGAAGAAAGAGCATTGAATATTTCAGTCAAACCAATTGCAAGGATTTTATTAATAATGAATTAAGGCGTAAGCTTGCCCTTTTATGTCTTGGCTAATTAATTTGTGGATATTTCCTTAGAACGTAGGATCATCTGTTCATTCTAGATTTTTGCATCCTGCTACTTTGCCACTGCCAAAGTCCATGGTCAACATATGAATTCTTGTGCCCTCCCTTATCTCCCCATACAATACCTGACTACATTCCCAAGTTCCTAGAACTCTCCTTTTTTACTTTTCCATGGCATATTACAAAGATGCCCCTCTTTCAGTCTTAAGATTTTATAAATTAGTAATGACACTAATCATGTTGTACAGGATTGCCTATAATGGGTTTGAAGTATCTCACTTTATAAACCCTCAAGTTTACTATCTTATCTAATTTGAAACTTTGAATACTTGTCTATGTGTACAGTGTAAGCCACTGCATGCTAGTATGAAAGGAAAATGCAATTTGAAAGATAAGAAAAGCAGATATTCTTAAATTAAAAAATTCTTAAATAAGAACAACATTTGGCATAAAGGATTATCATCATTCAACTTGTGTTTAATGAAAGTATGAGGGAAGAATATCAGCAACCATGCCACTGAGTTTTTAATAGGAACTTGGAGTACCCCCTTTCAATGGAAGAATAAATATTAGTTCTTTAATACCAAAACTTAATATGTTTTGAAATAGTATGGTGTGACCTTCATTATTTTGTCTTTTGTTGAAGAAAATATCTTTTCCATATCTAAAATGCCATTTGAATCAACAGTTTGAAATATCGTTAGGAATAGGTTTTTAGAACTGTCAGAAAATGAGTGGGTAGTGAGACAATTATTTAACGCGCATGTTCAGTGTATCACTTCAGTCTGTGCTCAGGGCATTTTAATTAAAATATGCTTGACTTTGAGTCTCCATTTTGTAGGTTATTTAAGAAAAACCTATGTGAAGAGCTTTGGTGTATATATGTGCTTAAATCACTAGCTGCATGAATATGGATGTCAGACTTGACTTTTGTCTAGTATAAAGCTGAAGTTTTTACCTTATCATTTTTAGGTAACCTCATTCAAGTTTCTATTTTTATTTTACTCAGAAAAAGCACATAAAGGTAAACCATATGGTACTGAATAACATGAAACTTATCCCCTTTTGCAATTAATGTGTATTATAGATGAAAGCCTTGCTAGGTGGCTTTGGTAATCTACAGGATTTAGTTTTAGGAGATCTGGCTTTGAGTGCTTCCTCTGAGAGTAGCCAGTAACATAATATAAACAGTTTCATAACTTCCCACGGCATTTGTCAGCAGTAAATTAACTCTCTTCATGAAATTTATTTCACTGAGAGTATTGCTAAAACTAAATGAGATAATCTTCACAGATAGCACTTTTGTACATATACAGGAGAATATAAAGTTTATCTGTATTATATAGCATTTTGAATCTGGAAGAAGCTATTACTTAAGCTGCATGTGATGATATACACCTATAATTCCACTACTTAGAAGACTAAGGAAGGAGACTGTAAGTTGAGGTAAACCTGAGCTATATAGGAAGTCACTGTCTCAAAAATAAATCAGAATAAAACCTATGGAATGAGCCATGCCTGTAATCCTAGGACTTAGAAGCAGAAGTTAAAGGCCAGCCTGGGCTACATGAGACCCTATTTAAAAATAAATAAAATAAAATAAAACGTTATTGGTTAAGTAATTGAAAAGGTCTTGAGTAAATCTATCCTTATATACCGTTATTAAATTTAATTTGTGGCATAATGTTAGGAGACTGTTGAAATATATAGCAAATGTACTTTTAGATGGTGGCACCTTGAAATATTTTTAAATGTGGCATTCATTTGAAAGTTGGTCACCAATCAATGTTCTGTTCTATGTAGAAATTACTGTCTCTATTGCAAAAGAAATTGCATGTATTTTTTTCTTGTTGAATATATGAATTTTAACAAGGCAACATGAGACTAATTACTAAGATACAGGATAGAATTCTTTTAAAATAGTAAAATAATAAGCATAGTTCACACTCTTTTAGTGAAAACATTGATCAAATTTTGATTCCACCTAATCAAAACAGCAAAGTACATCTCCTCCTTGTGTTTACCCTTTCTATGATATGCATCCTTATCTCTTAAGAATGCCTCCACTGTCTTTAAAAAAATGCCTCCACTTTCACTCATTCCTGGGATGAAAATGGTATTTTTACTGAAATATTAGCCTATGTTTACTGGATGGCATTATTGTGCTAATACCATCAAGGCTATCATCTAAGCCAATTCTTTCATTACCAATTGAATTGCTGTAACTTACCAACAATATTTACATGTCATTATATATATATATATATATATATATATATAGAGAGAGAGAGAGAGAGAGAGAGAGAGAGATAATAGATAGGCAGATAGATATATTTTAGAATTTTGTTTTGCCTTTTCACATACTATGAAGCACCAAATATTCATACACATCTTTTAAAAATGTTTCTTAAATTCTAACTCTATCAAAAATTTCTATGTGGTGATGTGGTGAATGTTCTTTAGAAATATACAATGGCAAAACTCTAAACCCTTGTAGGGTGTGGCTGTCTGGGTGGAGCCACCCTTTGCTTTTGCAGCCAGTGCCAGGTGGGTTTGGTTCAGTGCCATTGTGTCTTTGTGCCAGGTGCTCCTGAAGCACAGGAAACCCAGAAGTCATCCAGATTAGGAAAGTCAGGTATTCCACCCCCCAACTGGAATTTGATGAAGAGAGTATCCAAGTGGACTTTTTTGAAGAAACTTCAGAACAGGAAGGAAGAGTGACTTTGAAAAACTTCCAATATGAATATAAACAAAATCGAAAGCCCAAAACCTTAGACAAGTCAACACTACATACATAAAACCACGGGAGGATGAAAGAAAACAAAAAGACATAGAAGGAGGGCAAGCAAAACATGCCTTCAACATAGTGAAAGACGTTTGTGATTGGCATCGGAATACAGGCAAAAAAAAAAAAAAAAAAAAAAAAAAAAAAAAAAAAAAAAAAGAAGCCCTCCTGCCAGGGACATGGCAAAGGGATAACATGTGAAAGGTGCAGGATAATACTGCACCAAGCTCTACCAACCCTGTAGGAGGTAGCTGTAGTGGGATCCCGCCTGGAGGTGACCCAAGAAACAGATCATAGAGGAATAATTGCAGACTTCTGCAGAGAAATTAAAGAAAATAATGAAGAAGTCAGAGATCTAAGGCGAGAGAATGAAAAACTCAAAAAGGACCTAGAGGGACACAACGACAGACTTCAGAAAGAACTAAAGGAAGAGAATGACAAACTCCAGAAAGAACTAGAGGGAGAAAAAAAACAAACTCCGGAAGGAAGTAGAAACACTGAAAAAGGAATCCAACCAGCAAAGTAAGGAGCACCAGGAAGAGATTGAGAAGCTCAAAAAGGAAAATGAAATACTAAAGAAATTATAGGATGAAATGAAAAAGGAAATAGAACACTCATCCAATCAAGAAGAAAGGAAAGGAAAAAGCCTTGGAAATAGAATGGAGGAAGCAGTACAAAGAATATTAAACCTGGAAGATAACACAGAGCAATTAAAAAGCTCAAATAAAGATTATGAAAAATTAAAAAATACACAAAAGTGGAACAACCAGGAAATATGGGACACTATGAAAAGATCAAACCTCCACATCATAAGAATAGAGGTAGGAGAAGAATCTCAAGAGAATAACATTCATCAGATCTTTAACAGAATAATAGATGAAAATTTCCCCAAACTAAAAATAGACAAACCCATACAAATACAAGAAGCACAAAGGACTACAAATAGACAAGATCAGAAAAGAAAATCCCCATGCCATATCATCGTTAAAATGCTAGATGCCCAAAACAAAGACGAAATTCTGAAAGCTACAAAAGAAAAATAAGTCACATACAAAGGGAAACCTATCAGAATTACAACTGACTTCTCGGCACAAACCATGAAAGCAAGAAGAACATGGAGCAAAGCATTTCCGGTGTTAAAGGACTATGGATGCCAACTCAGAATATTATACTCAGCAAAAATGTTGATTACAGTTGAAAGAGAGAGGAAAATCTTCTAGGACATAAACAAGATGATAGACTATGTGTCCAGAAAACCAACTCTTCAGAAAATACTTGAAGCAATTTTGGTGTCACCGCCGAGATTTGTGGCAGGGCCCACTTAATCCTGGCAAAACCCATGTGGAAAATATGCGCAGGAAAGCATACCACGTGTATGCAGGTTGAGGTTCAAATGCAAAGAGAGATTTTATTCCAACATGTCTGCTTAAATATCCATCATGACTCAATTCTCAGGGCCAAATGCTAAATCTTTTTGTCACTACAATCCACCCCATGGGTGTGGCCAGGGAGGTACCATTGGCATAGAATCCAACCCATCTTAACTAAGTTTTCCCACATCTCACCCTTTTAATTTTTTTTAATTTTTCTGAGAGGCAGGGGAGCCCATGTGTGAGGCTAACAACCCAAAGGAACCTGAGTTTTGAATAGGCAGCTGTTCAAGCCTGTTTTGAGTGCTAGGCAGTGGGGGACAGGTCAGACCTGAAACTTTATTTTCACACTAAGTCCAATTAATATCCAAAAATCCCAACCATGAAGTAAGCTGATTATCAAGCATAAGCAATGAATACAAGTAACATTCATGTAAAACCAGTTAGGAAGTATCTATGCTCATATTTTGAACAACCCAAGGTTCCCATAGTCCAATTGGAGAAGCTTGTATGCACAAGCATGTTGATCAAATAAGAGTTCAGTCTATATTGCTGTAGTCTCAAAATTCACCCCAATCTCTCCACAGCCCTTACATTCTACCACTCCTCCTCTTCCACAATTTGTTCCCTAGGCTTTGGGAAAGGGGCACATGTGGGTGAGAAGTAAAGCAGTCTATTTTCTCTTGAGATGTCATTTCGGACTCTAGTCTGTTCAGGTTGTTTCCCTTTAAGGATTGACAGCTTATTCAGGGTACCTTTTTAAACCTACTAACAAAGCACAAACAAGTAGATGTACAGGCACTTAAACAGGCATTTAAACAGTACTAACTATTATGGCAAGCTAAGCTATGAGCATAGATGCAGATGCTTGGATGGTATGCTAATCCACGAACTGTGGTTTCTCTATAAAAGATGACAAGTTCTTATTGTGGCTTATATCATCTCCTAACCACTAGAGGAAGTAAGGTTGTGGCATCAGCCATGAATTATTCCTCCAAGGAGAGAGGTAATAGCCAATTAGATTTGGGATATATGTATATATAGACACATGACTAACACTGTTGCACAGTAACTCCAGGCAGTTGAAGTGTAGCTGATACTGACAGATGAGTCTTGCTTGACTCAAAGAGACCAATATTTTGCTTTATTGCATTAGTGGCCTTTCATAACACTCTCTGGCATTTCAGAGGCCAACTGCACATTAGCAAGTGATGTCACAAAACATTTTTTCATGCTTACAGCAGGTCTTCGACAACAGGGGCTTACTGCCTTTCTCCTTGCAAATATCCCATTTTTATAGGCAAAAGTCCTTTATAATTTGGGGGGCTTGGATCCCCTAGCCAACATCTCCTTGGCGGAATAGTCTATTGCAGATATCAGAGCTCTCTTGTATTAATATATTTTGCTTAGTTACACAGCTTATAAAGACTTTACTATTTACTAATTACTAATATTTGTCTCTAAATAGAGAATTATCCTTTCACAATTCCTATGTCTATCAGTCAATTAAAGAAGGTGGTTATACCTGTTTTTTTGTTTGTTTTGTTTGTGAATGTTTATTGATGGCTTGGTTGCATTTTATACATCATGTTCCAATTCAGATCAGGCATATTTCCCTTTCCCTTCCCCCCCCCCCCACCCCATTCCCAGATCCTGTATTCTTCTGCCAAACTGTCCTGCATCTTCGGTTTATTTTTTTTCTTTTTTTTTTTTTTTTTTTTTTTTTTAGCTATAAGTGATAATCCCATAGTACAGCATCCTTCGTGAAAAACCAATCTATAGACTGTTGTGCCTCAAACCCCCACAGTCCCACCATTCAGTGGAGTTTGACAGGTTGTTTGTTCAATCAAGTTGATCAAATGAGTGTCCATGATACATCGCTGTTCTGCATATTCACCTTCTACCCCATCGCAGCCTTTAACATTCTAAACTTCACGAACCCCTCTTCCCGACAGATTGTTCCCTAGGCTTGAAGGGCCACAGGTGGATGAGAAGTTAAAACTGTCTCTCTCTATGAGCAGGAGCTGTTGAATGGTTGTATCTATACAGGGGGATGTTGGCCAGGGGGATAATCCAAATGGATTGTCTACAGGGGGAATGGTTGGCCAGGGGAGTCCAAGGCCCCACAAAAGGTAAGGGCTCCCTGCCCCTACAGTTGGGATACCTGCAGGAGGAGAGGCGATAAGACCCTGCTGCCGAAGGACCTGCATTAACATGGGAGGATGTATTGAGACGCACATGGCAAGTGTACAGATGGCCTTTGGAATGCCAGAGAGTGTTACCCAAAGGCCACTAACCCATAAAGCAAATAGGGTCTCCCTGAGTCAAGAGACGCCACCATCAGACCCCAGCTATGTGTGTTCAACCCTGGCTGGAAATACTGTGCAGCAGAGGCAGCCATGTGCCTGTATATCCCAAATCTAATTGGCTGTTGGCTCTCTCCTTGGAGGAATAACCCATGGCTGATGCCACAAGCCTACATCCTCTACAGGTTAGGAGATGTCATAAGCCACAGTAAGACCCTGTTATATTTATCAGGGGGTAAAAATATAATTCATGAATTAACATATCATCCAAACATATGTGTCTATGCCAAAGTAACCTACCATAACTATTAGTGCTGCTTAAATACCTATATATCTAATTGGTTATACCTGTTTTATAAGAAATTACCACTATAACAGTTGGCTCTAATTTACAGTTAGGGAATTACTTCATTACCATCATATTTTTCTTTTTCCTATAAAAGGGAGAGGTGGGAAGGTTTCTCAGCATCTGGAAGGTAAACTTCATTAGACCACATTATAAACAGTTATCCCAAACATAATTCAGAGAGATGCTCAGTGTCTGTGACTCAGGCAATCTGAGGTTCCTTTTTCTTTAATGTTCAGATGGGTCAGCCTCTCTGCTGGAATTTCTCAGTCCATCCTGCACAGTCAAAAGTTGTACATTTTCAGGCATTTAGATTGGTGTTTTTACCTGTGGGAACATACAAATCTCCTCCCATTGTTAGTTTCAAGACATCAAAATTGAAAATTTATTAAAAGGTTTGGAATACAGAAGGAATACTATACCACCTCCTTCTTTTTGTTTTTAAAATTTTTATGTTTTGACCTATAGATGCCTAAGTTGTAGTACACATACCCATAAACAGGAAACAAGGTGTAAGTTTTCATCAAATTCAGCCAAATTGTTTTTCATTGACTGTATGCTTATTCGGGAAGTTAACTTAAACTTAATTTCTTTAAATTATCCTACAAGTAAGAGAAAATGTTACAACGTGATACTGTATTAACACAGAAATATATAGACACCATTTGTGTACCTTAACCCCAAAGTTATTGTTGGAAATTCAATACAGATTACAAATAAAACAATTAACATTTTATATTCCCAATTAGTTCAAATGTATTACCATTTTAAACTGCAAACCTTAAAAAGTGGATTTTAATAACTATTTTCCTCCAAGCTCTTGGCCTTTTCCAGGACTGGCATGAAAACCTGTTTTAAAGATTTTTCAATATCTAGCTCTTAATACAATTTTTTTTTACAGTTCTTATGCCCATTAGTCAAATAAAGACTGGCTAGATATGCCACATGAGAAGTTGTTACCATCTTGATTTTTTTTGTTTGTTTGTGTGGCAGCTTCTAGGAAGCTTCCTTTGTCACGAACAGGTGCACTGCATTCCTGCTAAGGGGGGGGACACACAGTGCCCACTTTGTGGACATTATGGGGAACTGGCCTCATTATGTAGAGGTCAGTTGGTCACTCCTGTGACCTGACTGGAGAGGTAACTTCCTACTCCGGTCCTTAGCCTGGGACAATGAGACACATTTCCCACTTTTGGCCCTAACTTTCCACCTGCCCAAGTCCAGGACAGGAATTTCACACCAGCTTCCCAGGTTGGTGGTCGGCAAAGGGAGCCTTTTTCCAAACCAACTAGTCACCCAAATGAAATGCAGGCCTCAACACCAGCTACCCACTGGTCATCTGAACAAAATGCAGGCTTAGCCTGTATGCATGCAAAAAATTTAAAAATAAAAATGGTGGCCATGTTTTCTGCAATGATGTTAATTGGAATTCAATTTTTTATTTTTTAAATTTTTATACCTTTTATTTTTTATTCCCAAATACCCAAAAACTTATTAACACTTTAATACAATGAAAACCTGGTTGCATCTTTGTTTTAGATGTTGAAAGAGTGTAACCAGTATTTGGCAGTGTAGATCCATTATTTTTAAATTTTTAATAGAGAGCCCATTACATATGTTGAAATTGAATTACATTTTGGCTGTTTAACATAAATTTGCGTCTTGAGAAGGAAGGGCCATGTTCCAACTCAGAGGCAATATTTTTGCTGGTATCATGGCTGTTAACATTATAATATACTTAGAACACAAGTACACACATCCATACACATGTGTGCGTGCACATACATACATACATACACACATACATACAAAAGATTTATGTTGTTAAAGAGACTTTTACCAATGTTCCTTAAAAAAAGACAATTTATCAGAGCAAGTTTGTTTTGTTAGAACTTCAAGGCCTGTAAATTCTGCTAGAAATCCATCTAACTCATTTCCAAAATGCTGAAATCCAAAGAATGTTACCTAAAATCAAAATTTAAAGAGCATGATTTAGACGCCATGTGCTCAGTGCAGCAGCTGGTATGCACACACAGCAGGCAGGCTTATGGTGCCAAGCCAGAGCTCAGACAACATGTGATCTAGAATTCTGTGAGAAGAGATTTTTAAGGTGAAACACATTTAAAAGGAGCAAGATAAAATTAAATCAACCATATCTATGGTAACCGGAGGTTAAGTAAAAATATTACACTTTAAGTTAAACATGCTGAGATGGACTTGAATTACTGTGAGCTAAATCCCAACCTTGGATCTACAAATAGCCAGCAGATTTTAGGTAAGAAGAGTTAGATTGGGGCTGGAGAGATGGCCTAGCGGTTAAGAGCGCTGACCACTCTTGCAGAGGACCCGGGTTCGATCCCCAGCACCCACATGGCAGCCGAGAACCGTCTGAAACTCCAATTCCAGGAGAACTCAAGTTCCAGGGGAAACTGACACCCTCTTCTGACCTCCACAGCATTGCACGACATGGGTGCACAAACCTGCATGCAGACAGTACATTCACACACATACAGAAATAAATTTTTTTTTTTTTTTTATAAATATTTTGTTTTTTTATTTTATTTTTTTTAATTTTTTTTTATTAATNTACCAGGAGAAAATTTACATATGAAAAAGTTAAGATTGGAACCGAACTTGAGGAGCTGGTTCCTCACAGTCTTTCGTTGGGGGGGGGGGGTGGAATTTAAAACTGGAAAGTTTTTCAGACCTGTAGAATTATGAAAAATTGTTTTTAGGTCAAGCATAACAGCTAAGCCTTAATATTAAATTCAGCCTTGAGGTCACTGGCTTTTATAGCCTGCAGGAGTGACCATGCCAGGAGGCACATATCTGGAAGGCACTGGGTGCTCCCTCTGAACCAAATCAGAGGCAGGCTGCTCTCTTCCACGTGTACAAACCCACATGCCCTCAGACTACTGTCCCATCCACCAAAACCAGCAGGAAAGACAGCTCCACCACAACAGAGAGATATCAGGAGAGAGAGAAGAAAAAGGCAAGATTTAGGGGTATGCATAACTAAGTTGGCAAAGTTTCCTTCTGCCCCACCTTTGGATGCTAAAAACTCCACCAGAAAACTCCTAGAAATGATTAACAGCTTCAGTAAAGTGGAAGGCTACAAAATAAATCTAGAAAAATCAGTAGGCTTTCTTTACACCAAGAACAAACAACTGAAGAAGGAATACAAGGAGACCTTCCCATTCAAAATAGCCTCAGAAAAGGGGCACAGGTGGACGAGAAGCAAAACAGTCTACTTTCTCTGGAGCTGTTGTTTTGGACTCTGGTCAATTCTGGCTGTTTCCTTTCATGGGCTGACAGTTTGTCCAGGAATAACCTTTCAATTCTACTAATGAAGCACAAGTCATTAGATATATAGGTATTTAAACACTACTAATTGTTATGGTAGGTTACATTGGTATAGACACAGATGTTTGGATAGTTGTTAATCCATGAATTAAGTTTTTTCTGTAAAATATGACAGGGTCTTACTGTGGCTTATAACATCTCCTATCAACTAGAGGATGTAAGCTTGTGGCATCAGCTGTGGGTTATTTCTCCAAGGAGAGAGCTAATACCCAATTATATTTGGGATATACAGACATGTGGCTGCCATTGCTGCACAGTATTTCCAGGCAGGTGAGGTGTAGCCGGTGTTGATGGAGGAGTCTTGCTTGACTCAAGGAGACCAATATTTGCTTTATTGGTTTAGTGGCCTTTGGTAACACTCACTGGTATTCCAGAGACCAACTGTACCCTTGCAAGTGCGGTCTCAATACATCTTTCCCATGCTTACATCAGGTCTTTGACAGCAGGGTCTTATCGCCTCTCTACATGCAGGTATCCCAGTTTACAGGCAAGAAGCCTTTCCCTTTTTTGGGGGGGAGGGGATTGGATGACCTGGCCAACATCTCCTTGGTAAAATAATCCATTGCTGATATCAGAGCTCTCCTGTATTAATATATTTTGCTTAAATGCACAACTTAAGGAGACTTTAGTATTATATTTGATTCTGAATAGAGAATAATCCTTTTCACAGTTCCTATGTCTATTAGTCAATTAAACAAGGCAGTTTTACCAGTTTTATAAGAGATTACCTTTGTAACAATTGGCTCCAATTTACAGTTAGAGAATGACCTCATCCTCATCATAGTCTTCCTTGTTCTATGAAGGGGAGGTAAGAAAGTCTCTCTTATTAAAACTTTGCAGCACCTAGAAGGTAAGTTTCGTTAGGACTTATTATAAACAGTTGTTACAAGTAGGATCCACAGAGGGGTTTGATGCCTGTAGCAGTCTGAGGCTTTTCTTCCTTTCAGTGTTCAGATGGGCCAATCTTTCTGCTGGCACTTCCTGGTACATGCTACACAATGCAAAGCTATATCTTTTCATTCTCAGCCATTAAGTTGGTGACATTTCTACCTGTGGGAACATAGAAATCTTTTCCCGTAGTTAGTTTTAAGATTTAAATTGCAAAGTTTTTGACAAAAAGGTTTCATATATATCTGTTTCCTCCCTTTTTATTTTATTTTATTTTTATTTTAGGTTTTTATTTTTGACCCATGAGTCTCAAAAAGGCAGTGGTAGTACACATACCTATAGGCAGGAATCAAGGTGCAGATTTCATCCAACTCACCCAAGCTGTTTTTGGTGACTGTATGTCGTTAACTTGGGAAGCAAACTTAATTCCTTAAGTTAAATCATCCTACAGGTAAAAAAACAATGCTACAAGATGATACTGTACAACAGAAAAATTATAGAGAACATTTGTATGTGCCAATCCCAAAGTTATTGTTATACAGATTTTAAGTAAAACAAATGTGGACAACAACAATTTATATTTCCAATTAACTCAGATGCATTATTGTTTTTATCAAAACCTTTAAACCAATGTTGTTTAATATACACATATTTACTTTTACTAAGTCCTAAAACACCATGTAACCTGTAGACAGAGTCTGCATGGTGGGTGTGTTTACCTGCTGAGCCATCATGACACTGAGATGGCTCAACCCTGCTATCAGACTCACCCTAGGCAATTACTTCTCTGTCCCTACCCTGAGTGAATGACTATTTTCCCCCTCTCCATTCTTTCTGTAAGTAATCCAATAAATTCCAACCACAGTGATCATGTTTTTGTTAGAAAGGTTTTGTGGGGCTGGAGGGATGGCCTAGTAGTTAAGAGCGCCGACTGTTCTTACAGAGGACCCAGGTTCGATCCCGAGCACCAACATGGCGGCTGAGAACTGTCTTTGACTCCAGTTCCAGGGGAATCCGACACCCTCTTTTGACCTCCAAGGCATTGTATGACACGGGTGCACAAACCTGCATGCAGACAGTACATTCATACACATAAAGATAAATAATTTTTTTAAAGAAAGGTTTTGTGTTTTCTAAAAGTTTACAGTGGATATCTTCTCTTGGAATCATAAGAATAGAACTTCCAATTCTGAGTTGTTCGAAAAATCTTTTCATGAGAAATGACAGTTGATCTTATTGAAAATAATACTATAATGGACATGGAATACACCCACAAGTAAGAAGTTATCAAAATGATCTCAGTTGTTATTGAGGGACCCCAAAGCATGTGTATTTTGTTACCCTGGGTTTACTAACTTGAATGTCTTGAATAAACAGAAAAAATTAAATATTCTCTATCAGTAGGACAAAATAAAATGTATATTCTAATAATAAATGTCTTTATACAATGCTATAACTCCTACTTAATAAATTATGTATTCAAATCAGAATAAGATATAACATGCTCCTAAATACAGACTCCTGAGAGGAAATGTTTAGAGAAATTATTAAGCCTTTATCTTATTGAGTTTACAATGACTATGATATGTGTATAAGAAAAATCAGCACACTGGTTTAAGGTATTTTACTGGAAATAAATGTTTCTATGTTTGGCAGATGTTTCTTAAAGCAAGTCATGAGCAAAGAAATATAATTATTTCAATAGTAAGATTTTAAGTCTCTATACTATATTCAAAACATATGCTATTTGACTCAAGCAGACAAAATCCCAGCATAGAACTGTAGAAATGGGCAGGAGGCTCCAATCTTAGCTGAAGAGCTATTGAGCAGCTGATTACTGCTCGGTGAGGGAGAGCTGATCTTCTTCTGTAAGGGACTGACTCTAGAGAGGATGACTATACCCTAGTGGATATACTTGCATGAAGGGACATCTGGGGACACTAACTTGACTTCATAAGTCTTAACATGAATGACAGAATGCCTCAAATCCAGTGGGAGTGGCTATGGAAAGGTGCCGATGGGGAAGGATCTAAAAATATGATTAAGATTTTGTGCATAAAATACACAAAAATCAATAAAAATATAAAAATGAAAAATGCATTCATAATCTGATGTCTTATACTGTTACTGTCATTTTCAAAATAAGTGTATCTTAGTGGTATATTTTTATATTTAGAAATTCTTAGCCAAAGTTACAAAGAAATCCATTGAATAAATAAAACTAAATATATGTATGCAGTTTTACATGTTCTTTCTTCAAAAATATCAATAATATATAAATGAAAATAGAACTCTAAAAAGGAACTATCCTATGAAGGTGATGCTTACTCATATTCATAACTTTATTATCCCAAGGTAGGATCAATTTCTATGCCATCACTTTTTATCTAACTCACCAACTGAATATCTTTTATAGATGTCAGAGTGATTAGATTTACCAACTGCAAAATACTCATCATTGAGAATTATAGACCACTTAGAAGATTGGCAAGGACAGGGTAAAGCTGAAAATCAGACTCTCAACAGTCATGTAGAATCATAGCAGTGATTCCAGTAAATTCTTGGAGATATTTTCCTTTCATGATAGGAATTCGAGACTTTATAATTTTGATTATTTGCATAATAAACATTGGGAGAAGAAAATTACCCTTGTATTTATTTGTCAAGCCGATTTTGCTATATTGTGCTTTATCCTTCTTAGACATACTCCACATTCTGACAAAACATTTCCCTGGCTGTACTTTGTTGTATGGAGTTCAGTTCTGATCAACTCGTAAGATTCTGCCACTTTTGTTCTCACTTAGAGATATAGAAGCACTGTTTTTATAAATCCTGAATGCATGAAAGTTTCATTTTGACAAGCCCTCCTTTTTAGTTGGACCTTATTAGTGCTTATCATTTTTAGAAGGTGAGAGGAGAAATCACAGTTGATCTTTAATTTCATTATGTAACTTGGGTCTTAAGGGGAGCAGAGAAAGCAACAACCTGGAGATCACAGTGCACAGTAAACATTTCTGTTCCACCTTCTGTCCCTCACCACCCCATAGCAGACACTGTGGAATGAGATACCTGGGCTGGGTGAGAGGGGCCATGCTACAATGGTGCTGTGGAGGTGTGAGCAGGGAATGAGGTGTAGAAGCAGATGGTGGCTGGGAAACAAGGCACTCCATAGCACTGTTGGCATGGTTATAGTGAAGTAGATGTACTAACAAGCTGTGCCAATTCCTGAATGTTTCAAAATTTCACTTGTGGCCTCAGATTTTTACTCATTGGTTCTCATATAGCTTCCTCCAGTGCCAGAAGTTCCTAAAAAAATCATTCTTTTGAGGTTGTCTATAAACTGTTGAAAACATATTCTGTGTGTTTTATAATTAATCCTCTGAAATGAAGAGACATGTATACTGTCCTTGGTCTCCACTTGAATAATAATTAATATACATAATTAGCAGAGTTGTGTATTGTGTTTGTGTCATCATAAATAGCTCTTTTCATGAAATCTTTTAATATCACAAATACTATTAAAACGGATTGTCAGATTTTTCTTCATTTTTTGCATTTTTATTGGATACATATGAGCAATTGTTTGTCTCATCTTCCAGTTTCTGGTTTCCATTAAAAAATAAAAAGAAAGAAATGGCCTAATTTAAGTTTAAATAACTCCTTGGCTAAAGTCTTCCTTTTCCTGAAAATGCATCCACTGCAACTGTTCTGCCATTTCTAGTGCCTAAAGTGTCCTTAGAGGATATGCATAGTGAGTTGATTTGAAGTTTTGGGCCATATGGCATGGTTGAAGCAGAAATGTTTTATTAGGTCAAACTATGTGTACTTGCTGACTTCGTGATTTTTGGATTGTGAAGAAGTTTTGTATGCTTCATCATGATATGTACATTTTTATTGTTATGTTGATTTTTGGTAAAGAAAAAAAAAGCAGCCACAACTTATAAGCCCTAATTAATTATGCTTGGTCTTGTAGCAAAATAAAGGTAATAGGAAGCTTTCCAAACATCCCAGTCAACCTCAATTAAAAGTACTTTTTGCACAGGTGTGGAGGTCTGCTTCAGAAGTGCTGTAAGAACATTGGCTGATGTACAATTCATTCAGAAAAGTTTTTCGTTGGTAATATGTGTACTTAACATAACTTTTCCATATCAATTATTTCCAAAATATTTGATTCAACAGAGGTAGTTATATCATTTTATTCAAAAATAAAGACAGTAATTCATGTAATATTCACATTTTTTAATTTTTATTTATTGATTTTATGTGTATGAATGTACTGTCTGCATGGAGATCTGTGCACCCGTGTCGTGCAATGCCGAGGAGGTCAGAAGAGTGTGTCGGATTCCCCTGGAACTGGAGTTATCCTGGAATTGGAGTTAGGGATGCTTCTTAGCCGCCATGTGGGTGCTGGGGATCAAACCCGGGTCTTCTGCAAGAGCGTCGGGCCTCCCAACCGCTAGGCCATCTCTCCAGCCCCAGGGATTTCTTATAGTATTAATTTAATACTATAATATAATATATATTATAATATATATTATAATATATTATAATATATATAATATAATATATATATAAATTATATAATTTAGTATTAATTTAATATATAATAAATAGTATTAAACTTTTTCATGATTTAACTCAATGCTTCTGTTCTTCATGCCTCACCCCTTTTGAGATGGTTTACATTGGTATAAGAAGATTCTTTAAAGTGCACAGATGTTTAACTTTGGTGAAATTGAATTGAAAATTGAACTGAGTTTTGTTTGAAACATTTATATTTAGATGACACTATTCTAACAGTGTCTGAAGTGTGTAATTACATTTCTGTAACAAACCTCATTATATCACACTGAAGGAAGGAACAGAGTTGAAAAGCATCTCAGCCGAATCCACGCTTCTTTCAACTCAACAAGTTCAGGAATTGATGAGTAAAAAGTAATTCTAGATTAATGGACAGGACAACATGGCAAATGTTATTAAGAGTAGATTAGCTATGTACAGAATTTAGTGTCAAGTATTTTTTTCATAAGAATACATATTAGATATGAATCACCTTGAATTGCTCCCACATTCACTTTAACAAATATAATTTGGAATAGAATTTATAAAAGTCTGAAGGTCATGTACACTGTCTTCATTCATTCTGCTTAGAAGAAAGCAGAGTGCTAGTTTAAGGAAATCCTCCAATCTTGAAAGAATTATCTAAATTCAGTATTTTCCACTGAAGATTATTACTGTTTTTTTTTTTTGTTATTACTGTTTTTAAAATATGAAATAATCTTGGTTTTTATTTTGTCCTTAAAATTTTCTTAGTTCTAAGTTCAAAGTTAATTTTTCTTACTTTTAAAATGTTTGATATTGAAGGACAAAATATTCTCATATACATATGGTCCAAATTTTTATCATAACTTCTAAGCAGTTTATCTAAATATCTTCTTGGTAGTTAAATATCTAAATGTCTTCTTATTAATTACATGTTCATTTCAAACTCTACCTCTCTAAAATTCATGTCACTGCCAATTTTTTCTATGTTCTTAATATAGCAGTGATCTTATATTTTATTTCATTTTTTATTTTTTATTATTAAATTTTGTTTTATACATGGCCACACTGTAGATAAGACAGATATGGAACTTACTTTTGTAGCCCACGCTGGATTCAAGCTAAAGGCAATCCTGCTTCAGCCTCCAGCGTGCTGGGATTATAAGTATGTACCAGGTCTAGCTTAGCATTTATTTAAATAGACTTACATCACCTAATTTTAAAAGTAGCCCCAGCATCCTAGGGGGCAGAAAAAAGATTATTCCATGCCATGAAATTATTTTTACAGTCACATAATCTTAATTTCTTGTTTATTTGGTATGTATTCAGATCTACGATGATGCAAACATTTCTATTAACTACTTTGAAAGTAGTTTAGATGTTTCATTTGTAGAGTCAAATATATTTGGATGGAAAGACTTCAGCAATGGCGACTTAATTTTAATGTTGGTTCCCATAAGTGGTTGTGATCTCACTCAAAGTAGTAAGCTTTGTTGGTGAATTGTCCATGTTTTCTTTTTTAGTGTAAAATTAAATGCAAATATGAGGATAGTTACATCTTGAACGTTATATGGGGTAACATGTACTCATAAATATTGACCATTTCCTGACTAATTTAGATCTTTATGGATTATAGAGAAATGATAGTATTTCCTTAATTTGTGTTATTCTCTTGTCTTGATGGTTGCATGTTATTCTGAAAATACCAGTTTTCAGCATTTTATGGCTTTCAATTACATTATGATAACTTATGTTCCTGTTGGTAATTACCTCGGTTTAGTGAGTGAAATTATGATATAGTCTTTCTTTAACTATTTTCAGGTCACTTGGTATCTGCTTAATCTTTTACAAGTTAATAAAATAAGGGAAAGATTGAGATCATTAGATATCATTCTGTAATTTAGCACTGTCAAGATTAAGGAGGGGATTATAGCCATTAGGAGTGAAATTGTTTTATTTATGGGCTGAGAACAATGAGGCCCATCAATAAACTACTTTCTGCCTCTAATGATCCTACTTCTTTCTAATTGTGTGAAAATCTAACAACAAGCTCATTTTCTTCATTCATTCTGGCTAGGAATATTATTTAAGCAGAATTCATTCTGGCTAGGAATACTGTTTAAGCAGAAATAATTTGCCTGTGGTATGTATTCGTGAATGCAATAAATTGTTTCTAGGAAACCTGATACCTTCTAAAGGAAATATATTGTTTCTTCCCAATTCATCAATGTATTTTTTTACAGAAGCATGGGTTTTCTAAGCTTACAAGAGCTCAAATATCAATGGCATCTTGATCCTTCCACAAATGGTACATTTTAGAAAGTTGGGTGTCTTATAGTATCCCTAAGCCACAGTTTCTGATTGGACTAAGCATTGAAAATGATACCTTGCAATGGCTGCATAAAGGTTCCAACTCTTGTACTCTCTGCTATATTTCACATTTGTGATTGAAAATCTCCTATCCCACCTCCCTGGAATGAATGTTATTACTAAATTTAAGGTGTGTTGTCTGGTGCCCAGGACACTGACTTTGTGAAGCTAGTATGCTATCCTGGAGTACACTTTGGTTCCTCTGATCTAATTTTTTTGAGATCTTGGCTTTTTATGACTCAACTGTACTTATTCATCAGATACTCTGTATGTGTAATTTCTTTTAAATAGTATAGTTTGAGGTCCTAGATACTTAAATCCAGAAACCAGCCTGGAAACTGGTTTAGAAGACATATTTTGTTCCATGGGTTATATAGAAGTGAAGATCTGAAGTGAGCCAAAGATCTAACTTGCATAAAAAATCTTAGTGATACTTCAAAAAGATTGGCAAATTAATCTTCATATTTTATCTGCTTAAATATTTACTAAGCGTATCTTGTTTTATGAATACCTACTGTAACTGACCTCTTTGATTAATTGACTTTGCTTGATTTTCTAATTATCTTTCCTAGCTCATTCACTGAAACTGTTAACTTTATAATTTAGGCTTGTTTTCTCTCCTCTTATATGAAATTTCATTGTATGTTTATATTGTTGTGTGGGAGGATCAAACACAGGATCTCACACATGATAACTAGATAGTCACTCTCCCACTAAGCTACAGCTACAGCCCACATGTTTATATCTTAAAAATTATTTTTCTGGCCCCTGAAGAAAAACTCAATTTTCATAGGCTACTGTCATTTTACCCAGTTATTTTTTATTGAGATAAATAGATTGGACTTCCAGTGGTACCTAATCAGACTAGGTCCTATGAGGAAAATATAGCGTAATTGCTTTAAAGAAATTTTAAATTCTTACCAAATTGATAGGCTTTATAGATTTAAAAATGACTTTTTTTTTGGTCTTTTCAAGACAGGGTCTCCCTGTAGCCCCAGCTGTCCTGGAACTCACTTTGTAGACCAGGCTGGCCTTGAACTCACAAAGATCCGCCTGCCTCTGCCTCCCAAGTGCTAGGATTAAAGGCGTGCGCCACAACGCCCGGCTAAAAATGACTTTTAAAAAGCAGTGGAAGAGTCAAATGTTTATGAAGCAGGGCAGATTATAAATTTTCTGGCCACTATGAAATAGAAGAGATAAAAGAAAAAGAAAAAAAAATATTCTCAAATGCTTATCTGTGTCTAAGTGAATGGAAGAGTCGCATTGAAAGATTTAGAAGTCTGTGAGCATTATTAATGGGATTCCCTTTCCATTGTAAATTGCAGAGTATTTGATGAAACATGACAAAATACTAGATTAGGAACTGAATGCTTTAATTAAAAATATGTCAGGACTTGTTTCGGAATGGGAACTCATAAGCACATATTTAGGAGAATATGTAGTAAATACAGAGACAGTCCATGGAGTCAATAGAACTCTACTTTGGTAGAGTCAGAACTTGTTCCATCATCTGTACATTGTCATGATATTAACCTTCAGAAGTCTTCTGTTCAGGCCAGGTGTGTAGGCCCTCATGCATGCTAGGTCTTACTACCACTAAATTACAGTTCCAGGCTGGAATATTTACCATCTGTTGACTTTGTAAGACTTGGAATACACTGAATTCTATTTGAGATAATTATTTACCATCTTTCTCTTGGTTAAGAGGCCGTCGTCTGGAGCTGGGCATTGTGGAACACACCTTTAATCCCAGGACTTAGGAGGCAGAGACAGGTGGATCTTTGTAAAATCAAGGCCAGCCTGGTCTACATAGTGAGTTCCAAGACTAGTTGGGGCTACAAGAAGACCCTGTCTCAAAAAAAAATGTCTTGTGCTCATACATTTCTACAGTTTCTTTTATGTGAAGAGCACTGGCTGCTGTAGCAGATGACCTAGATTCAAGTCTCAGCCCTCACAAGATGGCTAACAACGATCTGTAACATCAGTTCCAGGGGACCTGATACCTTCTTCTGACTTCCGCAGTCATTACACAACACAGGTGCATTTTCACACATGCAGGCAATATACTCATACACATGAAATAAAAACAATAAATAAAATCAGCCATGTAATATAATTAGCATTGACAGAAATGTTATCTATTCATGGCACTGAATTAGTCTGAAGTTAGATTTGACTTTACAAAATCTTTAAAGTACAGTGAATTAGTATGATGCATGAGTTTTATAGGACTATTTCTTCATGTGTTCATTTACTATCATTTATTATTCAGGATATCATTGTTTATTCTTAAGTGATTAACTGATCAGTGAACAGTAATATGTTTGTACCATTCGTTTAATATTTCCATGTCCCTGCTATGTGCAATAGACCATGGTAGGTCCATTGAGAATCATAAAAAGTAACTCTATCTTTGAAAAGGGGCACAGGTGGATGAGAAGCAAAACAGTCTACTTTCTCTGGAGCTGTTGTCTTGGTCTCTGGTCAATTCTGGCTGTTTCCCTTCATGGACTGACAGTTTGTCCAGGCATGACCATTCGATCCTACTAATGAAGCACAAGCAATTAGATATATAGGTATTTAAACAGTACTAATTGTTATGATAGGTTACTTTGGTATAGACACAGATGTTTGGATGGTATGTTAATCCATGAATTACATTTTTTTCTGTTAAATATGACAGGGTCTTACTGTGGCTTATAACATCTCCTAACCATTAGAGGATGTAAGCTTGTGGCATCAGCCATGGGTTATTCCTCCAAAGAGAGAGCTAATAGCCAATTAGATTTGGGATATACAGGCATATGGCTGCCACTGCTGCACAGTATTTCCAGGCAGGTGATGTGTAGCTGGTGCTGACGGAGGAGTCTTGCTTGACTCAAGGAGACCTATATTTGCTTTATTGGTTTAGTAGCCTTTGGTAACACTCTCTGGCATTCCAGAGACCATCTGTATACTTGCAAGTGTGGTCTCCATACATCTTTCCCATGTTTACATCAGGTCAGTGAAACTACAACAATATAGACTCGACACTCATTTGATCAACTTGATTGAACATACAAGCCCCCCCCCCCTACTGGATGGTGGGACGCATGGGCTGTGTGGGTTTGGGCACAACTGCTTGCAAATTGGTTTTATATGAAGAATGATTGTACTCATAAATTATCACTTATTGTTAAAACAATGGAAAAAAAACAGAGAAAGATGCAGGAAAGTTACGGCAGAATGCATGATCCAGGATGGGCTGCAGTGGGGTGGGGGGAAGGGAAAGGGATATATGCCTGAACTGAATTGGAAAATGATGTATGAAATACACAAAACATCAATAAAAAATGAAAATTAAAAAAAGTAACTGTATCTTTAATCAAAATACATGCATATAATTTTAGGGATAAGATCATTGCAAAAATATTTCATCAAACTGGCTTTTTTTAGATAGGATGTCCTTGTAGCCCCAGATGGCCCTGAATCTTGCTATATAGACCAAGCTGGCCTTGTTCTCACAGAGATCCACCTACCTCTGCCTCCCAAGTGCTGGGATTAAAGGTGTATTCCGAGCCGGGCGTAGTGGCGAAAGCCTTTAATCCTAGCACTTGGAAGGCAGAGGCAGGTGGGTCTTTGTGAGTTCAAGGACAGCTGGGGCTACAGGGAGACCCTGTCTCGAAAAGACCAAAAATAAATAAATAAATAAATAAATAAATAAATAAATAAATAAATAAATATTGCACCATGCCTAGCTCCAGATTGCCTCTTAACCAAAAGAAAGTTGGTAAATAGTTATCTGAATTAGGATTCAGTATATTCCAAGTCTTACAAGTCAACTGATGGTAAATATCTGAGCCTTGGAATGTACTTCAATGGTAGTAAGACTTAGCATGCATGAGTCCCTATGTTTAATCCTCAACAATGACACAAACAAAAGCAGTCATGCTATATATTAAAGCAAATCTGAGCCTTGGATGTATTTCAATGGTAGTAAGACCTGGCACACATGAGCCCCTATGTTTAATCCTCAGCAATGACAGAAACACAAATGGTCATGCTATATATTAAAGCAAAACAAACTTCAATCAGCTCATATAAGAAAAGTTAATAATCAGAAAGTGAAGCTGCTGCATTTAGGTTAATTATTATAAGGCAGAATTAAATAGAGGTATATAAATGAGACCCAGCTTTTCAATTTGCAAGTTATTCCTACACAAAGATTTCAAACTCTAAACTATATGTTACTACATACTGAGCCTAAATTTATGTTGAGAAATTCTCCAGGACCATTCAAAATCTTAGAGGGAAACTGTTCTTTTTCTGCCTAATATTTTCACTTTCACTTCAAGTAATATGAGCCCTTGAGTGTCACAATGATTGGGGTCATGTCATTCTGTGAATACAGTAGAAAACTTGAAAATGTTATTTTTATGAGGAAAGAATTCATGTAGAAAATGAAATTTGTTGATAAGAAAGACAAGTGAAGATATTTCAGTGTTGCTTACTGCTCCGGTCCTGCTCATTAGTGTGTGCTCAATTTTTTTCTTCCTAAGATCTTACTCGGTTAGGCAGCAATATTCTGCTAATGGAAAAAAAAAAAAAAGAAAATGAGCACTTCACAATTATGTAAATAAGACATAGTTTTCCTATTTCTCAAAAGTAATAGAACTTTTCCCTCTAAACGAATAAACTATCAAATAAAATTAGAATCTCTGTACCTCTCTACTCATTAAAGGGTGACACTACCACCAATTTGCAAAGAAGAAACTGTAAAAATCCAATAAAATGAGATTATCTTGGTAAAGTTGAGATTTCTCTTTGTATGTCATGCTAAAATTGTGGCTGAGAGCAGGTCTTTGCAAGATCAATGAGGAATCTATGCATGAATGTGATTTGCATATTAAAATAATTGATTTAAATTGTAGTTTATAATCCACACCACATAGAGAAACATGTAGCGTAATACAGATGTAGCCTGGCCCATGTGTTAAAAGAACATAAGTGTACGTTTCATTCCCCAGAGACAGTATGGCTGGTATATAATGTTTATAAAAGCTATTTCATTTTATGTTCACTGGAGATTATGAATGGTATTTATATTTGGGGTATCACTGCAATTTGCTACTAATTTGTGTGACTTTAATGGATTCTATCTTAAAAACCTCTTCATTTGTGTTCAGGTTATTATTCATATTCATTAGTTTCTAATTACAGTCAGTAACCTATGCTAGCTTTAGGGACTTGAAAAGTAATTGAAGGCTTTCATTTTTACAGGTTGAATCAAGGATTGATATGGTTACATGAGGGTTCTAAGAATTTTTTCCTCTCAAGGTATTATGTGAAGTGGATTATAAACAAGAAAAATCCACAGTTCTGGTAAACTAACCTTGCGTTGGTTGTGAGCTTCAGAGAAGTGCTACTTACAGTGAAAGATGGATACCAATTATGAAACTTTCACAATGCAACTCATTAATTGACATAATTAATATGCACTAAAGAAAACATGACTTTTACTAACTTTTTAAAATGATGGATGTCAAAAGATATCTTGGGAAATAATGATGGATGTTGCTTGATAACCTGGTAGATGTATTTAATAACAATAATTTAGAAGATAAATAAGAAATCCAACTGTGTTGTTGTTTTAGGCAAAGATTTCTAGAAAAATGGTAGGCCCACGAAAGAAATAAGATAATCAGAAATAGGTTTGAGTTTAGGAAGACAAGTGGTCTGCTCAAGTTGGCTATGATGCTTCTGAAGATACAGGGCACCACATTGGATATGTTCAGTTGTGTGCGAGAAAGGAAGACTTCCTTAAATAAGAGGTTGCTAGTTAGATAAAGATGTTCAACTTACCTATTATAAGAAAACCCTTTGTCCAAGTGAATGCACTAAGAAAAAGAACTACCAAAAAACAAGCAAAATGTACTGGTGACTGTTTCTGTTTTAAAGGCAAGTAGCAATATAAAAGGTAGTAGATAACATAGGAGAAAAATGCACTCATATATTCCAGTATTTATAATTAAAGAAATCTGCATTCGAAGTTGAAGTACTATTATCATAAATAACTCAAATGTTTCCATGTGTGAAATAGTCATTTTATTTATGTAAAAGGAAAGAAATCTTGACAAATATTGTAATAAACATACACAGATTGCTTCATATTACATAATATGGGTCTAAAATTAATCATAGCTATTTTTCTATGTTGATGGCATTTCAATAAATTTACATAACCTTTGGTGTAGAATACAGAGATTGCTACAAAGTTAGCTATGGGAAATTTTTTTTTTTTTTACATATTGCTCCTTGCTTTCTAAATGATTTCTTTATTCATAGAAACTTAAGGAAAAGAGCCAAGGAGAGGCTGACAGGCAGTTTCCTTTAGGGCAACATTAATAATAACATCAGCTAAAATTTTTATGTCAGAAATACTCTTTCCAAAGAGTCACAGTTCATTTGTACCTTTAACACACACACACACACACACACACACACACACACACACACACACACACACAGTTAGCAAGGCAGGAAATTTTGTTCCTGTTTTGCAGATATAAAAATTTAAGACAAATTGTATTTTTTCTTTTGAATTAAATTCATTTTGGCTAATATATACAAATATAAAGTTATACATATTACAGGGGTCACATGATGTTTCATGCATGTATACATTATTTAAAGCTTAAATCCACTGAACATGTCTTTGTCATTAAACATCTATAATTTCTTAGTGGTTAAAACTTGCATAGTTCTTTCTTTGAGGACTTTGAAAGACATGTGACATTACATCTATCTTCATCCTACTATAAAATCCTACACCAAAGGATCATGCTCTATGTAACTGCAACTTGATATTTGTTGATCAGTTTCATCCACACATCCTTTCTATCCCAGACGCTGATGCTTATGATTCTACTCTTAGCTTTTTTTTACACTCTCTCTATATATACCAACTTTACCAATTCTGAAAATAAACTATAGGTTAATTCCAGAACACATATTGAGATTCACAGTTTAATCATAATCCTGAATGCAGATAAAAAGAAACCCATGTTTAGATTCCAAAATAACAAAGCAAGTTGATGTATGTTTTAATGTAGTTTAAAACAAAGAGATTTTTTTCCCTCTCATAAATTTTAGAACTGAGGAAAATACAGGCATATACTTCAAACTATATCCATAGCAATATTAGTCAATGTGGTATTATTTTTACTGACTGACCAATTACCCACTTTGACTTACATATTAGTATTTGGTATTAGGATCCACCAATGAAGGATAACATATGTTTGTTTTTCTGGGACTATATTACTTCACTTAGCATAACAGCTTCTAGTTCCATCCATTTGCCTGCAAATTTCATGACGCCATCTTTCTTTTTTTTTTAATTTTATTTATTTTTGTATGTGTATGAATGTACTGTCTGCCCCAGAGGTCAGAAGAGGGTCTCAGATTCCTGTGGAACTGGAGTTCTCCTGGAATTGGAGTTACAGACGGTTCTCAGCCGCCATGTGGGTGCTGGGGATCGAACCCGGGTTCTCTGCAAGAGCAGTTGGTGCTCTTAACCGCTAGGCTATCTCTCCAGCCCCGATGCCATCTTCCTTAACCACTACATAGAACCTCTTGTGTAAATGTACCACATTTTTATTACCACTCACCAGGTGAGGGAAAAAGTGTATTTTATCTTGCCCCAAACCATATGAAAAATAAATGGGAGTTAAGTCTTCTGAGTACAAGACCACCTTTCTTTTGTGGTGTTTTACATTTACTCAAGAGTCCTATGAAAATGCTTAAAATTATATCAAAATAAATCCTCATGTTACTTGATGAATTTGTTATACAAAATAAAAATTTGCATAGGCAGGATTCCATAGATTAAGTCACAAGTCTACCATGATTGGGGTTTATTTTGTACATATTGTGAGGCCTAGTATTTCTATCTGGATTTTCTTGAATGAACTAGTCTTGAAAAGATTCTTCTCCATACCCTCCAGAGGCCTAGAAGAGTTAATTGGCTTACAAAACATATTGGGATTGCACCCAGGGAATGGTTCACTCATCTCCTAACATCTGGATGTACTGTTGTTTTTTCATTATGAGTTCATGTCTGTAAACTGTTGCCCTTTAAAATTAAATGTGGTAGGTAATCATTATATGTATATATAGTTAAGAGTAAGTCAATGCAGCTGTATAGAACATTACAAAAATGCATTTTAAGAATAAAAATTTATAAACTTCTTCAAGTTATAGTGTCAGTGTCATGTTAAAATATCCTGGTTGTCTATGTAACATGCAAGTTCAATATTATTTAAATTACAGCACAACTTTTACAATCAAATGCAATTCTCGTTTTGAGTATACCCAATTATTTCTAAAATATCTCTGCTGAAAATATGGAAAGTAAGAATATTCAATTGGTTAGATTGAATGCCATTCTAAAAACCATGTTAAAATTTTGTCAGTCTTCATTTATCCATAGATAAGAAAGCATTGCTCTGTTAAAATCCAGTTAACACCTTCTGCTAATCATACCCTCTTCCACAAATGTCTCTTCTTACTTCCTTCTAAATATAAACCTCTATCAAAACAAGGAACAATACAAATACAAAAACATCCACCATGAAAAACATACAAAAAAATTCAATAGATGTGAAAAATCAGAAATAAATGGTTTGTTTGTGTTGTTTTAATGGACAATAGTAAGAAAATGTTGGCCTCCTCAAAACTGATCAAAATACCTTTCCACAATCAGTCTTCACTTCATTGCCTTGAACTTTGCTCTCCATTTCTGCTTTGCCATTAGATTTTGACATTGCATAGAATACAGAGGCCACTGGGATCCCAATCTTCAAAGATATGTATTTATCCATGATAGTCCTCCTCTCTCTTGTCCCTTGAACCTATTTCCTCTGCTGCCTTCATTTTGACAACCTTTATCTTTAGTTCTCTCCCTTTTCATCTCAATCTATCTGCTCCCTTCTAGTTGTGTTTGCCATATAAGTAACACTTTTCAGTTGCATTATTCAGCATTATCCTCATACATTTCCTCCAACCCTCTTTTACTTCTGCTATTCCTCTTGCTCTATTCAAATTCCAACTTCTACCTAGGAGATAAAAGTCACACTGTCCACCTGATACAATCCATTTTTCCATGATTTATGGTTAGGTTCCTATGGATGCACAACAGTTTTGCACTTAATTATATAATTCTCTTGGTTTTTCTTCAAAGCAGCAATTCTATTTGCAGTCTCTACTCTTCCATCACCTACAAATGCAATTAGCTTGCTGGTTGTTACTGGAAAAATTTGTTTCAAGAGAAATGTTACAGCAAGTCTTCTCAGGGAGAAAAATGTCTTAATAGAAATATCTATGGTACTGTGTGTCTAACAGTAGAGCAACTCAGAAAGTGAAAGAGGGACAGTAGGAATAAATTATAAGCATAGCCCAGAAGAAAATGACCTTAACCAACATCTAGAAATGTTTGTACTTGAAATGAGGCAGGAATGTAGGAATTATTACCTAGATTTATAGAGCTGGAAAACCAACTACAGACTAAATTATATCACAGCAATATAATGAAACAATGTAACTGTTCTGAAGTTGGATCTATATGCAAATGCCTTTCTAATTCCAATGTACAGTCAGACCTCTTCTGTGTAATTCAGCTGCTTATTTGAAATCTCAATTTGGATGGTCATTATATTTAAAACTTAATAGGCCAGAAGTTAACATTTGATCTCTTCCTACAAACCTCCCCTGCAAACTTCTGTTTGTTGTTGGTACCAGAAACCCAGGAATCATTCTTATTAACTCTTTCCTTATCCCCTCACATTTTATCTACAAACAACTCTACTTCTGAAATACAGGCTGCAGCCATCTCTGACCACTCTTTTCCAAGAAGCCTTCACTCTTCTATGCCTTAAAATTGTTTTCTATTTTCTCTGTTTACATTCTATCTGTCCCTCCATTTTCCCCATAGCTACCTGAGTTATTTTTTAATCCTAGCACTTGGGAGGCAGAGGCAGGCGGATCTTTGTGAGTTCAAGGCCAGCCTGGTCTACAGAGTGAATTCCAGGCCAGCTGGGGCTACAGGGAGACCCTGTCTCAAAAAGACCAAAAAAAAATTAAGTTTTCTCTCTGTACATAAGGATTCCTTATCACAAGGTCCTACTTACTTTCAAGCCTCATTAGTGTTTTAAATCCCTTATTTGGTTACCAGGCAAAATAATATTTCTAGTAGATTTATGAAATGATGAGAATCAGACAACTAATTAAGGTTTGCTTTATTTAGGGATCAATTTCAGTAGTGAGGAATGTAGAAAACAATCACAATTACATTAGCATGAAATTGTGCTTATAATCTTACCCTAGTTTTTCACAATTTTGGTAATACAGATTATAAGTTGTTTTACTTACTAATATTTACTCAATTGTTATACTTCAAAATTAAACCCACAAATAAATATGTACTAAACAATACCAAATTTTACAAACTTAAAATTTCAGATTTCTTAAACTAGGATTCTTTTTTTTTCTTTCTTTTATTTATTTTTTTGGTCCTTTCCAGACAGGATCTCCCTGTAACCCCAGCTAGAATGGAACTCCCTCTGTAGACCAGGCTGGTCTTGAACTCACAAAGATCAGCCTACCTCTGCCTCCCAAGTGCTAGGATTAAAGGTGTGCACCACCAGGCCCAGAATTTATTTTTTTCTTTCTAGACATAGTCAATATGTCTTCATTTTCCATATGGCAGGTTGTTTTCTTTACTAATAATTTTAAGTGAGGAAAAATGACGCTCCCTCTCACAGTATGCCTTCTTTATTCTTTGAGGGGATAGGGCAGGGTTTTGCTGGGTCTGAAGCTCATCATCTACCTGCCTTAGGTTTCGGCCTATTCAGATTATACCTGTAGCAATAAGTAGCTTCTTTGACAAGTGAAGATATAATTATCTATCTATATATCTATGTATCTGTCTATGTATCTATGTATCTATCTTTCTATCTGTCCATCTATCTGTCTGTCTGCCTGTCTGTCTAGCTATCTATCATCTAAAGGATTTACTAGAATCTGGAGGTTTGGGCAAGCTTTTTAATTTAATTGAGAATAACAGTTCCATCACTTAAAACTCACACCCATTAAATTTTGAGTTATGGGTACATGAGAGATCACTGCAAATTAAATAATTGAGAGATGTTTCCTTTTTGAAGCAGGATCTAGCTATGTAGCACAGGCTAGCTAACTTGGGTACTACCTTCCTAGCTTTCTGAGTGTGCAAATGTAATGAAAAAGCATTTTTCCTTAATGAACTTTGTTTTGATAATGAGAATAAATGTTTCTGAAGACACTATGTCCAGCATTGAACTTGCCTATGTACTTCGTATTCCTGGCCTTGAGCTAAGACTGTCAGCCAAAATAAGACACTTCAGTTTGTTTTTAGCCTTTGATTTGGAAATTCACACATAGAATTAGCTGTAGGCAGAATAACAGCTGCAGAAGAGACAGCAGGTGATAAGAATGTGATTCTTAAGGGCAGCTCTCCACTGCTGTTGATTTTGTGGTCAGAATATTGGAATTATTTTTTTTATTTGCAAATCATTATAGAGGGTTTCCCACTTTCACTCTTCCTGGACTCAGCTAACCTTCAACCATATATTCCACTGGTTATTGGTAAATTTCCCCTCTATCCTCTTTTTGGTTTCTTTATTTAAAAATCATGCATTAAGCCTGAGGTTTACAGGCTAAGAATGGAAAAGATCTCTGAACTAAGATGCTGAAATCTACTTGCAGAATCCTTAGAATTAAACCATATAATAGTTTTACTCACTTCAGTTTGTTTACTCCCAGCATCGGTTCAGACAATATTATGAATTTAGTTTAAAAAAGTGTATGTCACTCTCAGTGGCACATGTTATTGGGACATATGAACACATATAAGGAAGAGTTTTATTGTTTTTCTTTTGACACAGGGTCCTCTGTTAGCCCTAGTCATCCTAGAACTCATTGTGTAAACCAGGCTGGCCTCAATACAAAGATCCATCTCCCTGGTGTCACCACACCCAGCTAAGAACATACATTTTAAACTACAGTCATTAAGAATTCTCGTTAAACGACACATGGTGGCACACAAGTATATTCTGAGCAGTCTAGAGCCTGATGCAAGTAGATGGTGAGCTTCAAGCCAGCCATGTTATATAGCAAAATTCTGCCCAGCCCCCTTAAAGAAAAAAATACATGATGGGAAAGGAGAAGTCAGTTTTTCTTACTAGTGAAATGCCCAGGGTAGATTGACTCAACTCCAAAGGACAGACACACACACACACACACACACACACACACACACACACACACAAGCACTTGGAAAACACAGATTTGAGTCAATAGACCTTAAGAAGTGACAAATAATAATAGAGGGCATGAAGTTGGGAGGATGCAGTAAAGAGGTGGAGAGAGGGGAGGGGTTCTGAATATAATAAAAATTCATTCTATGAAATTCTCAAATCAATAAAAATATTTTAAAGGAATGCTACGGGGCTGAAGAGATATCTCAGTGGTTTAAGAGCACTGGCTGCTCCTGCAGAGGATCCATGTACCATTCCCAGCACTCACATTGCAGATATCTGTCCGTAACTCCAGTTCCAGGGGATTTGATGCTTGCTTTTACCTCCATGGGCAGTGCATGACATGGGTGCACTTACATATCTGCAGGGAATACAATAATATACATATACAAAGAAAATAAAAATCGAAATAAAATACTTTAAAAGGATTCCTAAAGTTGCATATTTTGTTAACTTTTTAAACAAAAAAATTTTCTAATTATGAGTCACTTTCTAAAAATTGTTTAATTGTAGGGATTTCTTTGTGGTAACATCTTCCATGTATATTCTTTAAGGTTCAAAGAAACTCACCATGATGGGATTTAGCTGTTATTGTATAAACACATTTACTTCATTTCCATGTTTAAGATTCATATAAAAAGCAAGTATTAACTTGTACTTGAGAAAAAATTGCAAGGATGCCTATTCTTCCGCGTGCTTGTAATGCTCCTTTGCTTTTGCAGCATGCTTTCTGGATGAGTCATTTTAATGGTGTGTCTCTCAGCTGATAGTAATTCTTCAACTAAATATATTCAGTGAAGGAAAATATACAGTGCTTACAGCCCCATTTGGGCCTATTCACATATAGACTTACAAGAGTAAAGTTTTAGGTCTCCATTTTTAGACCTCAGATGTAAAAGGTGTTCTGTTATTTGTCAGTGATTTAAATTAATAGAAAAAATTGAATACAGAAAAAATCTTACAAGTTTCTAGAAAAGCTTTTGTATTTACATAAAGTTGCACGTTCTAAATAAAGTCTAGAGAATGTCACCAAAGTACTATTATTTTAGTTCCTCATATGCATACTAGCTCTTATGCTATCTCGTTTTGAAATTTCTTTCCATCCAGTGTCTCACTAAAAATATGTATCTTATACTTTACTTTTCCAAAAATCACAAGTTGGGGAATGTCTGTCACCTAAAATAATTTGAATGATGATCAGGCTAGTATCATATACTTGCATGAAGCCAAGAAAAATTATATATACATTTTTCAACTGAAATAAGTAGATAAATAAGATTTGTAGGGAAAGTTACTTCTATATATAACTCAAGAGAGTATACTAAGCTTAAAGTGTTATTTATGGAGTACACGAAAGAAAGCTATAATAAAGAACCCAATAGCTATAATTTAATTTTCAGTGTTATAATTCAGATTCCGTAATTCAATAGCAGATGTAAAAAATGAACGGGGAAAAAATTAAGTGTCACCAGACTGACTAATCATTCATTGAAAATGCCTGTAGTGGAAATTTACTCAGATAGAAAATGTTTGCTCTGTCATTAAAGACTCTCTAATTTATATTAGTGAACTAATATAATGACAGGCACAAAAATATATCCTGCAGCTGAGGCTATTCAGAAGACAACCATTTCTAACACACTCCAGTACTTAGTGTTAGAGCTTCAGGTATTGTCACCTCCAGTAAAAATATTTTTCTCCCTGTCTCTCTGTTTCTCTGTCTCTCTACCTCTGTCTCTCCCTTTTCTTTTTCCTCTCCCTCTTATTAAAAGTAAGGTCAACTCTGAGTTACATAATAATCATAACACTTTTTGTCTCTTCTTTTTAAAAAATATTGTACACTTTCTTTTTGGCACATGTGTGTGTGTGTGTATGCGCGCGCGCAAGCACGCGGGCGTGCCAGAGTGCACATGTGGAGGTCAGAGTATAATTCTCAGGAGTAGGTTCTCTACTTCCACCTTGTCGTATACAGTGCCTCTTATTTCTGCTTCTGTGTAGCCCATGCCAGGCTTCTCTTGCCCACAACCTTCCAGTTGATTCTCCTGCTTTGCCATTGGAGGGCTGTGATCATCGCAGTTGCCTAGTCCCTTATCTAGGTTTCTATGTGGCTTCCAGGGACTGAACTCTGGGTGTCAGGCTTACATGGAAGCATTTTATCCAGTGAGCCATCTTGTTGGCCCTGACTCTTGATTCTTTTTGTTTTGCTATTTATTACGTTTTTTAATATAATAATTTTATTGATGTTTTGTGCTGACTCTTAATTCTTAACATTGAAGCAAATGTGTTCTTGGCAAGTAATCAGGCAGGTAAATACATGATAATTCTTTTCTAACACATTTGGGTTTTGTCCAATTGCTTTATAAAACTCTAAGGTGCCAAAATCACTTTTAAATGTCTCCAGAGAGGGGCTGTAGAGATAGCCTAGTGGTTAAGAGCTCCGACTGCTCTTGCAGGGGACCCGGGTTTGATCCCCAGCACCCACATGGCGGCTGAGAACCATCTGTA
Source organism: Rhizomys pruinosus (assembly GCA_009823505.1). Lineage (NCBI taxonomy): Eukaryota > Metazoa > Chordata > Mammalia > Rodentia > Spalacidae > Rhizomys > Rhizomys pruinosus. The sequence goes on along the minus strand of VZQC01007794.1, from coordinate 632,008 downwards.
ACTCCAATTCCAGGAGAACTCCAGTTCCAGGGGAATCCGAGACCCTCTTCTGACCTCCGCAGCATTGCACGACACAGGTGCACAAACCTACGTGCAGACAGTACATTCTTACACATACAAAAATAAATAAAATTAAAATTAAAAAAAAATTATAAAAATGTCTCCAGAGAAATATTAACTATTGTACAGGCTTTAGTTTCCAAAATTTTTTTTTAATTTGAACTTGTCTGTATTTCTAATAAATTGACTATTCATTATTGTAATTGTCACTACTTCCCAGACATAAAATTCTATGTGCCCCATAAAATATGTACAGGAAGCACAAATTAATTTTTTCTCATGATTAGAAAGAACACTAATGTTAAATTAAATCAAAGCACAATGGAGATATCAGGTAAGGGAGGTCTCTATTATTTTTCTTAGATTTTTTTTCTTTTATTTTCTTAGATTTAATTCTTTGTAGCATACGTACAGGAGAATGTCCATCTTGGATGGTAAGATATAGAAGGAAGGATAATGACCCATGAAAGGAATTTACTACTGTGAGAGGACTACTACTTGAAGAAAAAGATTATACTCTAAGTAGATTAAGATGGTGTGACTGATACATTTCTTGAAAAATAAAGGGTAGATTTGATTATTGTTGCTTCGGGGCAGAATTAGGACTAATGTGTAAGAGTTCAAGTATGGTGATTTTAATAAGCTAATTTTTTTTTAATGATGATCACTGTCAAAGCAATTTAGGTTATAAGAAATACTTTGTTCTCATCTACTGTATGTTCTCATGTACTGTATGTGCCACTCTAGATTTACTGGGTACCCTTTATTTGCCACACATACCCGATTCCAAGCTCAGACCAAAACGGTCAATTAGCACTCAGCAAAATAATTGTGGAAAGAAGACAGCAGGTGGACAAAATGTTCATTGCCCCCAGCCAACTAGTCTAAGCTACAATTTTTATGTCAATCAATGATATTTTCTAACTCGCAGGGTGAAATAGCAATGTACACAGCCATTACATAAATTAAGAATTTGAAAAACAGTGACAACATTAAACAAATCCAAGGCCCTGCTAAACATTGTCCCCATGTGATTGTACAGTTCACATGCCCTTGAAGTCGAACAATACTGGACAGATTTTGAGGCACTAAGCAGTGAGCTATAATTTTCATAAAGCTGTGTCTAGTTCTGGAGTCCCTTTTATATTTGCTGTCTTCCTTTTTTCCTTTATGCCTGTTTCTCTGGGATTATCCACTCTCATTCCTACTCAATAAAAACATAACAAGTAAGCTTTGTCTCAGGCTGTTTTGCAGGGTCATAGACTCTGGTGCTGTATAAACCATATTTTCCTAATTTCAGAGGCTGGTCCATTTAATATCAATTATAAATCATAGATAAGCTAATCCTTCCAAAAGTGAAGATAAACATTTTCTAAAATGGCATTGTTTGTTTAATGCAGCATTGTAGTTACATGAAAAGTAGAATTGCCAGATTATTACATGTCCAACATTTATTCTTTAATTTTTAATTTATTTTTATGTTTAAAGTCTTCTGCCTCCTTGTATGTAAATGTGTCATGTGAGTGCAATGCCAACAGAAGCCAGAAGAGGATGTCAGATCTCCTGGTACTTGTGCCAAAGGATAGTTGTTAACTGACATTTGGGTGGTGGGATCCAAACCTAGGTTCTCTGCAAGAGCAGCCAGTGCTCTTAACCACTGAGACCTCTCTATCCCTGTAATATGTTAAGCTAGAATTGTCATCATAGAGATTTAAAGAAAGTAGTTGAGAGAGCCCTTGTGAGACCTTTCAATCTTCTGAAATCAAAGTATTAATGTAGGGTGTGCCATTAGAATGGCACACCCTATATTAATTCTGAGCCCCAGCAGCAGCTCAACATTTTGTAAGAGAAACCCTGTATAAGAAAGATCGTGTTCATATATAAGATATAATAAAAAGAATTATAAGTCAATGTAAAAAGAGATATTGCTTTCAAAATGGTAACAAAACTTAGAGATCAGATCTGGAAGAACTTACATACAGCTATGATTTGACATGTAAAATTGAAGAATTTGGTTCTAAAAAGATTGATTTATTCAAAATTCAACTTTCTGTTAAAAACAATTTCACTGGATACAAAGTATCCTCTTACTTCAGGTATCCACACCTTTACAGTGCATAGCAAATAGACTGTAGGCTATTTCATTATTCAGAAATTATATGATAAACTTATCCTCATACTCTTCTTTTTTATTAGTGGCATTAATGTGGCTTTTAGTAGGGGAATGACTATTGTGACCTAAATGTGGCTTCTGTGTCCTTCTGTTTATAGTTAACATGAGTTTGTTTCTTTTATAGAGAGAGTAAAAGAAAGTAAATTGTCAAGGAATGCACTGCTCATATGAGGAACTTACTACCTGCTTTTAGGGAATATCATAAAGCCATTTCTATACTTTTCATTTTCCAGTTTCTTCACCTTAATTGATTCAGTATTTCCAGCTACCATATTTTAGAACACTGTGTCTTTAACCACCTCATGTCTTTCTTACTCAAATGACCCAAATGACTGGACAATTACCATATTTTAGAGCACTGTGTCTTTAACCTCCTCATGTCTTTTGTTACTCAAATGACCCAAATGACTGGACAATTTTAGATCTTTAGTTTGTCTAAGCACTTATGATGGGGAAGGAGAAACCTTTTGAAGAAGTTGAAAGACTACAGGGAAAGAACTTAAGTGAAGAAATTAAGTTTGAAAGTCAGTGACAATAGCTTCCTTCACAGTAAACTCATTTTGTGAAAGCAGTGCTTGTCAAACCATCAGCATGTTTTTGGCAAGACTGAACTCTCTTCAACTTCTCCAATAAAGAATAATTTACAAACTTGTCCAATCTAAACAAATGGAGCTAAATTGGATGGAGCTATTTAAACTGACAGATTAATAGAGAAAAATAATCTTTCGTGTTAGTGTTGGATTTTCAGTCTCTTGAACTTCCGTGTATAGATAAGGTAGTTTCTCCCTGTTGACTTCTAAAGGTAAGCTTGTCAAAGTGATGAATTTGGAAGGAATAATCTGGCTGACATTTGCCAGAGGGTTGATTTTTGTCAGGCTCTTGAATTTTTAATTTTGATGCCGATATGTCTCAGAGACGAAATTTACTTAAAAAAGAATCTTAATATTTCTATATTTGTATTTCACAGTTTTTTTTAAACTTTATTTTAACTTTATATTTTTTTTTATGTGCATGAGTGTACTACTGTCTGCATGTAGGTCTGTGCACCCGTGTCGTGTTGCGGAGGTCAGAGGAGGGTGTGGGATTCCCCTGGAACTGGAGTTAGAGACGGTTCTCAGCCGCCATGTGGGTGCTGGGAATTGAACCCTGGCTTTCTGCAAGAGCAGTCAGCGCTCTTAACCGCTAGGCCATCTCTCCAGCCCCGCATTTCACAGTTTTTAATGCAAACAGTGTTAGTGCCTTATGCACTGAAAACCAATGTTACAGGCTACCTATAAAGTTGTAACACTTACTTTGGCTCTTCAACTAGAATCTTGTCCGACAGAAGTGTGACAGAAGTGTCTTTGTGCATAATTGCAGTTGTGCCATAATAGACTGTAAAATAGTAATAAGGTTTTTGTTTTTCTTTTAAGTACCTCTGTAAAGAAGGTATCATGAGAGATCTGGAAAGTGCACATGTATTTAGGAGCAATTTGAATACAACACTTAAAATTATTCCATGCCAAAGTGAGAAAAGGAAAATGCAGAGAATGTTAGGGGTAATTAAAGCAGCTAATGATAGTGTATGAGGGCAAGCTGAAGCTTTGCGGGTGTGTATGTGCATATGCCTTCACCAGGGGTTTTGAACTAAACTCTCTGTCAAGAATTAATTTTCCCTTCTCTGTTTAGTATGAAAAATACTAAAGATGGGAACTTTTACCACAGGTGTTCATTTATAAAATGTGGGTTTTTCAACAAAAGCAAACATTTGGTCCTTTCATAGAATTTAACCTTCAATCATTTATAGAATCAAGAACATGCATTCATAAGATAAAGTCTCTTTGAACCTTACATTCTCTTTAATCTTCAAATTAGTTTTTAAAGAATGAAATATTAGGAGATCTATCAATAAATTTAAATAGAAATGGGTTCATCTTAGCTAATGGCTGAGTAAAATGGTGACATTCCCATATTAAATATGATGACTTGGTATATTATACTACACATTTTCATTTACTTCATAGAGAGTAGAATTTTTATGAGCAGTAATTCAGAAAAATGTGAAGTGACTTCATGGGGCCATTCTCCATATTTAATAAAAATTGCTTCAGCTGATACTGTTTTTAGGTTTTTTTTGTGGAATACCTGGTAAAATATTCTAACTCCTTTTCACATTGTTCTTTAGTTTCAGCTCAAATTCTCAAGAGCAACCTTGCAGGAATGGAACAAAACATTCTTCATCTGGAGCGTGACGTCAAGAATTTCCCCCAAGCAGAAAATCAGCATGATAAGTTTGTGGAAAAGATGACAATATCCTTTATTTATTTAAGCATTTCTTTGTGGGTTAGTCTCTGTGTCTGTCTACCCATATACCCATCTATTTACTATGTGGTTACTTCTAGACTTCCTAATCTGTAATACTGTCTAGATAAATTTGTGTATATGCTGTTTTTATATTAGTAGCATAAATTTTGTTTCATGATGTTTTGAACCAGGTAGAGTGAGCAAGGGAACAATTAGATCAGAAAAATTGCCATTTCTAAAGCCAAATTTCATTTGAAAGCGGACAAGTTATGCAAGGTAAGTCTTAGGAAGCTTGATTTTACTTGCAAAAAAACAAAAGAAACAGAACACAACAAAGAATCTTCTTATGCAAACAAGTACTTAGAGAATATGATCAGCCTATGAAAATGGGTTTTTTGTCGTTATTTGTTTGCTTGATATTTTTCTATTCCTTTTGAACATATGCACGTGCATTTTCTGAGGGCATAATAAGCATTTTGAAGAGCTGGGAGAGGATGGTTAATGTCAGTAGAATGAAAGCATTGTGGAAGATAAATGGATACATGGATAGAAAGAGAAATGCATTGATTAGGAGGTGATATATTTAAATAAACTCTAATATATATGTGTAGAAAACATTAAGTATTTCTTGCTAAATAAGCATTTAGGTAACTCCTATTTTAAGGACAAAATTATATGAAAGGAGAACTTGAGAACTAGCACTTAGTTTGAATAGTTTAATGTTAAAGCTGGAGTCTGAAGATAAACTACATTTTGAACTGATTTTTTTTTTTCTCAACTCTGGATTTCAAAGTAAAAACCATATCCTCCTCCTCTGGGTTTAAATAAATATCTTGAACTGCAGATTGATTCACCATTTTATATCTCTAGAGGGAATAAATACTGCAAATTCTTTATCAGATAATAAGTAAATTCCTTCAACAACTGTATGGGAGTCACCTTTTTTCAAGGTTAAGCCTATTGCATTTTTCTTCTGTCCTATGTTTCTGTCTTACCCAACTTGGAGGTTATAGTTTTGAACCTGCAAATTACTTACAATGTCAATTTGCACCATATATATAATATATATATATATATATATATATAATTACTTCAGTGTTTTGCCTCATGAAATAATAATGTGTGTTCCTTTAGTAATAATATATTCATAAACAGGAATATTGGAAGCATAATTTTATGAGAGATTATAGGCAGGAAACACTTAACTAACCTTGGTTTATATAACTGGCCACACTGGGATACTTAGCATAAAGACTTAGTTTATGCCTAATTAGATTTTTTTCATATTGTCCTTTGGAAACACACCTTTTTTTTCACCTTTTTAGTTTACTTTTTGCCTCATATTTTAAAGTTTAATTCCTGATCCCCTGTTATTTTGAATATTTTCTTTTACAGTTGGCTTATGGTCAGACAACAGCTTGCAACATTTAGTTTTGTTGCTCTTTTTGAAAAAAACATAAGAAAAGGAAGGAAGGAAGGAAGGAAGGAAGGAAGGAAGGAAGGAAGGAAGGAAGAAAAGTAATTTCAAACCCTCATGATCTTGTCCTGGATTCCATATTTTATTTCTGTCTTTTTGCAGGTACTTAACCATTTTAAAATGGAAATCCTGAGCCTTTGTATCTGTATGTTACAGCTGAACAGCTGTTCTTTATTTAAATGCCACTAAAGTGTGGCTATTTGTCCACAAGTACATTCAAAAATGTATTAAAATGGGGGCTGGAGAGATGGCCTAGCAGTTAAGAGTGCCAACCGCTCTTACAGAGGACCCGGGTTCAATCCCCAGCACCCACATGGCGGTTGAGAACCGTCTGAAACTCCAATTCCAGGAGAACTCCAGTTCCAGGGGAACCCGACACCCTCTTCTGACCTCCACGGCATTGCACGACACAGGTGCACAAACCTACATGCAGACAGTACACTCATACACATACAAAAATAAATTAAATTAAAAAAATAATTTTAAAAATGTATTAAAATGTATGGGACTATCACATTGCATTTGTTATCAAGACACAAAACAAAAATATGGCAGTTTATTGAGAAAAAATTAGAGCACTGATTTTGTAAAAAAACTATGATTTAATTTCAAATTATATCTTAGATTATTCTTGTTTTATAAGTCTCCTTGGGTGCTTACCCAGAGTTTCGGTCTTCTAGAATGAGATAAACAAAATACATAATCATAATATATGTGCTATATTGTGGCCATTGAAAGAAGAGACGTTTACTATAGCATGATTTTTTAATGATTAATTTTTATTTGCATCATGTATGTGTGCCTGTGGGAGTATATGTCATGTGTTTATGATCTCCTACAGAGGCTAGGAGAGAGTATTAGACCCATGTTACATGTGGCTGCCAGGTGCTCAATATGGGTGTGGAAACGAACTCATGCCATCTGGAAGAGTAGCAAGTGCTCTTAAACTCTGAGCCCCTTCATTCAGCATTAAAATGAGAACCATGTTTTCATTCCTAGTATAGGACTAGAAATTTGTTTATACTACGTTATCCTTCCAGTGTTTCTATCCACTGTCAATAAATTGTTTGGCTTCAGGTCACTGGCCCTTTAAATTTAATAACTATGAAGTAAATATGACAGTACTGTCTGTCTTGAAGGTAACTCTACTTAATTGACCATAATCTCTCTGTAAGGACTTTGAGTTCAAAAACTGAACAGCACTCTTATGCCTATGGGCTCTGCCAACAACAGCAGCACTAATGCTACTGAATATGCAGGTTCAATCTTAAACAAATAGCAAGTTGTCCAGCAGCACCTCATGTTTACCCTTAATCTTTCACAATATTAACTGAATGCTTATTATACAGCATGCTAGACATTGTAAGGCCTTGAAGCTACTGCAGTGCACACAATGGAAAACATGACCTTAATCCAAGTGCAGTCTGGCATTTACATTCTTTCTACATTGCTGTTCCTTTGGCAGAGATTATATGTGGTTTGTTAACTACTACTTACCTATCAAATATCCACCAAACAGCACAATGTAGGCACTCAACATATCTTTGTTGAATCACAGAATACTATCCCTAGAGACACTTATCAACAAGTCAAATTCCTTGTTTTGACTTTCTACACCCAAAAGAATACTGTCAAGCAGTAGTAAACTTTGCTTATAATTATGAAATATTTCTTCATATAAAACATGTTATGAAATTAAATAGCACTAAATTACCATTTTAAGTCTTGCCTGTGCCAAAAGAAAAGTATAGCCAGTTTTGGAATTGATCATCCACAGTTTCTATAGTAAATGCCTTTTAAAAAGGCTAGAAAAATAGAAAAACCCTCTAACCAATATGGTGATGCATACAGCCCTAATACCCTAGTGTTTGTAACGTTGATGCAGGACTGCATAAATTTGAGGCTAGACTGAGCTACATAGCAAGACCCATTCTTAGAAAAAAAAAAGAAGAAAAATCCTCTCCTCTAAATGAAGTTGCCCCATTTCTAGCTTCTTGGAGTCAATGCCTTTATAAAGCAGTCTGTTACCTTTGTTTCTTCTTTTCTATCCAAAACTTTTCATTATTTCTGACTAAATAAAACAGTGTAAAGAAGAACAGATTTTTTCCTCATTCACTACACGATGCATGGTTTAACAGTCCTAAAAGAAGGCACATTAACAGAAGAAAAGAAAAGCACAGAAATTTAATGAAGTATGCTGTGGGAACCTTCAGAATCAAAGGAAAATTATTTTTATGCACACATAGGAATTGAAGACAAAAGTTTGTGATCCAAATGTAACAAATTGGAGGGACTTAGCAAGATATGTTTGTTCAGATATTTCTTGGCTTATTTAGGATATTCCTTACCTGTTAGTACAGGGCAGGGCACATGTCACATATCAGAGGACTTCTGAGGACAAAGCTTCTTTACCATTTGCATCTGAAATGAAGGTTAGGAATAGTGGTTTCTGTGACCTACTTCGGAAGATTCTGCTTTTGGGGCCTCCTTCAGTTTATAACACTCATTATGCCATTATGCTTGAATATTTATGACCCCTCCACAATTCCTGTTGACACATAATCTGCAGTGTAACAGTATAAAGGGGCAGAGCTTTTTGAAAGTGATTAGGCTTTGAGAATTCTACTCTCATGGGAAAACTTATTTCCTCATAAAAAGCACTAGAGAGAAAAATTCAGACTCCACCTTATACTTGCCCCATATTGCTCTTTTGCACCTTCTGCCACAGGAAGACACAACAGTAAAGAACAGGGCACGGGACCAGACATGAATCCACTGCTTCTTTCACCCTAGTTTCTTAGTCTTTCTGGAACTCTGAGAAATTTATATTACTTACAAATTACTTGGTCTCATGCATTCTCATATAGCAGCCATGAAATTTTAAAGAAGTCAAGGTATTATATTTGGAAATAACATTTTCTATATCCCATAAATGAGAGAAAAAGAAACCAAATTAATTTTATAAAATTATAAAAGAGTTAAGTATGATGTTTCCTGCCTATCACTTGGGAAGTGGAGGCAGGAGGGTCACATCAAGACCAGCTTTAGGCTGCTTGAGATTTTTGTCTACAAAAAGAAAAACAAATATGGTTTCAGTATACAAACTTTTGTTTTCATCTTTTTGAGACAGGATCTCTCTATACCCTTAGTTGCCCTAGAAGTCACTATGTAGACCAGGCTGGCCTTGAACTCACAGAGATCTTTCTGCCTCTGCCTCCCAAGTGCTGGGATTAAAGATGTGTGTTATCATGCGCAGCTCAGTATACATACTTTTATACGACCATGAAAATTACTTAAAAAAAATTCCCAAGTCTGGGCTCATCTGTATTCTTCAGTGCTCATCACAGTCTAAGGCATAGAAGTTGTAAAGCAAATTGTTTTTGTTTCCATTTTTGTTTTCTTGAGTACTAAGGATTGAGTCCCCCAGCTCTATGCATTAAGAAAATAATATACTACTAAACTGCATCTGTGCCCCTTATACTGTAAATTGAAACAAATTGTTTGCTAGGAATTTAAGTGTTGATAAGTCACTCTCCTTGATGGGTTACTATTTGTCAAACTATCTACTTTTATTTAATTGAACTTTTTGGCTCATATTTATTGAATGAGAAATAATGTCTATGTCTACTAATAAAATTGGCCATTTGTCCCTGTATTATTGTAGTTATATGGAATGGTACCAGCATAACTTCAGTAACTCATAAAGTTACATTCCATAGTCCCCCATTCTTAACTCACTCCTTTCTAAAGGTCATATCTTTTCATCAAAACTACCAGAAATTCTATGCCTATATTTAAAACCCATTGAGGACATGGGTGAACTGATGTTCAGAATGTTTAAAAAATACCACATGCTTGAGAGACATAAGAAAGTACTCTATGAATGAGCTCCTTGCCAGCCCTAAATGTGGGCATTGACTTAATATCACATGTCATTGACATCATATGCCAGATTGTAACCTCTGACATCCTGGCCAGTAGTGTGATCCTAAAATAATTTTTTGGTTGTTTTCTACTGTTTTTCTTTTTATATAAAGAAAAACCTAGTATCATTTCCTTACCCATCACATGATTGATGGCTGAATCTCCTGTAAAAAAAAAAAGACAGATTAACCAGATAAAAGCATAGGATATTTGATTGGTTTATGTGACAAAGGAGCCTTCAGACAAAAAGATTCCAGAGAAAATGTCTATTCCCATTGATGAAGGAAGCATATAGTCCTGGAGAAAGTAGAAAAATTATTGGATAAAAGGTGCTATGATATATTGTTAATAATCTAATTGAAGGGGATACACAACAAGATTTTTTCATGTTTATTCAGACCATACAACCAAAACACACACACACACACACACACACACACACACACACACACACACACACACACCATGAACTAAGACAACTTTTACCTGAGAGTCCCCTGTGGGGAATGGAGAAGGGAGAAGCTTAGTGACCTTCCTTGTTTTAATGGCTTGAGAGAGAAGAATTCTAGTTTCCTGTGATCTACTTCCTGGTTGGAAAACATGAGAAAGTCAAAGTCACTTTCTGTAGTTGTTTTCCAGTGCAAAATGTATGCCAAAGCATCATTCTTTGGATTATCATATAAGACCAAATGCATGCTTGCTCTGGCTATCCCCTTTCTTCCCTCCCTTCCTTCTTCCCTTCCTTTCTTTCCTTCCCTCCCTTCCTCCTTACCTCCCTTCCTCATTACCTCCCTCCCTCCCTCCCTCCCTTTTTTTTTTTTTTTTATTTATTAATTTAAAAAAGCACTCTTCTACTCTCAATCTTACAGCTTTTATTTTATTGGTTTTATTTATTTATTTGTTATTTATTTTAATTGAGCTTTGTGTATTTCTACATCATTTTTCAATTCATTTCAGGCATATTTCCCTTTCCCCCCCACCCCCACCCCAACCGAGATCATGCATTCTGCCATAACTGTCCTGCATATTTTTCTCATTTTTTTTCATTTTTTAGCTATAAGTGATAATCCATGAGTACAAGCATCCTTCATGTAAAACCAATTTGCAGGCTGTTGTGCTGAAACCCCCACAGCCCCACCTTCCAGCGTGTGGTGAGGGGTTGTATGTTCAATCAGGTTGATCAAATGAGGGTCCAGACTACATTGCTGTAGTTTCACCATTCACCCCAATCGCAGAATACACATTCTACCACGCCCCCTCTTCCGCAGATTATTCCCTGGGCTTAGAAAAGGGGCACAGGTGGATGAGAAGCAGATCAGTCCACTCTCTCTGGAGCTGTTGTCTTGGACTCTGGTCAATTCTGGTCCCTTCCCCTCTTTATCATTTCTCTTATCTCTTCTCCTACTCACCTCACCCCCTACCTCCTTCTATCTCTTATGAAGCATCATTCTAGAGTGCCTTGCTTTTTAATGCAGGACAAAAAACACATTCTTTAAAGATAGCTTCTTACATGCTTAAATATCTGCTGTGGTCCACCCTTAATATCTAAAACTGTCTAAAAAGGCACATTAATCACAATGTTGACCTTATTGGTTATATTCTGTTGACAAATTTCTTACCACATTAACTCACAGAGATTTTTTCAATGGCAGTGCTGTCTTTTGCCCAAAATCAGCTTAGCTTTTTGATTGACTGCTGGCTAAATCATTACCCCAAATGCAGGACAGAGAGTGACTGAGCAGCAGGAGCACCATTAACACATTGACAAGAAGAGCTGACAGAATGTTAATGACATTAACACCCTGTCAACTAACTATCAACACCTGGGATTTCCTCTTAGTGTGAGGGAGAATAATTTGAAGTGCTTACAAATCAAGTTACTGCAGAAGCACATTGTCCTTTCCAGACAATTCCGAACAGATTTGGGGGCACCACAGCACTGCCATTAAGATCATCTTATTATGCTAGTCTTTATTATGATAATATTTTAAAATACATGAAAAATTCAGTTACTATTCACCCAGAACTAACACAACAAGGCCATTCAGAATATGCAGATAACAGATTTTAGTTGGATGATCATCCATTCTTTGTAAAGCAGGTGCCACTTGGAATTGAGAAAACAGATGCAAAGACCAAAGCTTCCCCCACCTCTCTCTCTTTCCACCCTCTTAATCTTCTTTCATGAATATTGTTATCCTGGCCATTTTTTGTCTTTCAAAGAAACATTGGAAATTTTAGATATACTGGAGGGAAGGTCACTACCTCTGACTCTGGCCTTAACGTCTGTGCGCTTCTGCTCTCCAAACACAGAGTATTAGGGAATTTATACTAATGTTTTTGTTTTAACTGTTCATAGTGGAAAGTAAGCATAAGATTCTAAAAGTGGGAAAGTGGAAAGGAAATGTTTACCAGTGGACATTGCTTATATTGACAGGAAAATTGTTTTTTTTTCTTTATTTTGAGACAAGGTTTTCCTGTAGTCCCAGCTGGCCTGGGGCTTACTATGTAAATCAGGGTGGCCTTGAACTCACAGAGATCTGCCTGCCTATGCCCCCCAGTGCTGTGATTAAAGGCACAAGCCATCATACCTGGCCAGGTAAATTGTTTTTAAAAATCAAATGGTCAATATGGTTTCTTTTAAATGGAAGATCCTTGGAATATTTTTGTATGTAGTTCACTGGCGAATCATTTTGCTCAACAAGTGCAAGATGCTGGGGCCAGCAAAGCATGAGAAAGACAGACATTATTCTTTGAAATACATGTTCTTCATAATGGTATTGTGTAATTTAAATTAAATTAGTTGTACACTGAACTGAAATAAAATGTATTGTATATATGTGGGGGCATCTCTTGAAAAGTCCTGTAGAGTTTGGTCACCATTTTTCCTGTTCAGGGAGGTCTTGGAGAGCCACTAAGGGGACTTCAGCCAGTGTCCAGTCTATATACAAGAAAGTCTGCTCATCCTCCAGAAAAGGAAGCCTGTTCTAGCAAGATCCGATTTTGTCCTCATGTAGATGGAGCTGGTGGATGAGGACCTGAATGAAGGGGCTCGTACCCTCCCCCTCCCCCAAAAAACCCCGAGAGACCCCTCAGGACCAGATCCTCAACTGACCTCAACAAAACAAAACCTTGGTTAATCTGGGCTATCTGTATGGCCTTAAGCATCCAGAAGGAAACTACAGCCAGAAATAAATAATCATTAAGACCAGAGAAACTGTAATGCAGACACAAAACTTGAGATTTTAAAAAAGACAAAAAAAAAAAAAGAGAGACAGAGAGCACTGTTGTTTGGCCTGTCTTCAATTCTTATAGGCAGGCGCACATGCTCTGTGGATGCCACTGCTTTTGGCGCTCCTCAAAGACATGAGATACAGCTTTTTTTTTTTTTTACTTTTTAGCCTTTCAGTGTGGACTGAGGACTGCTGAGATACCCAGCTTATGAACTAAGCAGCTAATGGGAATTCAGCCTCCTCAGAATATGGACTGCCATTGTTGGTTTACCTCAGCTGTATCATGGAGGCCCATGCAGGGAGATCAAGACAGGACATGTGCTTACTGGACTTCATTTGGGGGCACAATACTCAAAGCAGAAGTATGTCAGTAAGGGTTTCCTTCTGCATAAGGGGTTATTTTGTAGTGTAATGTCTTAATCATAGTCTACCATCAAATATTTTAGGAGTATCTTTAATGTTTAGATAGTATATTATCAGCATGCAATAATTATGTCATAAGTTCTCAAGCAGAGGCAGTCTATTGCAAGGACCTTCTTTGCTGCCAGTTATCATAGGCAGTTTAAAGTTAGAAAACTGAATAGCAACACTGAATGCACTTTGCTCAGTAATACTGGAGTTGTTGCAATGTTAGATTATCCATTTGGATAATACAGAAAATCCTTAACTGTAATTGACAGTTGTTGATATAATAGTATACTGCCTGTATTTCTACCTCTAGTAATGGGCTTTATATGCTAGATTTCAATATCCTTGAGCCTGAGCAAGTGCACAAGCCTTTTTAAAAAGAAACATGGTTTACTTGCACAAAACTGATCAGATTTGAGAGATCGTTAATGCCCTTGAATTGATTTTTGTGGGTGTGAAACAAATGGTGAGAATTTGAATTGTTCCCTTATTATAGTATTGAAATTAAGTCTACTTAATTTATCAAATCATGTTCATGCCCTGATTTTATATACTTGTATCTATCAATAAACATTGTGATACTTGAAAAATAAATAAATAAATAAATAAAAATGGGAACTAAATAGTAACAATAGCAAAATTATCAAAGGAAACCAGAGTGAGATAAAAATTAATGAAAGGAAATTGTATTCATCAATTATTACACTAGTGGAAGAGAGACTCCCTTTTACAACTGGGTTGCTTTCTGAACACAGGGCATGTAGAGATGTGTAAGCACAGAACAAGATAGAAACTTACTAAGAGACTTTACATAAAGTTCATGGAGATTCTGGCTATACCATAACTAGTAGTAAACCACTATTGGGTTGTCCTCTATGTCTTGGACCTGTCTAGCCTCAGATTCCTAGGCCTGATATCAACGTCAGATATACTACTGTCCAAATTCTGCCTCCTAAGGCAGAGGGACCATTGTAGAAGAGGTAGTAGAAAGATTGTAAAAGCCAGAGGTGCTGGATTATTACAAGAAAACAGAGTTTTCCAGACAGCTGATCAGTCACTCATATGAGGTGACAGGTAATGGTGACAGCGTGCACAAGATCCATGCAAGCCCAAACCAGACAAACTCCTAGCATAGACATGGGGGAGTGTTTAGGAAACCTCAACTCTACCTGAGGAAATACTGGTAACTGATGGCTGTTTCAAGAAATTGACTCAGTAGGTTAACCGAACTCCAGTGGATGAACCTATACTGAAGGACATTTAGTAACACAAATTAAACTCTTTATGTCCTATTATATGTATATCATACAGTATATTAAATTGGGGTGATAAAGGGAAGTGTGGGTGGTGGAGTATAAATACAATCAAATTATATTGTATGAAAATCACAAAAGTTCAATTTATAAAAATTCTTAAAGGAAGACTCAGAAGTATTTGGTTAAATAGTCCATTCACTCTTTAGTTAATATCATGTGTTAGCCAGTATGCTAGGAAGATAAGTATGTATTATAAAAACGCACACACACATACACACACACACACACACACAAACACTTTAATATTCTACTTGAAACAATTCAGATCAAAAGCTAGGGATGTAGCACCATTGATTGTGTCCCTGTCTAGTATGCGTGAGGCACTGGTTTGGTCCACAACACAGCATAAATCAATATTCCAGATGCCTAAGCAGGAAGATGAGAAGTTCTAAGTCATCTAGGGCTACATAATGAATTCTTGGCCAGCCTGGGTTACATAAGATATTGTTAAAAAAGGAGAGAGAGAAAGGGGAAGGGAGGGAGGGAAGAAAGGAGGAAGGGAGAAAAAAAGGCATGTTTGAGATCTGAAGTATGTTTCATACTTCAGAATATTTTGGGAACTTTGGAATATTTACATATGTACATGAAACCCAAATTTAAAGAGGCTGTACCCTTGAACTTTATATACACCTTATGAAATAGGCTGAAGTAATGTTATACAATATTTTTAATAGTTCTGCATTTAATACTTTTGTGGCATTATATGAGGTCAGATGTGGAATTTTCTACCCATGGCATCATGTCAGTGCTCCAAAGGTTTCTGATTTGATAGATGATAGATAGATAGATAGATAGATAGATAGATAGATAGATAGGTATAAAGTTAATTTTTATTGAGTAGATTTTATATTTTTAGATTAGGAGTGTTCAGAATTTGTGTGTGTATGTGGTTGTATGCATGCATATGTAGCATTATATAACCTTTAATCTAGATATATAGATTATTATGCAGTGCATTTAGTATGCATATATTCTATTAGATATATATATATATTAATATATATATATACATTTTCCTCTGCCTTAAGCTTTCTTCAAAGCAATCCTGTGATTTAGATACTATAATTAGGCCAATTTTAATTAAGATTATTTAAATATGAGGAGACTACAAATGAAAATCCATGGTGGTTGATAATAGAAGTAGTATGGTTAGTGAGGATTTCAATGCAAATTTTGGTCTTTCAGACTTCAAGCTTCACGCTCTTAACCATCCTGTTATACCGCCCTTGAGTTCAGAAAGGTTCATAAATCTGAGATGAATTCTACATTTCTTCCCCATGAAATTGTTTTATTGCTTCCTTTTCAATCTCCCTCAAGTGGGAAAAAATGTTCTTTTTGGAAGGATTGTAAACTAATTTAAAAATTAGCTGTCCACTTACACCTTCTCCTCCAGAAAGCCTTCTCTAATCATAGCAATCAAAATTAATTTCCTTATCCCTTGTGTTCTCATAACATTTTAATACTTTGATTATCATACTTGCTCATTTGCCTATACTCAGTTTTATGTACATGCCCGCTTTGCACATTGGCTTCCTAAACTCTTTTAAGATATAGATTCTTATTCCTCTTTGAGTATTTGACAACAAATCTGACAGGATGCTAAATATTGTTTTTAAATAGGTTAAAGTTCATTGTATAATGATACTAAACTCAACACTTGGGCAAGTAAATAAATAACATTATGTTACTATGTTGGCATGTCCTGTTTGACAAAAGAAAGGACACTAATATCCATCAAGTGTTAGTCTTTTAATTGAAAAATTAATGTATTAAAGTTATGTCTTAGGCAGCTGTTTTGTGGAAATCACATTCTAAGTAACTCTTCGAGGGGAACGTATGCTTTAGGAGGTCTGTATGTACAAAACTTCTCTACTTGAAGACCTGATACTCATTTGAAATTCAGCCTGAAATGACACTGAGAGTAAGCTCCACTTTTTAAACATTGTCCAGGGAATGGATAGACATTTGGTGCATTATTCTAATGGTGAGAAGAGAACATATTGCTGGTTAAAGAGTGCATAATCTTTCAAGCCACAAGAGAATCATGTGGGAAATAATATTTTCAGAACATAAATCAGAACTTAATTTCTCTGAAAGAGTTAATGTTCCCTCAACTTGACAAATTCTCCTCATTCTTGATGGGAGCTATATTTAAGAGATTAGAAAGCTTTCTATTTGAATTTTCATATTTAGCCAATATAACAGAAAATCCTTTGAAAAACACCATAGCCCATGTGATCATTTTATGTGTATATGGACATATATTAATTGGAGTGTTTAGAGCATATCTATTCAAAGATAGGAAGATAAGCTGTTTTGTATTAACAGGTTCATAAATTGGGTATATAAATAAATTTAGGATATTTTTTATTTTTTTTCGGTGTTTTTTAAGACAAGGTCTCCCTGTAACCCCAGCTGGCCTGGAACTTGCTCTGTAGACCAGGCTGACCTTGAACTCACATAGATCTGCCTGCCTATGCCTCCAAAGTGCTGGGATTAAAGATGTGCATTAACTTGAAAAGACAAAGTATTTTCAATTATTAGCTGATTTGTTCTATATTAAATATGTGTAGTTTATATATAATAACAGTGATATTATATAAACTCTTTAAAGACATTCATAATAAAATCAAAACATGTATCATTTTCATAATGTAGACACATAAGTCAGTGTTTTTGCTCATATAGAACTCTGTTCAGTTATCCATTACAGATATGCCTTATGAAATGTTCAAGTAAACAGGTTTTTTTGAACATTCCCTTTTCTTATACTTTTATAATTTAAAATAAAGAAATGAATTCACTTTAAACAGTAATGAATAAAGAACAACAATGTGTGCTGGGGATGTCTTAGTGGAAATAGCTCTTGCTCTTGAGTTCAAATCCCAATACCTACATAAAACTCAGACATGGCCACTCATAACAACAAAACCAGCACTGATGGAAATGGAGACAGATCACTGGGGCTTGCTGGCTGCCAGCCTTGCTCCACGTTAAATGAAAGTCCCTATCTCAAGGGAATAAGGAACAGAGTGGGAGCACAGAACACGTGATGACCTGCTCTGGCTCCTACAAGTATGTATGTGACATGCATCCATGTACAAATACACATCTGCATACATCACATACAGACACACACACATACACACATCACGCACATTCACATATGCACACACTAAAATAAATAAAAAATTAGGAAAACAAATATAATATAGCAAGTGAATACATTCAGTAATCAATGATATGCTCTGTTGTGATTCCCTGTCATTTTTCACATTGCGAAAACTCATTTGCAATTTTAGAAATGGAAATAGATGTGTGATTTATTATTAATGAAAATTATCCAATTAAATTTTGATGATGAATATGTATGGAGAGATATATACATATCTCATAAGACATACTTTTGGGAAGTGTAATAAACATAAGAGAATTATTAAATTTTAGTTACCCATTTGAGGCTAAGTGAAAATGAAAAACTCAATAAAAATGTTTTAAAAAGAATTATAGGCAAGCTTCCTAGGGGTCATCACTATCACTAGTCTTAGGCTCTAGCTTTGGTCCCTGCGAACTTGGGAAAGTCGTGCTGCTAACCTTTTTGTTATACTGAAAGAATAAGGCCTGGTTTACCTATCTTGAATTTTTTGCAGTGATAATTAGGTATAATAATGACTGTGCCATCATTTGTTAAATGGAAAAGTATGTTCTTTCTTTGTGAAACAGCCTTTTCTGTGTAGCCAAGGATGAGGACAAACTTGCTCTGTAGCCAAAACTGGCCTCCAACTCCATATCCTCCTGCCTCAGCCTTTGAAGTATTAAAAATGTAGGCATGACTCAAAATGCCACCTGGAAATGACTTGGGAGCTGGCGTAATAAAGCTCAACAGATAATGGCAGTTGCTATGCAATCATGAGAATCAGAGTTGGATCCCTCACACTTGTAACAAGCTGGGCAACACAAATATCTATAACCTTGGCACTAAGTGGGGCAGAGACAAAAGATCTCTGGTGCCTCCTTGCCTCCCACTCTGTCAGACAGAGAGTAATAGAGGATGGCAGCAGATGCTCTCTTCTGGACTCTGCACACTTTCTTCTGTGTGTACCTGCACATGAATGTGTATATGTGTATAGGCTTACACAGACATGTACAAACACATGCATGTTTTATCCAAATTTTTGGCTTTTTGAGATAGGGTCTCTCCTTTATCCCAGGCTTGTCTAACTGCCTCCAGATGGCAGATGTTACAATTAGAGATGTGTGTAATCATGAATGTCTAAATTCATTCTATCTAATTTTTATTTTTTTAAACATCTAAGCTCTAAGCCTACTTTTGTTTGTTTGTTTTCACACTAATAGACAATGGGCACATTCCTCCAAATGTAGTAAATAGTATGAAGAAAGTATGTTTATTCAAATGTCGTCTAGGTGTTCAGTATTAAAGGGTAGAAAAGACGATCCAACTAAATGAATTTAAAGATTATTCTACCTTCTTTTTTATCTGAAAGATAATATTCTACATTTTTATGGTACCTGTAAAGTAAGATTATGTTATATTTCCTCTTTTAAAAAAAGCAAATATTCTGAGAGTTGAAAGTGGTGACAACAAATAATCTTAGCGTATAAGTATGTTAGTTGCCTTTTGTTTGCTGTGACAAAATACCTGACAAAATCAACCTCATGAAAAAAATTGCTTTGTCTCACAGGTTGACTGTCTAAGTCATCAAGGCTAGGGAAGTCATGACTGGTGGCCACATTACATCTATATTCAAGAAAGAAAGTGGGGATGGGAATGGTTGTGTTCAGCTCTCTCTTTCTCTTTTTTATTAATTGCAGGACCCTAGCCCTTGTGGTGGTGATACCCATATTCAGATTTGGTCTTTCCATATCAATTAAGTCAGTCTAAGATCTCTCTGACATGCCCAGAAGTTTGTCTCCTAGATGGCTTTAAATCCTGTCAGGTTGACACTCAGTGTTAACTATCAAAATAAGACAATTTCTAAATGATTATGGTGTCATCTACAACTGTAATAGACATTTTAAATAGTCCTTACCATGTTTCTGATTGGTAATATAGCATTCTGGATTTGGCTATAGTTGAGAATTATTACTGCAACTTCAGCAAATTGTTGGAAATGTCTTGCCAGACCAAGCAAGAGATTCAAATGAGAAGTTATATATGGAAATGCATTCCAAAAACAAATGGAAATGACTTGTCTATTATCTTTTGTTGTGAATTAACTATCTCCCTTAGCACAAGTAATTAAGAACTTACTGTACTTACAATTCTCTAGGTTCAAAAATAAGTTTCTTCCCATGTTTCTGCTAATCAGGCAGCATATATTTACTAAGTAGCTGCAGAAGTGGCCAAAGTCCCAGTATTGCAGAAATGCTCTCTGCCTTCAAAAGTTTAGTATGTTGCCTTTTTGGTGATCATCTGATCTCCCAGGTGTGGCACATTGTAGGACACACTATATTTCTGGTAAATGAACAAATGCATGATTTGTCCTCTGCTGACATTTCAGGGTCATCGTTACAAGTATTTTGCTATGTTTTCTCATAGGTCACCAAATGTGATTAAACTAAGTCCCATCACAAACTATTAAATGAATATTAAAACTTTTATGAGGGCTTGCATTATAACTCAGTGGCAGAACCTTCAACTAATGAGTATGAAGCTCTGGGTTGGATTTCCAACCCTGAAAAAAAAGTCCATTCCTGGAACTCACCTAAACTCAATTAGATTGAAGAATTCAGAATTTAAAAGAACTGAACAATTAGCATAGACATTGTAGGTTTTAAAAATATATAAGTTGAACTTTGTTTCATTTGGTAATCTACATTTTATGGGTTTAATGGTTTAAACTCATAGAGTGTGTTAAAATAATGAATTGGTTAAAGATATTAAGATGCCATATGACTGGGCATATGTTAGGTCATCTAACATATCTGCCTAAACATTCATAGATTAGTACATAATTGACAGAGAGATTTTGCCTTCTGTTCTGTTTCATTTTCCTTTTGCACAGACATATATTTAGTTAGTCTTTCTGTAATGCCTGGATGTATGTTGTGTACAAAATATTGGAAGTATGAACGAAACATAAATCATAGAATATTTTGTGTCAGAATCTTAGATTAGGAAACAAAATCTACAATGTATACAAATGATCATAAGATAGCAAACGTATGGAAAATGTAGCATACATGATGGAATATTTGTTCTATGTATGTAAAAATGAAGCCTAGTATATACATGGGTTTCAGTCTACATATACATAGTTTTAATCATGGGTCCAAGTAAGGGAAAATAACTTCTTTTTTTTTTTTTTTTTTTTATTAAATTATTTTTTAAATTGATGCTTTGGGCATTTCATACATTTTTCCAAGTCAGTTCAGGCTTTGTTCCTTGTCTTCCCTCCCCCCGCACCCCCACGCCCACATCCCAGATCATGCAATTCTGCCATAACTGTCCTGCATCTTTTCTGTTCTCTCAGTTTTTTTTTTGTTTTTTCAATTTACTATAAGTGAAATCCATGAGTACAACATCCTTTATGTAAACCTATCTGCAGGCGTTTGTGCCCAAACACCTACAGCCCACCATCCAGTGGGGGGTGATAGGTTGTTTGTTGCAATCAATTGATCAAATGAGTGTCCAGACTAACATTGCTGTAGTTGCATCCATCATCACCATTCACCCCATCGCAGCCCCTTACATTCCGGACCAACGCCTATCTAACTAACCAAGCCCCCTCTTCAGCAGGTTGGTGTCCCTAGGCTTAGAAAAGGGGCACAGGTGGATGAGAGGTAAAACAGATCCACTCTCTCTGGAGCTGTTGACTTGGACTCTGGTCAATTCTGGCTGTTTCCTTTCATGGGCTGACAGTGTGGGGTCCAGGAATAACCGTTCGATCGAAGCCTGGAAAAGGTTTTGATGGTTAGGTACAGTCCCCAAACATAAGATTTTCAGTCAAAGATAAAAAACAACAAACAAACAAACAAAACTTTCGGGGGCTGGAGAGATGCCTGCGGTTAAGAGCACCGACCGGCTCTTACAGAGGACCCCGGTTCGATCCCCAGCACCCACATGGCAGCTGAGAACCGTCTTTAACTCCAATTCCAGGAGAACTCCAGTTCCAGGGCAATCCGACACCCTCTTCTGACCTCCGCGGCATTGCACGACACCGGTGTACAGACATGCATGCAGACAGTACATTCATACACATACAGAAATAAATAAAAAATTAAAAAAAAAAACTGTTCAGAAAATATCAAGTAGACCATTTGTCTATGAGTGGTGAGAGCTATTATTGGGAAGAGGGTAGAAACCATGTTCCAAAAGATCAAGAGTATTAAAAAAAATTACTGGTCTAAATTGCTTAACCAGTATTTGACATGTTGCAAATTACTATTCTTTCTGGTGTTTGCTACCTGCCAACTACTAGTTAAAGTAA
This sequence comes from Rhizomys pruinosus, assembly GCA_009823505.1. Taxonomy (NCBI): domain Eukaryota; kingdom Metazoa; phylum Chordata; class Mammalia; order Rodentia; family Spalacidae; genus Rhizomys; species Rhizomys pruinosus. The sequence goes on along the minus strand of VZQC01007794.1, from coordinate 609,683 downwards.
GTCAGGACTATTCTAGTATCATTCAGAAAGATTCACACACATGTATTTGTTGGGGGCAGATGATTGTCTCTTTACTTCAGTAATACATTCTACTGCCCCATAGTTTGAGTTGTAATAGAGCCATAACAAACTGCATTGATGTAGCTTTAATAAATTTCTATGATGTTTATTCCAAAATGTTCTGTAATGAAAAGTACCATGTGCGCTGCATTTGGAGAAAAACTAAGCAAAACAGTTTTCAGTGTTTTCACACCAAAAATCAACACAGAAATTCATCCACTGACTTCTCCATTCTAGGCAGAAAACTCTCCAGCAGATGATGCCAGGTAGTTGTGTGTCTCACTGAATTCATTTCTGATCTCACAGGATGAGGGCTCAGCCCAAGACACACCTTAGATGACAGCCACAAGCCCCAGTTTACCTGTGATTCTGATGAACCAACTATAAGTCAGTGTTCCCACAACTCTCTTGTGGGATTTGATTGATTAAATTGCTCAGGTTGATCACAGAACTCCTATGTTTACCAGTTATATACAGAAGATAGAGTGCAGTATATGCCTGGGGACAGGTATGAAGAGTTTACCTTCCAGGAACCACTTCCTGTTCTCCTCTCTGGAAGCTCTATGAACCCTAACCTTTGATGTGTGTTTTGGAAGCTTTACTGCATATATATCATTGATCAAATCCTTGGTTATTGGAGGTTTGTGTAACCATCATTCCTCAGGGGCTTAGGAAAGGAAAAGGCTGAAATTCTCAATCCTCAATTCCTTTCTTGCATTTCCAGTCTTTACCCTGAAGTACCTATGGGATGAGCAGTCATGAGTCAACTCACCAGCAGAGAAAGGATACTTATACTTCATAATTTTTAAAATTTGTGTGCTAGGAAAAATGGGTTGAAGATCAAGTATAATACATTAACTCTTGCACCTAGTTCATATTTCTGAGTAATCGCCCATTCCATAAACATTGATTGATTACTCATTATGCACTAAGCAATTGCAAGAAAGTACTGAACAATAACAAGAAAAATGATGTAATCTGTACCCTAGAGACTTTAATTGGCCAAAGAAATAGACATTAAACAAGTATATAGGCGCCCATGGCAGGTAATGTGGAAGATATTTATAAATCCACATCCATCAACCAGAACTCTGTAGAAGTTTAAGGCTTCATGTGTGAGCTGTCGTATGTATGGTAATTATTTCAGCCTGGCAGAGTGGCACACCCCTATCTATAATCCATACTAGCTGGGAGGCTAGATTGGGTAGATCCATCCACAAGGCCTAAGCCTGCTTGGGCTACAGTGGAGAGTTCCTTCTCGTGTATGTAAAATGTAAATAAGAACAGAGAATACAGCACAGTTGAACATTGATTGCATAGCATGCCTGCAGTCCTGGATTCCATTTCTAATGCATGGGAAAAAACTCACTGAGCAGGTGAAGATGAATTTTTACTTCTTTTCAGATATTTAAAATATTTGGCAGTTTGGTAGCTCAACAGTTATTTGGTAAGTAGCATTTCCAGTGCATATACTTTCTTGTCCTTGGTCTAACTAGATTTATCTTCCTAGTGTTATGTTAAAGTTAGAGTCAGAAGTCTCTCAAATTGAGCCAAATACTGGGGACAATTTGTATTTGAAGAAATCTGTTAACATTTTTCTCCCAAAGTTCCTTTTACTATTAGCTAGGGATTGAGGATGGGTATTTTTGAGAAGCTTTGTCAGATTCTCTGGAAAACCTAAAGCTCTACGAACCTTGTGGGAGCTGGAATTTTTCAGCTAAAGAAGTTTGGATAGATTTAGGTATTTATCCAAACCGAACTTTAAAATCACCTGAGATTTGCCCAGTACTAGTTTAAGTAGAGCTTAACTACAGTGGTTTCCTCTTTCAACATTTACTTTTTTTATTTAAACAGCTTAATCGACAGCTAAAAAAACAGTGGATCAGTCTTTTCAAGCAAAAATGAAATGCAGCTGCCATGGGTTACTTTTACCAAAGAACTCCTGCTACCTGCAGGCAGTTTAGTTGTTAAAGTGGGGAGGGGGGGTAAATAACAAAAGATAGAAGTTTTTATCGTAAGATCATAGCTTGGAATGGTAAGTTTATAGAAATGGGGAAAATCTATTGATTAATGGCGGGAGTATGGTGTAGAATATCAAAAGAATTGTGAGATTTGCATTATTGATCCCTTAAGAAAGATTTTATTCTGTATACATGTGTGTATCTGTGCATATGTGCACATGTGCATGGCTACCCAGGAAGTGCAGAAGAGGGCATCAAATTCCCTGGAGTTGGAGTTACAGGTAGCTGTGAACTGCTTGATGTGACTGCTGAACACAAATGCAATCGGGTCCTGTGCAAGAGCAGGACAGGCTCTTAAATCCTAAGCCTCATGCTTGGTACTCATGCTTCATATTTTATTGACTCGGTCACATTGAACATGGGGCATAGAACCTCTCAATTTGTTTTTTGATACATATTTCATGTTTATGTTTTTGTAAAATGGCAAGATGTGCTGGACATGGAAGTATAGTCCCATAATCCCAGCCATCAGCAAACTAAGGAAAAGAATCATGAACAGGGTGCCAGTCTGAACTAGATAGCAAGACTCTCCCTCCAAATACAGAACAACAAAAATGAAAAATCCAAGACATGTCTGGATTAAGAATACTAACATTTATCTAAAATGCTTTGTTTTGTGAAAGGCCATTATAATACACTATCCCTTTCTGCAAGTCATTGCTTTGCATTTATACTTTAAAAATACATTTATTTGTGTATATTTTTGCACATACATGAGTGTGCATGCCCCACACATTCAAATCAGAGGACTATTTATGTGAGTGTGTATTCTCCTCTCACCCTGTGATACAGCAAGTATTTTTGTCCACTGGGCCATCATACCCCCCCTGCACTTAAATCTTAATGTTATCAGGAAAAAATATTTAATACCCTTTCCATTTAGAAAACATAAAAATATGAAGTTTTAATAAGTTTGGCCTGAATAAAGAAAGACAAGAAAATAAAATACTTCTAAGTTATGCAATAAATGTCTTAAGTTCAAAGACATAGTATGGGATGATCTTCAAGGGTTTTTCAGCTCTAAATATTCTTCTACTTTGAATTCCCTGTAGCATGTCCATTCTTCTCTCTTCAAATATTAAATGCTTATATGTATTAATTCCCCCAAGAGCCATTTAACCAATACTGATTAATACAGTATCATAACGTTACTCCCAGTAGTGAAATGTCCATCTAGTCATTTAACATTTAGTAAATCTTAATTTTGTGTATATTCTGCCACTCTCCCCCCAAATTTAGTGATAAGAAAACAATTTTGAATGTCACTCATTTTTTTATTTTGTTTTCCTTTGGTAAGTTAGGCTAGGTTAGGTTTTCTTGAAATAGGTGTCATAAAAAACAGGCTTCCCTAGCCAGCTATCTGAGGATGACCAGGAAATCCTAATCCTTTTCCCTATACCTCCCAAGATGTAGTATTAAAGGCCAACACCTCCATGCCAGTCTTTTAAATGTCCTCCATTAAATGTATTTTAGTATAGTAGACAGGCAAAAAACAACACATGGTATGATATTGAACAATGCTACAAGATAAAAAAAATAAAACTGAGTAAACGGTTTGAATGATGTTGATTCTTTCCAAAAAGATAATTTGGCCAGTGCAAAACATTTCTGAGGATAGAGGCATTCAAACAAATGATTTGCATCAACAGAAGAGATGGGAAGCGTAAAGAAAGGGAGGTGTTTATCATGTGTAATCAACAAGCAGTACAAAAGTTTTAAGGGCTGAGAATGAGTAAATGTAAAGAATGGCAGTGGAGCTGGAAAGATGGCTTAGCTATTAAGAGCACTGGCTACTCTTGCAAAGGAACTGGGTTCAATTCCCAGCACATACATGGTGGCTATCAACCATCCATAGCTGTAGTTCCAGGGGATTCAATGCCCTTTTCTAATCTCCAGTCATTGCACCACATGGGTGCACTTACATACATGTAGGCAGTGCACTCATACATATAAAAACTAAAAATAGTATTTAAAATATTTAAAGTATCATGGACTGGCTTGCAACAAGTGAGGTAGTACATCTTTATTGTCTAAAGAAAAGTCATTGAATATTTGAGAAGAGAGAATGACAGTTAAAAGATCTGGAAGTCTCCATAGGGCCAGAAAGAAATTGTGAGGAGATGCAACAAGAGTTTTTTTCAGACATGCCAAGCTTGGCATACTTACTCAGAATCCAAGTGGATGTCTATATGTTTGAGTCCAGAGTATCTGTAATTCATCCATATCCTAATGACCTATTTTTATCAATTTCTATTAAGTAAATTAGAATAATCTGTCTCTTGCAATATGATCATGATTCTTCACACCTGGAATGTTTTTAAGCTCCATTCTCTCTTAAGTCTGAAAGTTAATTTCATTTTTTTTCTGTAAATGTCACTTTGGAGCTTTTGAGGCAAACACAATTATTTTCCTCCAAATGTGAGAATCCAAGCATGCATCTTATATGTTTATGTCCATTCCTCATACATTCATTGCTCAAAAAAAATTAATATACATACAAATCAAAACACATGGGAGGCCGCTATATCAAAGCAAATGTAGCTGTTCAGTTTTTGTACACTTATATGTACAGGCTCGGTTGCCTTTAGGACACACAGTGACTAACCCTTATGAATTAGAAAAGTTCTGTGGCTTCAGGGGCTACATTACCCTTGTTCTATCCCCTTCCACTCTTGAGGACATCAAGGATGATCAGTCTCTTAGATCAGGAAATGGCTTTAATATCTGTTATCGAAGTATACCAATGCTGTGGTTGCTGTGAATTTGTGCAGTGTTAATCTAAAGTTTTGTGTTCCATTTCACATCATTCCAGAACAATACAGAATAAGGATTTCAAAGGAAATGGTACCTAGTAAGAGTGGAGATGAGCGACATAAAATGCACTTTCTTAGTAAGAGGCTTGGGTTTTACATACCCGGAGAAGAGTGGCATTTTACTAGGATGGCTCTCCCAGTGTGCAGAAGAAATAGAGACTGAAAATAGAGGAAGCTGTTAGGACATCAAATACAAACATTGCCTCATCTAAGATGCTTCAACTGAAGATTTTTTTAACTCTACAAAGGTGGAAAATTAGTTTATGGTAAGCAGAAACCATGCTTTGGATTTTACATTTGAATGTATTCCTGAACTAACTACATGATCAAGCATATTCTCTTGAAATGCTAGACGAGTGAAGATCAGCCCTCATTTACCCATACAAGTGGCAGAGGGGGAAAAAATGTACTATGTTGCTGACCTATTGCATTTGCTAGGTTAAGCAGTGCATTTTTCACACTTATGCTTTCCACTTACATTGGGTTTATTGGTATACAAGCCCATCCAAAGGTGAGGACCACCATTGTTTGCTGTGTGGCACAGAGTGCTTTTGGCCCTCAAAGTATAAACTTGAAATGGATGAGGTCCCTGCTGTCATATCATATAGCTTAAATTTTAGTTGGGAGTAGAGTGGGGTTGAGAAATCAGTGCTATATACTTCTTAGTACTATTAAAGGAAATAAAAAGATATATATGAAATGACTGGCCTGCTACATTAGATTGGGAGAGTACAAAAGGCTTTTTGTCAAGGTGACATTTGAAATGAGGCCTAAAATGTACAGACTCTAGCCTTGTAAGATCTAGATAACAACATTTTGGACAAGGAGAATATGTTGTTGTAAATTGTTTTCAAGAGGAAATAAGTGTGTTCGAGAAACAGAAGACCCCTTTGACTGACTTGTAGTTGACCAAGAAAAAAATATATGCAGGATGAGTACTGAGGAGCTGATAGGGAACATGTCATGAGGATTCTAATTGGTCAAAATAAGGAACATGCCTGACACTGTACAAATTTAAATTTTCAGTAGTGTTACACATGGATTTGAGATTTCACTAAGTTAAAAAAAGTTATTATTTAAGAATAGCTCATAGGGGCTGGAGAGATAGCCTAGCTGTTAAGAGCGCCGACTGCTCTTGCAGAAGACCCAGGATCGATCCCCAGCACCCACATGGCGGCTAAGAACTGTCTGTAACTCCAATTCCAGGAGAACTCCAGTTCCAGGGGAATCTGAGACCCTCTTCTGACCTCCGCGGCATTGCACGACACGGGTGCACAAACCTACATGCAGACAGTACATTCATACACATACAAAAATAAATAAAATTAAAAAAAAAAAGAATAGCTCATACTTCTAGCATCACCAAATATCTGTGAGTTCTTTCTTTCTCATTGCTTTCATCATCCGATGGTCTTGAAACATTTTTGGTAAGTTTTTATTGAATTTTTGCATATTTCCTGCACAACATCTTAATCACTTTTATACGCTTGTCCCCTCCCATAGCCACCCCCACTGCATTTCATGCATTCTGTCATTTGTGCTAAGGGCTCTCCAGTCAAGGTAATATCCCCAGACATCCCTTAGTGCAAGTTCATTCACTGAGATCTAGTCAGCCTATCTAGAGTCCCTAGTTTTAAGAAGATCAGCTCTTCTTCACCCAGTATTAATCAGCTGCCAATAGTTCTTCAGCTAAAATTGGGGCCTGCTTTCCATTTCCACAGTTCTATCTATTTTGAGTTTTTGTCTCCTTGAGTTTGCATGGGTCTTATGCATCCTGACACCATTGCTGCAGGTTCATATGAAAAACGTCCCAGGAGCTGTAGGATTCTAATTCCATATGGTCATGTACCTCCTCCCAGGCTCTTATTATCTGTCCACCACCTCTTCGACAATGGTTCCCTGATCCCTGGGTGGGTGGAATTTAATATATGAGTCCTGTCCACGGAGCCACACTCTACAAAAACACGTTATTTTTTAAGCTTTAGTACATGTGAGCCTAGTTGCATTTTTTCAAAGAGCATTTATTCCTCTAGTATAACAGCGTTGTTGGGGGAAGGGGGGTTAAAATATATCCAGAAAGTATTTTGAGGACCCTGTGTAGATCATTAGTAGAAGCCTATCATCATATTTCATTGCAGTTTGCTCCTGATCACCCCCAACACATTGTATCTCCCTTCTTTCCTGCTAGTCCCTTTTGACAATACACTCTAAATGCACTCTATATTAAAAAGAAATCTATCTGAAACTTGGAAAGATCAAATATTAGCTGTTTTCTTCTTTTTTATGTGTATGAATGTACTGTATGCATGTAGGTCAGAAGAGGGTGTCTGATTCCCCTGGAACTGGAGTTAAAGACGGTTCTCAGCCACCATGTGGGTGCTGGGGATCAAACCCGGGTCCTCTGCAAGAGCAGTCTGTGCTCTTAACTGCTAGGCCATCTCTCCAGCCCAGCTGTTTTCTTCTTTTGTTTTATATAAATTATTCTTTCTGGTTATGATCTGTTTCCAACATTATTTTGATAATGGATTTTGAAAATATGAGTTTCATACACTCTCAATTTGGACAGTATGTTTTTTATGTGCAGTTCCTTAGAATTAGTAAAATGACTGTCATCATTCTTATTGGAAAACTACCAGGATATGTGGCAAGATTTCTAATATAAAGCTGCTATGCTGTCTCTGTCCAAACAAATGCTTCTTTGCTGGTTAACTATCCTGTAACATTTACACTTATGCAATCTCTGCCATGATCTAATTTCTAAAGGACAATGGGAGAAAGTCAAAATATAGAAATACTTAGCATAGTTCAGTTTTTAACTTCTTCCAGTGAAGTAGAAAACAAAAATATGATTCCAATATAGTCTTTTTATGTTTTTCTGTTGGTAGGAATTTTCTATCAACAACACATGCTTTTAATTGCAAAATCAATTTTTGCTTTACCTTTAAAGAAAAATCACTGCAGTTTGCTGCATCTGTCAAATATGACAGGCTAATTCTTTGAGCCAAAACAATGTACATGAAATGTGATTTCTGCTGATTTTCTGAAGTATAGCAGAACTTATTTCTTGACACATCCTTCACTGTGGTTAAAATTCCATGGCTTAGAACAGACTGGTTATTTTGAGGTTGCAAAGTATAGCTAATTTACAAGAATATGCTTTCCAATATCTGTTATCAAACCAAGAAATGATGTGTTTCACCGGAAACGTGCACACATAAAAGAATTGATTTCCTTACACAGGATGCTGCTACTTGGACTGAATGTAAGTTGATTTGTAATATAAATTAACTCACCAATTATCGATGGTTCCATCTGACTTGTACACATTAAGAATCTGCAGTTTCCAAGTTATCAATACTAAGAATGCTGTGTATGAAATGTAATGGAGTGCGTCAGCTGAATCCGCGTTAAATATTGCAGTAAATGTTGCTCAGCTTTGCCATCTGTCACACATTCTTCCTGCATATTTTAATCCATTAAACATGCCTTTTTTACTTTCAAAAATATAATTTCACTGGTCATAATAAAGTAATGAAAGGCCTACAAGAACCAGTCTCTGACCATAATGTCCTTAGTTTTATTGTCACTTTTTGAGTCTTTGTCCCTGCATTAAGATGAACAATGCCAATCCTTAGACACAGAACATGTCTAGCTGCTGGTTGTACTGCACAAGCACAAGTCCCATTAACTTCTCAGATGAGAAATAAATTTGACCCTGAGATATTATTTCTGAAATTTCTTTTTCTCTGAAGCAATCATTGAATGAACTGAATACTTTATTACACAGAATGGAATGGAAAAGTCGGGGTGTGTCAATTCCTGCCTAGTAAGACATACCCTGTTGCATAGATTAGGCCACTCCACAGGCCTATTTCTTTTTAGGAACCTCCATCCATTTGATTTCCTTCTATAAAATAGTACTTATGTGGCTTAGAATACATAATTGTAACCACACTGACTTTGACTTCCATGAATATTTCCTCTGCCTGGGAGGATCTTATTCTAATGGTCTCTTCCCCCATAAATAAGAAAGTAAGCTCTGCTCTCAGTTGGCTTGTTACTCTCAACCTACTAAATGAAAGGCACTTGGGTGTCATTTACAGCCATTTGCCAAATAAACTATTGTGGCCTGAAGTTCTTGTAGTTAAGCACTGTTAAGCCTGGCCGGCCTTTTACCATAACTGAAGGGTTAGAGTTACAGCAGAAAATATGCAAGTTCAGATTCCTGCCCAATTTGTGTTTTTCCAATGTTGTTCTTGGCAGCTCCCTATGTGTTGAGTATCCCACTCTTCTACTTCACTCTTTGTTATTAATTTGTAAAATGAAATGAATTACTGACCCTTGAATTGTACTATTACACTTGCTTGAGTAATTTCATTTCCAAAGAATTTCATTTATTTTATTATTTATGCTCTACCTACTTCCAAAACAATGTATACTGAATTATTTTTAAATCACTGTAATACAAATCAACTGATTATTTTGCCAAGCCCTATTCTGAAGAAGATTCATGTTCACACATTATTTAACATTTGCTATAATGTGGTACTGTGTTGATTAATACACCATTTCTCACCTACCTGAAAAAGACTTAACAAAACATCTTGCATACAGTCTGATATGTCTTCAAAGATGATATGGAGTATTGAGAAAGAACACACAGCTGGCAGTTATCTGATCTTGGCACAGCCATTTGCCATTTCTTTCACAAGTTAATTCAGATTTAAATATCAGAGGTAGATAGTCAAGTTTGGTGGCTGATACCAGTAACTCCAGCATTCAGGAATCAAGGGTAGGAGGATTTCCGTGAATGCAAAGTCTGCCTGACCTACATAGTGAATTTCAGGCCAGGTGGGCTACATACAGAGTAAAACTCTCTACAAAAAATCCTTAAGAACTGTAGGTATCAGTGTTGATTTTTCAGTAACCTTACAGAGTGATAAAAATGTAGTAAATGCTTTTTTTTTTTTGGTGCACCGTTCCTGGAAGTACTGAAATACCAGGTCGATGCGTGGAGTGGACGGAGCAAGCTCCTATTCCAACTCCTATTTCCAAAAATACATTTAATATATTGTCCTCGGATAGAGGACATATCAGATATTAAACTGATAAGAACAGATACTACACTTGATCTTAGCCAAAAGGCCGAGAAGCGATAGTAAATGCTTATTGCAGATTAAATCTAATGGAATACTCTTTCTCCCATAGGTAGAGCAACTGTTGGTTGAACTGAAATTGTCAAGAAACTCTTGGGTTTTTGAGCCCTATCCACAAATGTAGATAGTTATGGCAAAATAGAATCCAAATTTGTGGAATTCCCAGTGTTACTGAAAGTGAGGTAGGGGCATTCACATAATGCTTGCTATAAAACTTCTGATGGGTGCAGTGAAGTAACTAATGTCACCTGAAAAGAAGAGGAAGTGATAAACTAATGTCAGGATGGGTGATTCCTTTAAAAATATAAATCTTATCATCACTTGTTTAAATAGGCCTTATGGAGTATATACTGTATGCTGGAAACTAACTGTTCACCAGTCATAAACCATTTAATGCCATTCTTGGCCACAAATAACCCTCTACTATTACAGTTCATGTTATGTGACATGAAAGGTGTGGTCTAAAGGAGCTAAGTTGCCTACCTCAGTGGCAGAACTGGGATTTGGTCAAGGGAAATCGGACTCTACAGGTGGCACCTCAACCAGTGTGCTCCACTGCTTCTCCACTATCCATTGACTCAGAAGTTAGCATACTTGCTTGAATATGTGGCTAGAATCCTTTCACTGGCATCCTGGCATGTAGTTATTCTGATCCTTGATTACTTGGAAAATTGAAAAGGACCTATCTGGTTCTTGAAACACGAGGTACATTTTCAAACAGCTGTAATTACTAGAGCTATGAATTTGAATGAAAATGTGCCTTTCATATCCACTCATTGATCCTATGTCTGCTTTGATAACACCTTTTCAGACTACGTTCTACATAACTTTTAAAGTATTATAAAACAACTCCCATGCTGCCTATTGAATTCTGGATTGTCTTCCCTAATTTTTGAACACCCAGATAAAAATAATGTCATTTGAGAATAATTAGAAGAGTCCAGTGTTTCATTGGATCCCTGTTGTGTAAAAAATGCACCAGGTACTACCATTTGGAGATAGAATAGAGAAGGAATAGCACCAGACTCTAATATGCTCATGTATGTACTGTACATGTATTCTGTTATTTCATTGCAACCTAACATGCTGCAATTATCATGTAAGGAACAAATTGATGGTTACACCTATTGTCTGTACTTATTTCAGTTGAGTTCTAAATAAGCAGTAGCTTGCTAGATGCACCTGTACACATACCTTAATTATTCCATGGGATTCCAACTCTGTTTGCAGAGACTGCTAATGAGTTTTGTCTTTCTCATGGTACCTAGTCTCAGCCCTCTTGCAGTATAAGGGAACAAAATAAGTTTTTGAATGAATAAATGAATGACTGAACAAATCAATGAGTGATTGAATGAAATAATAGCATTCAATAATGTTGTGCTTCAGATAATTCTTATGCTGTCTCCCATGTGGTGTGTTCAATAAGAAAGGCAGTTTTACTGTGTGTGATTTTTTTAAACTTTTGTTTGCCAACTTAAAAAATAGAGAACTAGCAATTCACCCAGAACAAATATCCGAAATGTGTTTGAAAAACACCAAGATAATTCAGCAGTCAGAAGTATACATCTTTATAGTATTGATCAGTCCCCAACTCTGGGTGAAAAGACTCACTGCTATCATCTGAGAAGCTCTCTGCCACTGTATGAGCCCAGTAGAGGCATTTTCTAGGTTACCATCATGAAGTGCTCCTGTGACGCCAATTATTCTGACTGATATTGTTATCCTAGTGGAGAATGCAGTAAAAAATATTGAATCTGTTCCCTGACCATTCAATTGGCTTTTGTATAGAGCATCATACAATTGCACAGTCAAGTTCAGATCAGATTTTAACCCAAATAACTTACTATTTTCTAGGCTTTGTGTTTGGAAGATACATACATATCACGTTTTAATCTCTGAAAATATATACATATTTTCATTGTGTATGGATGAGTATAATAATAAAATCACATGCCCACGTTGTGAAACTTCAAGTTCCTTTTTGTGAATACATTATTATCATTATCTTTTCTGCTCTCTCATTGACAAAATCTTAAAATCATGTCATACATGATTTTATTTTATTTCATTTGATTTATTCATTTTCCTTACTGATAATTAGCTGTTACAGAACTCCTTGTTGTAGCATAATTTTTAAACCATTTGAAAAATAAGTTGATATTTTATTAGAGAAATACCCTGGTGTTGTAATTCTAAGAAGAGACCTAAAACATAATGGGATGGGAAAATTCTTTCATTACGTTCGAGATTTTGATAGTGCTATGCATATAATTAATTAAGATTTCATTAATGATCTCTAAGGAGTATCAGTAAACAACATTTTAATTAACTTCATGAACAATAAATTAACGGGTAAAGAAAATACCACTGAAGACAGGAAAATTATTCAAATCGGACAGGGAAAGTATGAGATAGAAATATAACAGGTTTTTACTACATGTAATCCCCTAATCTACCAAAGAAAAACACATTCTTTGCATTCGGAGGTTGTAGATAATAAGTAAATATGAGAAATAAATAAATATTCTTGTCAGCCATGTAACAGCTTCATGAAGCAATAGTTTTTTTTTTTTTTAAATAAAGGCTCTGAATATATTTCTAGATGTAAGTATTTTAGCTTTGTGCATCTTAAAGATAAAATGACTAAAAAAATAAAATGACTAATTGTATCATTAGAGTGACAATGTTGTAAGGGAAATAACTTATATTGAATACAAAGTATTAGCTAGTTACTGTATATTGGCACATTAAATTAATTGTATTGCATTACCTATTCTGATTTCATATGCTCGGATATATTTGCAAAATTATCCAAGGTCTCATATCCATCTAATGGTAGAGCTGGATTTGAACTGTGATCTTTCTATGGTGTTTCTAATAATGGCATGAAAAATGCTATGATTATGTGTCTGTATGTGTGAAATTGGTCCAGGAACAATTTTTACATGTAAAATAGTTATGGAAGGCTGCTATATTAATTAAGCTTCTTTGGGACTACCATAGTTATTTTCATTTTCCACTGAATCAGTACTTGGTTTCACATATTTTTTTCACTTTGATCCTTTTAGTGGATCCTTAAGAAACTTTTATGTTAATAATTCCACATTTCTCTTGGCCTTGACACAATTGCTAGCTAGAACTACTTGTGGTCATCATCAGTTTTCTTCTATTTTTAAATCAAATGAGATATTTAAATCTAAAGAGCAAATAAAACTAATAATGTATGAGTGTGTTTGCATGTGTGTGGAGAGGGAGGGAGGGAAATAGGGAGAGGTGCAAGGAGGAAAGGAAAGAGGGAAGGGGGAGAGAGAAAAGAAAAGAAAAAAAATACATTTTTCTTTTCCTGTATATAAACTACATAAATTAATTAGATATTTGAGTTAATTAGCTCACCTGGAACAGTTTTAAAACTAAGATCTATTCATTCAAATAATTCCTATTGAGAATCTGATATATATATATATATATATATATATATAATATCATATATCAAATGGTATAAAATCCAGCCCTGAAGGAGCTTACTCTCCAGAAGAGAAGCTAGCTAAGTCATTAGCTTTAAGATGGCAATATGGCCAGCTGGGTGCCTTTTCAGATATTAGATGGAGTGCTGGAAGCATCTGAAAAAGAAGAGAGATCAGTCACTTAGAATAGGGTACAAGATAAGGCTTCATCGAGGAGGTAGCATTAAATGCAGGCATTGAGGGATTCATAAGTTATTAGTAGACAAAAATAGAGAAAAGGAACCCTATTCTGGGTGAATTAAGTGCATAAAGTCAAGATAAGGGAAAGCAATGTATATTTCCTAGGTAATAACACACTATATGTCTAGTTACATCATCTCCCAACACCCCTCCCCATTGAATTTGGGAGCTTTCCTTACTACTCTCCATTTCTCAACCTGAATTCTCATTATCAGAGAATTTCAGTGCATGCTGTGACTTAACTTAATTGGGAAAAGAGTGTAGAAATGACTGTACCTGATTGAACAATTCCATTCCAAATATACAAATTTGGGAATTGTGATCCTCTATCGTTCAATTTCCTTATTCCAAGATCTTGAGAAGAGTGTTTTAAAGCAAGGTCTGTTAAAAAAAAAGAACTATTAGACTTTTTCTTAAATATTTAAGAAATATATTTATTTTATCTGTATCTGTGTATTGCCTGCATGTGTTTAAGTACACCTATGCCCTGCAGTGCCCATGGAGGTCAGAAGATGATGTTGGATTCCCTGGAACTGGAGTTACAGAGGGTTGTTAGTGGCCATGTGAGTGTTGAGAATCCAACCTGGATCCTTTGCAAGAGCAGATGCTCTCAATCACCGAAGCATCTCTCCAGCCGCTAGACTAATTTTTAGAACAAAGTTTATTTTGACAGTACAAAAAACCCGAGCAATTCATACACCCCATCTACCCCTTCAAAGTTAACCCGTTATTAATATCATGCATGGGGGGAATTAGAGCATCCCAGTACAGTGGATACAAGAGAATTGCTGCAGGTTGCATACCAGGGCAAAATGAAGCCCTGTGTCAAACAGAAAAGAAAGAGGGTAGAGGAGTTTAGGGGAAAGGGACAGGGAAGGAACTAAAGAATAGCTTGATTAGGAGAGTAGTTTTGCAGTAAAGGAATACACTGAAGTAGTTTTACTAACTAAAGTCTATAGTTAAGATTGCAGTACACACTTTATGTTGTATGTTCTGTAGACTGTGACAAATACATGGTGCAATTTATCTACTATTACAGTATCATGCAGAGTGACTTCACAAATGTAAAATTCATTTAATGTTATGGTGTTCCCTGGAGTCCTTGGCAACGACTGACTCGTGTTTTGGTCTTTCCCCCTCAAGGGCTGAGATCCAAACTCAGAACTCTGAGCATGCTGTCTACCACTCAGCTTCATCCCTAGATTCACTACTAACAATTTTACTACATCTGTAATTGTTTGTCTGAATATCATATAGTTGAAATTCTATAGTACAGAGCCTTTTCAGACTGGCTCATCAATATACGTTTACCCATGTCTTTTTTAGGCTTAATGGCTAATTTTTGTTACCATAACTTCTTAGTGTAGGGTACTTTGAAATTCTCTGTAGTATTTTTAAATGTACAGCTTAGTGTGTCCTTTTAGCTATGTGACAGATCTCAATTAAATAAGCATGAAGTTTTTGCTTGCCTGGATTTTGCAGATATAATTAAAGCCTTTTCAGGTGGCTTTTTCGGTTCCATCCCTCAGGCACCACACATGCTTGCAGATGCCCTATTGAGCTACATTCCTAGGGGCTTCCACCTACCCTATGGATTTTCACTAAATCATTGAGGATTGGCTTCCTGCCTCATCCTTCTGAATAACTAATTTTAATGTTTTGTGCTACAGTCTGGCACCCTTCAAGGTTTTAGTAACAGGAAGACACTATACTTGTACGCTAGAGGTAATGTTCATCCTGTTCCAAGCCCAGGTCACTTCCTGTCAATTCTGTTACATGCCTAATCCCAAATCTCACTTCCCTGCTATTCCACTTCATCTTTAAGGCTGCAAATCTCACTGACCTCTTAGATCTGAGAGGTGAGTAGGTCCATATCAGATTAGAATTACATTACAGGAGCTATAGTTATGGTCTGACATGAAGAGATTTTTAATAGCGGAGTTGATAAATCTGAAGCTCTAAGTGAACACTATTGTTAATCAATCAAAGTTAAAATATTGTTTAACATAATAGTCAATTATATTTTTCTAAATAAATATCTGGTACTAGAATTATTGTGTCTCTTCCTGTTGCCTGTAAAAGCTGGCCAGACACTAGAATTGTATCAGTTCTCCTCCTCACAATCGTATAGTTTTGATTTAACTAGCAGAGAAAGTCTGCATATGCAATAGGGGATAAAGTGTGGATTTTCCTTTTTAATAGTTTGACAAGCAGATTGCAACAAACAAGGCATTTGGAAGCCTGTTAAGGTCCCAGAGGCCTTATAAATATGCAGCAGACTTCTCTGCATTTCCCTAGGTCCCTGAGGTAGAGACATGATGAATAAAATTAAAACCACCAGATCTCTTTGTATGGCTTTCAGCTACCACTAATTTAAGACGAGTAAAGACTCTTTTACAGGTGTATCTTCGGTAGTTTAGAAAGTATAGTGAAATATGAAAATATATTTTGACTTTGTATAAGTTCTTAAGCTGAAATATTTTCTGGTTTCTCTATCATGATGTATTCTTTTAAACCCAATCCGGAGAGTAAAACTCCTTGGGATTGTTTTATATTTAATAGTGCTATTGAGACACACATGAGACAAAACATGCGGATAAAGTATTTCTTGAGAAGTTATATATTTATATGTAAACACATTATTGGAATAGCATAATCCATCCAGAACAAGTTCTTGCTTAGAATTTGATTTTAAAAGGCTAGACTTTTACTGTGTTTATAATTATTCAAAATTGAATGGATATCTCTCTGGTCCCTTTTTCAAGGATTTCTTGAAACTTATCAAAATGGATTTGTCTTTAAAGCTAATGATCCTTTCAGTACATATTGCCCAGAAATGGTTTGATCTATTAGAGGACATATGAAGGTATTTAATGTAAAGCACAATTCATAGTATAAACATGTGAATCAAAGTTCATCATAGTTTCTGGGAAAAATGTGCAAGGCAATGTTCCTTGCCATAATCTATAAATCCACAAATGGTAAATAGTGCATTAATATTAATATCAAGCAATAATGTACTTTTAACTGAAAATACTGCCCTTTTCCACTGTTAACTGAAAGAAAAGGCAAAGACTCTTGATTTAAATCCCACATTGCTATGTGGCTTTTAAGAAAGAAAACAAAATGATGGGGTATGGAAATTTTATTTACTGATTAAGAACTCAGTTGTAAATCTTAGGGAGTGGAAAAACTAATTTGTCAAATTATATCTTCAGAGTTCAACAATAAACTAGCAGTCTCCCGGGTTTTTATGGAACAGAAGGCACCTGTATTTTGTCTTAATGTGCCTAAGCCTTCAGAACTTCAATAGACTCACACTCAGAAGTGCTAAATTGTAATTCCAGATAACCACTTTCAATGCATATTTGAAAGAATATATCCAAATAACAGGCCAATTGAATTAAGAGAAGTATATTCTTTTACTGAATTTATTCCTAATTCTTTCCTTTTTATTGTCCTATTGGAAGCTCTACTTTATGTTTTTGGTTTATGACAGTTTCACTCAGATGCATGGAGTAATGTCTAGTGAGATAGGAAATAATTTCTATGTGATAATAATTCTTTGAATTAACTTATGCTAATAATTTTTGCTTTACTGTGTTTTTTCTTCCTTACCAATAATGGTCTTTTCAGTAATACATATAAAATTTTGGGAGTTGTATCATGAGGAACATAGCAAATTTCATTTCTATCATGTTTTAATCTTCATTCATATTTCTGGCATTTTTAATCACTGAGATACTAGGATGTAATAACATAATTGGATGTCAAACTTGGCCTTGGAAATGAAATGTATTGGTAGATTGTGGCTGACAAATACTTTACTGACGCAATTTTTTATTCCTCAGCTAGTTATGCAGTGTGTATGTGGTCAGATAGACAATTGGTAGACAACTCAGAAACTACACATGTGTTTCCCTACCCATCTGTCTATCTTTCCATCCATTGACTTACTGACAGGAAACAATATGCTTATTTGTTCTAAGTGGTTTTTCTATTTGCTGTTGACTTATAACTCATAATTGTAAATGAAACTATTCATAAACCTCTATCTATCTAATGACAATGGTGATATTAGCCTGAGATAGCTACTATCATTATACTCTTGAAATGGAGGTTTCTGAAAAACAAAATAACTTGTCCAAACTCACATATGTAATAATTTTTTTAACTAGGAATCTTACTGAGTTCCATCTGAAATTCTAACTCATTATACTTTTACTATTAGTTAATGAGTGTCTCTTCAAAGACAGATTGCTCCGGAGACATGAACAAGTTAAGTTTCTTTTTTTTTTTTTCTTTTTGGTATTTTTGAGACAGGGTCTCACCATGTCAGCACCCATATGACCTGGGAACTCCTCTGTAGAGACCAGGCTGGACCTGAACTAAACAAAGATCGGCATGCCTCTGCCTCCTGAGTGGTTAGGATTCAGGCGTGCGCCCACGACACCCATGCAATGTTAAGTTTCTATTACCATCTCCCGCTACATTTATGCTCAAAGTTAGTTCTGGACCACTTGGCAATTATCTCTACATTTCTTTCTATTCATGGCATAATATTAAAAAAAAAAAACCTTAAGAACTGATATGTTAGATTCACTTACCAATCAGAATGGTTGCCTAGGCTGCAGTAGTCCCTGATGTCCATGCTTTCCCAAGTTATCTTTCAGATACCACATCATGAATATTTGTCTGGAACCCCAGGATGTGTAGCTTAGTCAGCTAGGAAAGTTGTTCTTTACTAACTCGTGTGAAAGGATTTAATTATCAATACAGCCTTTCCAATTGTATCGTGACTAAACTTCAGCACAATAAGTTGTCCATCAGTTTAATGTGTTGCCATCACTTTTATATCCCTTAAGGTCATCTCTTTTTGAAGTTTTATATTCACTACATAATAGCAAAATGATTACTAATAAATAAATGAGCATGCTCTTGAGCCTTTGTGTGATGTCAGGCTGTATGTAGCTGGAGCATTCTTTTACCAACCTTCTGTGGAGTTCTCAGTGTGTG
The DNA here is from genome assembly GCA_009823505.1 of Rhizomys pruinosus. Lineage (NCBI taxonomy): Eukaryota > Metazoa > Chordata > Mammalia > Rodentia > Spalacidae > Rhizomys > Rhizomys pruinosus. The sequence goes on along the minus strand of VZQC01007794.1, from coordinate 590,913 downwards.
AACGTTTGGATGGAGAAAGAGAAAGGGAGACAAAGAAAACGGTGGAGAGAAAAGGAAGGGAGGACCAAAGGAAGAAAGATCCACATGCCATTTCCTACTTGTACATAGCTCTCATTTCATAACTATGAATTAATTCCTTGGAGTCATGGGTTATATCATGTTTTTCTTTCTCATCTTTTCCTAAACACATCACTTGGCACAGTGCAGGTACTTAGCATTTATGGACCAAATGAATGTACTGAACCCCAGTGATAAGAGGTTGATCATGAGGCATTTTTTTTAAATTCCAGTTCCCCAAATCTGCCCAACAATCAATACCTGGGCCATATGATTATCTATTAAAATTAGCAAACAACAGTCGTAACAATAGTTCTCATCATACTAATTATAAGACAAAATGACAAGTATTTGTAATAATCAGGTTTTCAGATTAAAAAGTCTAGAGGAAAATTCACTTAAATTGCTCTCTATTCTAGTTTGCTTCTCTGTTGCTGTGATAATACACTGACCAAAAGCACCTTGAGATAGGAAAGGATTTATTTGGCTTATAGGTCGTCCCAGGTCACTGTAGAGAGCTCAATGACCAGGACTTGCGACAGGAAGCTAACCAGTAGGACATGGAGAAACACTGCTCACTGGCTCATTCTCTCTGGCTTGCTCACATATCTTTCTTACATAGCCCAGGCTCACATGGTCAGGGATGGCATCAGCAAAGTGGGCTGGGCTTTCTTACACCAATTAACAATCAAGAAAATGTCCCACATATATGGCCCACAGGTCAGTCAATGAGGAAACGATTCACTGAGTCCCATTTCCCGAGGTGTTTCTACTGAAAAAAAAAAACATTGACAGCTGACTAACACGGATGTGCGGTGGTAGGGAATGAACTAAGGGTTGTTTACATATATGGGAGGTATGCACCCTATCACAGGAACTATTCCAATTCCTCTTTGTAGAATGCTTTCAAAACCATAGTCAAACTGTCAGTTGTGTGATTTCTTCTAGTTCAGTGTTGTACCACTTTGCAATATTATGACAGGATAGGTAAAACAAACTGGGTTAATTCTATAATCTTAAACCTGTGGACCTTATGTTGAGTTACAAAATAGAATTAAAATGCAAGTTTGTGTTTCTTGCTATTTTAACATCTACATCATGCCTTTATACTTTGATGAGAATGTAGGCAGTTATTGTGACTTTCCTGCTCACTTCTAGGTCTCTGTCTCTAAAGTCTTCTTAGATGTGAAAATAATCTCAGTGCACAAAATAAAATGCTAGCCTCCTGCATCATAAACTTACAGGTTTGAAATGGAAAGTAAAATTTCATTTGCTTCCCATGCTGGGCTATTGCAATGTTAGGAAGCAAGGTCCCCTTCTCCACTTCGCTTACTTCCCCCACAACTCCATTTTGATCATGCATTTCCTTCAGTTTGTCACTTTCTGCTCATCCCATTCTCATACCCCCTGATGGAATAGCCACATCGTCTCTCTCATATGTTCCTTTTCCCTAGGACTGAAATATGGACACTAGATCATTCTTCTAAAGAGAGAGCTCAAAAATTCAGAGGTGGGAGAAGCATTTGTCATCTAGGCTATGACAAAGTGCAAGAAGAAGAGAGGAGACCTGTTTAAGAGTTGCAGAGTGATACCCCCCCACTAGAGAGAAACATTTTATTAGGCAAATGTTGAAACACAGGGTATGGGGCATCACAGGAGGGTATCTCACAACTGGCTCTCAATGGTGAACCAAACAGCCTGCTTATGAAACTGAAAAAGTGGAATTTGCATCAGTTACAGTACACCTTCATGCAAATGGACTGTGCTTTCACTAATTGTGGAACTGTCTCTTTTGATCCAGTCATGGTATTCTGATACACTATCAGGGGAAATATACCCCTCTGGCCTGGCTAGAAAAGGCTAAACAGTCATTCAGAATCCACCAAGGCTGCCAATGGGAAAGATTACAATACAAATGAAAGGTTTGTGACTAGGGCCACTCCTTCATGAGCCTAGAGTGCTTTAGGAACAAGCAGCTCCTATGTTGTGTGTCTTCCTCAAGGCCTCCGTGGAGTACTCACAACAGTGGTGCTGGCGTAAAGGTATTCTAACCAGCCACTAGACTGACATTAGTTTTAGTTGTGGGGATCAATCTGTGACCCAGGTGTCTAAAACCACAGTAGTAGAGCATGATTGAAATGACTGTCTTATTCATCAGTCAGATCCTTTGTTAACAGCCTGCCTATAAGGAACAAAGTAAAAATGCAGAGGTATTGGAACAGAATCCATATGAAGATGACCAATATTTAAAGGCTACTGAACATTAAGTTTCCAGGATTATTTACAATCTTTACCATAATCCATGTATGATAACAAATATTTTTTGTATTGTTGTGGAAGGGTTACTGCATTATACACAGAATAATCTAAACAGTATAATATGTTTATGGATCTGCTCATTAACCTTTAACAGCTATTAGTTTTTACGTTTATTAGTCCCTTTTTTAAAAATGAGAAAAACAGACATAGTGAACCAGTTTGTCCAAGATTCTGTTGCTACTGTAGCAACGTTGCTACAGTAGCAACAGAATCTTGGAACAATACTGTTCACTAATGTCTGTTCTTCTTCATTTTAAAATTGTTTGTTGTGGGTATTATCAGATTAAATTAATTACAATTTTAAAATGTTTGCGCGCGATTACAGAAAGGGAACAACCCACAAAAGAAATAACATTAGTGCATGCCACTAGCACTTTCAGGAGCGGCAGAGGCAGGAGTACAGGATACCTATCTCAAAAAGACCAAAAAAAAAAAAAAAAAAAAAAGAAAAGAAACAAAGAACAACCTGTTTGACTCAGGAAGCAATTTCCACTAACACTGGAAACAGCGAGTGTAAATGGTTTCATTTTATCATCTTTACACCCTTATTTGCTGCAGGTCTGTCCACAGAAATCATTCACTGTAAGTGCATATGCCTCTAAATGTGGAAATTGTTTTTCAATTTTTGTTTTCTGTACTTCACATTGCTTATGGAAGAAAATTCCGGTTATATGATATATATATAATATATATATATATATATATTATATATATATATCTAGTAGCTTTTGTCTAGGGAGCCAGTCATCCCATGGATATTTCGTAAATGAATATACTACATTTTGATCAGATATTCATATGGACTGTACAAGCCAAATACTGGCTTGCTCAGAGGGAAATCTGAGCAGCCAAGAAGGATGTAAAAATCTTACTTTATATGACTGTGTTTAAGAGTATCCAAAAAATTCGCTGTGTTTATATGGCACCACCTTTAGTTCCAGCACTGTGGAGGCTGAGGAGGCTGAATTTCTATGAGACGGAGGCCAGTCTGTTCTATATAGCATGTTCTATGCCATTTCCAGCTACAGAGAGACTCTGTCTCAAAAAGACCAAAAAAAAATTCACATTTTTGTAACATTTTTCTGTAATCTGTATTTGAAATGGTAGTTACATACTGCTTTGTTTCAAACATATGGGCATGTCTTTTTCATTCAGAAATATTACAAGTGACCAAAAATATTGTGGGCTGGAGAGATGGAGCCTAGGCGGTTAAAGCGCCTACCGCTCTTTACAGAGGACCCAGGTTCGGGTTCGATCCCCAGCACCCACATGGCGGCCGAGAACCGTCTGAAACTCCAATTCCAGGAGAACTCCAGTTCCAGGGGAATCCGAGACCCTCTTCTGACCTCCGCGGCATTGCACGACACGGGTGCACAAACTTGCATGCAGACAGTACATTGATACACATACAGAAATAAATATAATTAAACAAAAATTAAAAAATATATATATTGTAATTCGTGTAATATTTTCAGTTTGATTTGCTTTAACAATAGTCTCCTTGTGACTTCATTTACACTGTCCATTTAATAGGCTTCACCAGGAGTTCTCCTCTAGTAATTAGTTGTCTTAACACCTTCAGTGGCTACATCTCATTTAACTTGCTGCTCTTTAAAATCATTGTAACTCAGTGATTCTCATCCTTAGAAACAGATTAGAAAAATCTGGGGAACTTAATAAAAATACCAATGCCTAGGCACAATCCCAGACCAATTAAATCTGAATGTGAGAGTTTGAATTCTGAGAACCAAGTTGACAATTCCTAACTGTTGACCAGCGCCTCTTTGAACATTGCTCAATGTGAGGTGGAAGCAATAAATAAAAACGGTATTCTAATTCTTTACCAAACCCCTCAAACTCAGTCAGACAAAAATCTAACATAGAATTGGGGAAATGGGCTAGAGGCCCCAACCTTAGCTGAAGAAGAGCCAGCTGATCACTGCTGTGTGAGGCAGAGTTGGTCTTCTTTAAGACATTGATGCTAGACAGGCTTAACAGTCTCCAGTGGATGATCTGACACCAAGGGACATCTAGATACACAAACTTGACTTGATGGGACTTCACATATATGACAGAATGCATGAAATCCTGTGAACAGACTGTAAGGGGTGGAGGTAGGGAAAAGGGCCTAAACAAGATTGAGATGTACTAAATGAAATGCACAAAAATCCAATAAAAGTATACACTTGGAAAAATACTTTTTTAATAGCCTAGCAACAGTACACCAGACCTATCCATTCAAACTTATTAAAGCCAGGCGTGGTGATGCACGCCTTTAATCCTAGCACTTGGGAGGCAGAGGCAGGTGGATCTCTGTGAGTTCAAGGCCAGCCTGTTCTACAGAGTGAGCTCCAGGCCAGCTGGGACTAAAGGGAGACCCTGTCTCAAAAATACCAAAAATAAAAATAAATTTAAAAAAAGCAGAAAGTAGTTCACAAGTCAGGTAAGAATTTCTTAATTAAACAAAAAAGAATGAGTGGAAACAGGAAGTTTAAAAAGATGTGTGAACTTAGTCCAATGAGTCTTCTCTTAGAGAATGTATAATGCCACTGTAAATTCTATAGCAGGTCCCTGGAGTCCCACTCAGCATCTCTTTTATATATAGTTTTTCCTGGGCAGCTCTATTTGTATTTTACTTGTCTGTTTTGATTTCATTTCTCTAATTGATACTATTTTGTACCATTACTAAAGATCTAGATATTTGAAGATTCATTCTTTCACAGTAGAAACTAAATTTAGGTAATGTTTTATAAATATTTGATTATTTTTATAGAATCATTATGTTTGGACTGTTTTAGGTGTTTGCGTCCTTGTTGTAATTAAGCAGTTGGGTTTAATTATACTCCAGGGGAAAACAAAATTCTTTTAATAGACTCAGCTTCACATTTTCTTGATTCTCTTTATCTTTTTCAGTTTATTTCTAATTTGTGCACAAATAGTGATTATAGTTCAGAGTGGTTACTGCAAGAAATGATATTTGAATTTTAAATTACTTTGATTTTTAGGATAATAGTATATTAAAAGTATATAAGTTAAAATTATCCCAACTGAGCCAAGTGGTATGCAAACTTTTATACAGAGGAGATCATATATAAACAGATTAGAGGAAGTTATTTAGCAGAATATACTGGCTGGACCCAATCTCTAGAGTCTACCAACCACTCCTATACCTGGATGACTTGCTCTTTTCTTTTTTATTATTTATTTTTATTTTATATGTATGTGTGTTTTGTTTCATGTATGTAAGTGTATCTATGTTTTGAAATGCCCTGCAGAAATCAGAAATGGGCATAGGATCACCTGCAACTGTGTTAGGGCCAGTTGTTAACTGTCCTGGGACTGGGAATCAAACCCTGGTGTTCTGCAAGAGCAGTCACAGTCACTACTCTTAACCACTGAGCCATCTCTCAGGTCTGGATTTTCTCCTTTCTTATCCTGAGTACATTCACAGTTGCACTTTGTGATATGCTAGCCCTTGCTGTCTGTATCTGACTTCACCTCCTTTTTTTTGTCTTTTTGAGACAGGGTCTCCCTGTAGTCCCAGCTGTCCTAGATCAGGCTAGCCTTAAACTCACAGAGATCCTCCTGCCTGTGCCTCCCAAGTGCTAGGATTAAAAACGTGCACCACCATGCCGGGCCCTGATTTCACCTCTTAAGTGCTAGGCAACCCTTGACTTTTTCCCATAAGTTATTTGATTACGCCTGGCCATGCGTGGTGGCACACACCTTTAATCCTAGCACTTGGGAGGTGGAGGCAGGCAGATCTTTGTGAGTTCAAGGCCAGCCTGGTCTACAGAACCAGTATGCCTGGCTTGCCTCTTGGTTTTTTTTTTTTTTTTGGTTTTTTATTTTTTTTCTGCTCAATGCTAGATTATGTAAGCAAAAATTCTGTAAAAATAATATAGTTATTTATTAGGAACAAAACATGATTATCTAGCCTATCGATCTTAATTTAGGGATGAAGAAACTGAGACCCAGAACGATGTACATTGGAATGTAAAGTTGGAGATTGTTTCTATAAAGCTTTGCAGAGTGTTTTAAAAAATTATATTTTCCTTTGAGTTTTTCAGTTTATATTTTTTCATTTTAGTTGCAGGAGTCAAACTATTTTTTTTTATTTTGTTTCCCATATATAATTATAGGAATGTCAAACAACCACAATCAAAAAATCATCATACACTATTGAACCTTGAAACTATTCGTTCTACACTACCAACATTAGATTGTTTTTCTCTCATCCAAAAAAAAAAAAAACAAGAAATTTAAAAAGAACTGTGCATGGTGGTGGGCTCCTTTAGTCCGAGCACTTGGGAGGCAGAGGCAAGTGGATCTTTGTGAGTTCAAGGCCAGCCTGGTCTACATAGCGAGTTCCAGGACAGCCAGAGCTACAGGAAGACCCTGTCTCTAAAAGATCAAAAAAAAAAAAAAATAGATTGCTTTTTCTCAAAATATGTAGTTTATACAGGCTCCTTGTAAAATTAAGAGTAGTTTTTATAATTTAGAAAATTTCCAAGTAATGTTTATGGAATTCCCAGTACATGACGTTAGATTTATATTTTATTTATCCCATTAATGTAGTTGGTCTTGTCTTTGGAAATGGAACACTTCATCTACTTTTGTAATTTCCTTCTCTTCTTTTCCTTCCTCATTTCCCTTGGCTGTCATCACTAATCTCATAACTTCAATCAATCTTTCAACCCAGAGGACTGTTATTTTTATATCTCCTTAATTTCTTCACTCTTCCACACATCAGAACATTTTACCATTTAATCATCAGCTGCACACACACGTACACACACACACACACACACCCATGCACACACACCGTGCACCTCACATATATCCAGTCTTCCCCATCTCACTAATTTAATGATAAAAGCATTTGTTTTCCTCTAAATTCCACTTACTTGGATGTTAACACCACTTTTCTTAGTTGTATAGATTCACTCACTGTTGTTTTATTTTTCATAACTCTATTGTAATATCCCACAATAATCACTATATTTATAATAATTTTTACTGTTTGTTTGGCGCTTACCATATGTTAGGCCTTGCACTTTTCTTCCTCAGAACAATCCTATTAATTATGGTTATTTTGATCTCCATTTTCCAGTTGGATCAGCAGATGTACAGGGAAATTAGGTAGCTTGCTAAAGTCAATACAGTAAATGTAAGAGCTAGGATTCGAATCTTCCCAGTTAAGCTCTATAATAGAGACTCTATCATTGCATTTAATTACTACTTAAATTGAGATGTGTTATAATTTTTTTCTACAATAGATCCGGTGTTCTAAGCAAACCTTATTTTACCTGAAAATACCTTGTCAGTATACATTTGTTTAGCTCTGCCTGAAATTGCTAGTTTTATGTTGTTGTTTATATGTAAAAATTTTTTTGCCTTTTTCTGGGACACAGTCTCCCTGTATCCCCAGCTGTCCTGGCTCTCACTATGTAGACCGGGCTGGCCTTGAACTCACAGAGATCCACTTGCCTCTCCCTCCCCAGTGCTGGGATTAAAGCCATGTGTCACCATGCCCAGCATTATGTGTACATTTTAAAATTATATCTATATAATTAAAATATGATTTAAATTATAATATATGCTATTAAAATATAGTGTATAAAATTAAAATATAATTAATCCATATTATACATTATCCTATATACATATATAATTGCTACCATATGTGCATATTACTTTCTCTCTGAGAGCATTACAATTTTTTTGCATATAACTATGTGTTATTACTATATTCTTAAAATATTTTAATATGCAATTTGCATGATTATGATAGTACACTACAATTTTGCAGTTTGTTATATGAACATATTTGCAACATCATTTTATTACTGAAATGAAGAACATCTTCAAGTAAAGACTTGCTGCTACTAAAACCAGTGTTTCGAGGTATCTTCCCAAAGCTTCTTCCCTAGTTTCTCCTTTTGCCAAGGACATGAATTTGTATCCAAGCTGGTTACAATTATACTTACTGGCTATATAGGCTATAGAACTTCTTTTTTCTTTGTATAAAACTAACTGGCTCATACAACAATGAGACTCATGACCTTGGCCTCATTAGCACCATGAGCTAACCAATTTTGACATATAGAAATTACAGAAGCAACAAATAATAACAAGAAACAGAACTGTAAGATGGCCTGTTGGGAAATAATTTTCATAAAGAGCATATCAAAATTGTGACCTGAAATAGCAGCTTATATAAAATTCTTCATCATGGAGTTACTTCATTTTAAAGGTGAAAAACAATATAGCAATAACAGTACAGACTGATATCAGGGACATAGCCTTGACCCAAGATTTTCTTTCTTATATAACATAGAGTTATATACAAAAAGATTTCTGACCATCTGTCAGTAATATGTTTTTGTTAATTTTTGTGCAGAATTATATTCATGGAAATAGCATTGGTGGCCAAAGTGAGCTAGTGGCTGAAAGTATCCTGTACAATTCCCAAACAGTTCTGACAGTCTATTTCAGTGTTGATTTCTAGTACACTGATTTTTTTTTCTTTTTGTATGTTGAACTGAAGCAGAGAATAAGGAGAAATTTCTTTATGGTCCTAGTGGTTTGGATAAATAAATCATCACTAAAAATTACCATTGGCATGACTTTTCCCCAAAAGATAACCTTTGCAATTAATATTGTTTTTTTTTCTACCTTACAAAATGTAGTATGGAATTTAGTGGACTATTTATTATGAACATGAAGGCCTAGTTCTCATTTCTAATTGTCTTCTCCATTTCATAACTTTAGGAAAATCCTTTAATTTGAATAATAGTGAAAGTTTTGTAACTGAATTTGTGGTTTTTATTTCTTTGAGCTAGCTCAAGATGAACACAGTGATTGAACATGATCTCTGGCACTACTGATACTATACTTAGTAATAACAAGGAACAGTCAAGGGAATCTTATTATAGTTTGCTTATTTTATCACTATGGAGGTGAATCTATCATGTCCTGTATATAAACGGGATCTAACACAATGTGAAATTTTATTTTTAAAAGAAAATGAAATTTAAATGACAATATTTGAGAAATCATGTTTGCAAAACATTTTTGAATATTCATAAGTGCAGAAATATATCATTAGCTCAGCAGAATTATTATTAAATCATTTATCAAATCATCAGTTTGATATACACTACTGTTTTTACATTTATACTTAAGAAATTTTCAAAAGTTCTCTTACCTGTCTCAGTTTGTCTGTATAACACAAATCAGGAAGAAAAATCGATTTACTGGCTTACCTCCCTGTTAGCTATTTGCCACATTTTTGAGCCAGAATAAAATAGAAGTGGGGCTATTAATGTAATAGACTTAAAAAATACCCTTCTACCCTAATTGATCATTGATATCCTCACTTTTTGGACAACTACAAAATTATAAATAAAAAATAATAGAAGCTATCTCTAGACAAAGATAAAACATACAATTCCAGTATCCTATTGGGCACATTTTTCTCTATAAATAGTGATAATTATTATCACTAATAAGGCCTTCATTATGCTGTCAGTCTTGAATTATTACTAGTATTAATAGTAGTGAGGTTAAAATTAGTACCACTAGTACTATTTTACTTTCAGGTGGCAAAGTATATGCGTGGAACCATAAGTCGGATTGAGATATGATGGAGTTACCCAAAGAACTAAGGCATTTCATTTTGGAGAGTTTTGGTACAATAGGTGGCAAAGAGCTGGGCAGGATGGCACAGAACTATAAATCCTAGCTCCTCAGTAGATGGGGTAGAAAGATAGAGATTCTTAGGCAAGGATAGACAATTTAATGGGATTTCTCAATAATTTTAAGAGGAGAAATGTGCTATGCGTGTAGATCAGTGGTAGGAGATCATTTATACAGCATGCACAAGGCTCTGGTTCACTCCAGGATACCGGGGGGGGGGGGTGTGAAGTAATACAAGAAAAAAAGGAGATCCTGTGTTATAGATTACATAGCTTGAAAATAATTTTATATGAATTCATCAATAGAAAAATTACATAAAATGTATATCATAGACTTGAGTTTTAGGGAGATTCAACATCACTGAGTTTAACACCATTATTTCTAAGGCTCCATGGGTTTGGTTAGTGGCATAGCAAGATCTTGACTCTCAGACCTTGGGCACAAAAGTTATCCAGTTCTGTTTCCATTTTAATCATACAAGAACAGAGTTTAGGAATGATATTGCAATGGATATATCAAATATCATTCAAAAGCAAAATATTTTATGTCAATTAGACAGTGAAGGGTTATTCATATGCATAGGGTCATCTGCCTATATTCAACATAGTACACTGAAAATTTAAATTGACCTTTCTTCCAAGATACATAATGCCACTGATAGATCATTTATTCCATGTGGCATACATTTACAATATATCCAAAAATCAAATATCAACACTAAATTGTACTCCAAATGAAAAATCCATGACAATTTTTTTTCAAATGTGATTTGATGGTGCTACAGAGATGGCTCAACTGTTAAGAGCACTGGCTGCTTTCGCAGAGGACATGGGTTTGATTTCCAGCACCCATATGCCAACTAACAACCATCCATAATTCCAGTTCCAGGGGAACTTAATGCCCTCTTCTGACCACCGCAAGTATTGCATGACATTGGTGCACTCACATGTAGGCAATACATACATACATACATACAAAATAAAAAATAAATATTTTTAAAAATAAAAATATGATTTGAAATATGTTGATTGCACATCTTTTAGAACAATAAAAACTTGAAAACTATATTTAGCCATATAACAAGCAAACATTGTAACAGATATACCTGATGTAACAAGAATTCTGTTCCCAATTTTGTGCTTCAAGATTGACATTGAACTAATGTTGAATAGATTAATTTGCAATTCTGCTCTATTTGCAGAAGTATCATATTTTGTATTCCTATGAAATTGCATGTAAGTTTGTTTGAGGATTTATGACACCAAAAGCTCTTACAGATTTCCCTGTAGTAATTCAGAAAATAAGTTGTAGATTGTACTTCCTAGATTCTGTAGCTCTCTAGACCGTGCATATGGTATTAGTGCTTCCTAGAATAGTTATTGGTGAGGAGACTACAGATTTATAAATGTATCAATAGAAAATTACTCACTTAACTTTGATAACACACTGTGATTGATAATAAACAATAGATATAAGATTTGAATGCTATCTTCATTCCTTTCTCTATTTGGCAATGGGTCACACTCCAGATCCATAACACTAGTATTTCTGTTATCTCTTGTTATTTGAATTTTTGAAGAAAAAGATCTGCCAAATGAATAATACAGATTTAGAAACATGAATAAGTCACTTTATCCTTTTAAGTCCTAGAAAATTTGTTTTTTTTTTTTTCCTGATCCTATTTCAAGAATAAAGATGCCAAGTCTCAGATCTTTCCCCACTGGAAAAAAATACTATTTTTTCATATTTTATATGGAATGCCCATTCTGTTTATGTAATATATAACTATAAAAGCTGTACCACATGTGATTATATAGAGAGAATAATTCAGTGTAATTTCACAGTTTATCAGGACATAATTCTTGTAATCTACCATGTGCAAAATTACTTAATATATTAGTAACTGTAAATAAATTAACTTTAAAAGCCAGGCAAGTTGCACAGTTCTATATTTATTGATAGTGTGACAATTGTGAAAATTTAAGTAATTGGATAAGTAGTTTTTGCATAATTTTCATGCATACATTTAATACTCTTACCATTCAGACAGGTACAGTATATATTTGGCTCTCTGTATCTGTGGCTTGGCACTCATAGATTGAACTAACCTCAGACAAATCAATATTTAGGAAAAACTTTGTGTCAATAATCAGGTATTAAACATGATTCGGACTCCAGGGGTGGTGGCCTTCTTTGATTTCTGCACTCAGGAGACAGAGGCAGGTTGATCTCTGTAAGATAAAGGCCAGCCTGGTCTACATAAGGAGTTCTAGGCCAGCTGGGACTACAGGGAGACCCTGTCTCAAAACAACAAAAACAAAAACAAAAACAAAAAGTGATTCTGCAGACTAGGAATGTTGCTCAGTGATGTAGGGCTTGTCCAGCATGTTTGAAGCCCTGGTTCCATCTGTAGTACTACACAAGGAAAAAATAAGTTTCTGAGCTGGGTGTGGTGGTGCATATCTGTAATCCCAACACTTTAGAGACAGAAGCAGGAGGATCACAAGTTCAAGGCAGGCTTGTTCCATATCATGAGACTATAGGAATGTGTAATTAATGAGTGAGTAAGTAAATGAATGAATGATTCTGAGAGGTCCCCTTATACATTGCATAGCTAAATGATAGATGAAAACTTTTGTAATTAAAATCTAGTTCGAATTTGGTTTAGTGTTTTTGACACTCTCAGTACTTTTTATTTTTAGATTTCTGTATCACCTGTTTCTTTTACTGTGTATACATAGAAGTCTGTGTTCTTACTGGTTTTGATGTTGGGTGTATGATGTCTTATCCAATAAAGAGGAATACTTTAGACTAACATCCAATGGATTATGGTCTCAACTACTTGTACTTTCCAATTCCTGCTCAACATTGGAACACTAGACAATCTGTTTTCCCTGCTAATAGGAGACAAAGAACTGTAGTATGTACATTTTCTTTGTGTATACAGATACCATTGGAAGCTCTATTTCTTAGTATTGTACTATTCAGAAAATAATTTATACCAGTCTTGACAAATTTGCATTCTCAAGAAAAGTGATTATGATAGTTTGCTTTTTTGAGATGCTGAAATTATGTTAAATTATACATGGAAGATAATTATTTATTGAGTTTAGTGTTTTCTCCAAAACTGTGTTCTGTGGAATGTTCTTCCATGGGTGGTTAAAATAACTTTAGATAGGAAAACAGAAAGGTATAGTTGTCAGAAGACTATTTGTCACAAGTAAATTGTGAATATACCAGGTTAAATAATGATACAAAGTTCCGTTTATTTCAGAATTTCTTTTGATTTTTAACATGCTACTTTTATTGCAAATCTCTGAGAGAAGCCAAATTATGAAAATTGCCCTAAATTATTTACCATATGGGTTGTGTGTGTACTAATTACCATCTCATGCCTGGCATAATAGTCTGAGTAAAGCTGCTTCAGCTAGATATTTATTTATTTATTTATTTATTTATTTATTTATTTATTTATTTACTTATTTATTATGTTTCTATTGCAACAGGGTGTTGTTTTGTATCCCTGGCTGTCCTAGAACTCACTAGGTAGACCAGGCTGGCTTCATTTGCATAGATTCTTTGCCTCTGCCCCCTGAATACCGGGATTACATATTGTCACCATATTGCTTTAAGCTATCTGTTCATATCTGCTGAAAGCATGGGTGAAATGTTCACAAGAAAATATTGTGAAAGTGTTATTTCTAAACCATATTAATAAAGCTTTCTGATTACAGGAAATCCCCCATTGAAATGCACAGGTGGTAAAAAAGTCAAATGGGATTACTTTACAAGGTGCATTAGTGCTCAATATAAAAAAATAGAATAGTTTTGCTTATTACATAAGTGAACAATATGAACTATATTATACCAAGGATTTCAGAATAATATAAAATTCTGCATGAATGCTAACTTGGTTTCTGTTAATTATAGAAAAGTCTATGATTTTTAGATCATGGGATCCCGTTACACCCATGGACTATAAACTCATTCCAAGCACTTGTAGGTTTATTATTATTATTATTATTATTATTATTGTTGTTGTTGTTGTTGTTCTTTTTGCTATAGTGTCTCCCTATAGCTCCAGCTGGTCTGGAACTCACTATGTAAACCAGGGTGGCCTTGAACTCACACAGCTCTGCCTGCCTCTGCCTCCTGAGTGCTGGTATTTAACTTGTGCACTACCACACCCAGCTTACTACCAGGTATAAACATATTGCTTGATATGTAAGTTAAAGAATATATTCTGAACGTTTTTAATGACAAAATTAAATGACAAGAAGATAAAGAAGTAGCTAAACTTGAATAAAGCAAGCACTTTTTAGGTGAGACTGCAGTGAAGCTGTAATCATGAAAGAACTTCACGTTACAACATAAAATCATCTGTGAACCATTACTACAAAGGACATAATACTGAAAATGGCCCGGATAGATACATTACTAGAAACAGTCACCCTAGTTTTCTGGTGTTAAAATGAAGTATCAGAGAATCCCATATGGAAAAAGCACTTGTACATATCTCTATGATGGTGTTTATCCCATGATGTTTGATTCCATTTTGATGGGGTTCTTGATAGCATGGCTCCTGCTGTCACCCTGATTTGTGTTTATTACAGTTGCTTCCTTTTTTAATAAAAGATGCTATTGCATCTAAACACAGGCATAGAAGTTTATCTTTTCAGATACTGTGTTCTGTGTGTTGCTATAATCATTCCCATGTTATAAAGTGACTGTTTTGCTAGAATCAAGATAGGATTTCTTTATTTAGTTTTATTTCATATGTGTGTTTTGCTTGCATGTATATAGGTGCACCTTGTGCCATGCAATGTCATCAGAGGCCAGAAGAGGGTATGAAATCCCTCCTGGAACTGATCTTACAGACAGTTGTTAGCCACCATGTGGGTGCTGGAACCCAAACCCCGGTCCTTTGCCAGGTCCTCTACAAAAGCAGCCACTCCTCTTAACCACTGAGCCATCTCTCTAGCACCTGTGATTTATTTTTCAGGTATCAAATACTACTTTTTATTGTTTCATTATATGAAAGGGATTATAGTTATATTTATTTTAAATTTATAAGATAATTCACACTTTAAAGAAGACGTGGGTAATCTGATGTACTTGATCTATGCTTTCATATAGAAGAAATAAGGAACTGAGTGGAAGTGAGAATGGGGAGGCATGGGGAAAGTCAGGGGTGGGAAGATACAGTTGACAGTTATCCAAGATTCCCGAGAAGAGACTGTGTAAAACCATTAGACATCCTCTACCATAATAAGCTGAACTGTGATGGTTCTCATGCCTTAGTCAAGGATACTAGCCGAGAGATCTCAGGCTGAGAACACAAGCAAAGAATGGAATGCAGCCAGGTAGGGAGCTGTCGCTAGTGGTGTTCTGTTATTTGTGCTAAATGATGGTTTTTGTTTTTTTTTTCTTTTGGAGCTTCTTTTGATAACCTCATACCTAAGTACCGTTTTAAAGTTTCTGACCGGCATAGAAAAAAATGTCTATAAATGGAAGTAAACTTGTAGCTACTTTAAGATATTCTTGAATATTTGATAAGGTTCAGAAGAGTGGCAGCAAACACAGAACATCTGTCATCTCTCCCTCTCCCTCTCTCTCCCCTCTCTTTCTCTCCCCCTCTCTCTCCTTTCTCATTCTTTTAGTTAACAAAAAATATGCCACATTTTAAGAAGTGAGGGCAGAAGTACATGCAGCAGAATTCACCTTAGCTCCCTTTGGTTCCTAGAGTTGCGTCAGCAATCCCAACTTGTGTCAGGTGAGGGAATGAAATAAAGGGTTTTTAGAGGTGGGCCTGCTGCCCCCCTCTTGTAAGCTGTTACCACATCTGGCAATATCAAATCTCCCACAGTCATTGTTTTTTCTTTTTTTTTTTCTTTTTTTTTTAAATTTTATTTATTTCTTTTATGTGTATAAATGTACTGTCTGCATGCAGGTCTGTGCACCTGTGTCATGCAATGCCATGGAGGTCAGAAGAGGGCATCAGATTCCCCTGGAACTGGAGTAAAAGATGTGTTCTCAGCCACCCATGTTGGAATGCTAGGGGATCAAACCCTGTCCTCTGCAAGAGCAGTCCCCTCTCTTAAACCGCTAGGGGGCCATCTTTTCAGCCCCAGCCTTGTTTTTTCACAAAGAGAATTATTGCCCATTCAGGAAGAAATCCCACAATGTCTTTACATCCTTGTTGAATAGACTATAAGCAATACCCATTCTGTAATTCAACATTATCAATACCAAAAAATTAGAGGCAGTGTCCCATACCTGCAATCATGGGTCCTTCTCCATATCCCTATAATCTGGTGACTACCCCTCTCCCCCTCCACATACATACACATTCTGTATTCCTTTGATGTGGGTAGTTATGATTTTGCCTTCTTTCTGGAGATCCACAATCATAAATCCACTTCCCCATGTGCCTTTCTTTCATATTTATCCACTTGGCCTCATGGAAGCTATAGATAAACAGTTGCTTTGGATCTTTATCCTCTATCTCAAAGGAACTGGCTTTGGACTTTATATCGGAAGTAACAATGGAGATGAGAAGGACTTGTTACACCAAAGAGACATATAAGAGGCTGAAAAGTGGGAAAATTTGAAAGTTAAGGAGCAATGAGTTATTAGATTTAATTGGATTTCGGTAGGTAATAAATTGTGAATGGAGCAGTACAAGATAAGTTTGAGAATTTTCTACTGAGACCAGGTCTCTCAGATTGTCATGTGCCTAAATAAATAGCTCTTATTATAATGTGTAAATAAAATTTGGAGCAGGACCCCACAGTGGAGGGAGAAACTCAAAAATGCCACTGTCATAAATCACCAAGATGATCTTCTCATGTGAAAGCTGAAATTTTATTCTATAAAGTAGAAAGCTATGTTTTACTTAATATATATATTCATATATATATATATATATATATATATATGCTGAATTTCTTTCAGAGATACAGAATTCCCAATTTGTAGAAGCATCCTATTCAATAAAATGGATGCACATGGCAGGACTTCTTCCTGAATATGTAATGATAAGTCTCTATGTGAGAAAGAGCAGCTGCATCAGAAGATTGGAAGTTTCCAGATCTGGTGACACCTTTCAGTGGGAGGATAGCTGACCTGTACACCTTGCTCCCATACCCTACAATAGCTCTGAAACCTAAAGCAATTCTGGAGGCCAAAGGGAGCTATGCTAAATTCTGCAGTCTGTCATCTTCTTGTCTGTCTATCATCTGTATCCATTTTATGTATACCAAATAGATAAAAAACATTTGCAGAAGAGCTTAGAGTTTTCACTGACCTTTCAAGTTTGATGTTCCTTGTTTCATTTGGCAAACCAATTCTATCCTTTGAAACAACCTTACCCTTTATCGCTATGGGAAACCTTTTCTGAGATTAGATGCACGATGAAGTGATTAAAAGAAGATGATAGTTAAATGTGATTCATAAGCAATACATTTTGCCTGAAGCAATTCTAAAGTCATATGAAAGGGTTCTCTTTATTTCTTATATTTACCAAGCTTTTTTAGATTCAGTCTGACTAGGACATAATCCAAGCACTCAATGTTTACACTTTATTAGCACATAACATTATCTGTCAGAAAGTATTACCATAGATAACTAGAGTCGTAGGGCCATACCTCTTTTGGAGGTTAATTTTAGAGACTTGGCAATAGTAATATTTGTGGTTTAAGTAGTATGAAATATAGATCATATAGATTAGCAAACATAGTCACAATGTCACCTTCTTTTCATGTGACAAAAGAAATCAGTTCCATCAAGATAGCTCAGTGGGTTAAGACACTATTCACCAAGCCTAGTAATTTGAATTGGGTTTCCAAGACCCACATCTTGAAAGATGAGAATAGCCTCCCATAAATTGTCCTCTGACCACCATAAGCACCATAATGGGACACACATGTTCGCAAAGATAAAAAATAATTCTATTTGGGGCTGGAGAAATGGCTTAGCAGTTAAGAGCACCAACTGCTCTTGCAGAGGACCTGGGTTCAATTCCCAGCACCCACATGGTGGCCAAGAACTGTCTTTAAGCTGGGCATGGTGGTGCATACCTTTAATCCTAGCACTGGGGAGGCAGAGGCAGGCAGATCTCTGTGAGTTCCAGGCCACCTGGGGCTACAGCGAGACCCTGTCTCAAAAAGACCTAAATAAATAAATAAATAAATAAATAAATAAATAAATAATAAAAATTAATACTATTTGAGGCAAAGTTAGAAAGAAACAGACTGATCTAGGCACAATTCATATACTTTAATAAAATGAAACAATAATTATTGCTTGACTTAATCTTAGTTTATGACTTTGACTCACTTGCAGGTCACTGTGCTATTTTAAAGTCTGTAGTATTTGAAGTAACAAAGCTTTTCTGATTCTCTACTCCCACAACTTTGGCTTTGCTTGCTGTACTCCATTTCTCTTTCATTTCTGTACAGCTCACAGGTCTCATGTGTTAAAAAGTATCTACTAGAAGATTTGCTCTCAACAGCTTTATTAGTGGTTTGCCTCAGTTGGTATTTTTATTAAGAGTTTATTTATTTTTATGTATATAAATATTTTGCTTGCATGTACATAAATGTACTACATGGGTGCAATGCCCATGGAGGCCAAAGGACAGTGTTAGATCCACAGACCTGGAGTTATATACAGCTTCCATTTAAGTGCTGGGAACCAAACCCAGTTACTCTGGAAGAGGAACCTAAAAGAACCCAGTTCTTTTTTTTAAAATGATTTTTGTAAATCTCATACAACATAATTTTATCATATTTAGATTCCCTCTCATACCTATAACCCCCTTTCTAAAATTTTCTGTACAGATATATAAAGACCTGTAGAGTCAAATCCATGTCCCAAAATGCCCTTCTGTGTGGGATCATCGACTGCAGCCTAGTCAACATACTAAGAGTCTCACCCTGAAGTGAGAATGAATATCCACTTCCCAACAGTCATCAATTGCTAGCAGTTACTCAGATAGGGTTGGGGTTTCTTACCCACTTCCCCAATCTATATGGTATTTTTTCTGTCTTGAGCTTATGTGGTACTTATCCATACAGTATTGCTGTGAGTTCATATGAGTAACTGACCAGCTTTGTGGAAATCTCTGTTTATGTGTGATCATCTACCTTCTCTGGGTCTTACTCTCATCTGCAATGATTCCTGAGAGAATAAATTATGGACTGTGATAAATAACACTAAAATAAATAACATATATATATATANGAAGGAGATATGAATAGGGAAAGGAGACCATAAAAGTAGAAATGGTTAAAGGGGTGGGGAATGGACGAGAGTATGGAGAAGGATAAGGAACACTAAAGACCTTTAGAAAAAGCTGTACAGAAACCTACCACTAAGGAAGCATCCTAAGTTATACACATATATATTATAAAAAGAGATTAAAAGGAGTTACCTTATAATTCAGGGACATTCTCCCCAGTGGACACCATAAGCTAGCAAAGTAAAACCCAATGCCAGGAATGGATTCTTTTTGAAGCTGTTGATGAGGCATCATATAGACCCTCAAACAATACTAGATGTTGCCCCTGTTCTTGGTTACCCCCCAGGATTTCATGGTAACACCCTATTACTAAAGCTACTATATAGAACTATATAACGAACAAGGAGAAATCAAGCTGGTGCTGACTTCAGAGGCTTTTCTCTACTGGATAGCTATCATAGTACTGGAAGATATACCTAGCAGGGTTCAATAGTTACATGAATATTATAGGAGTTAGCAGCTACTTTCTGATGCACTTAATGGTCTGCTTCATTGGCTGGAGTCCATATCTGACACTGATATCAGGCCTAGAAACTTGAAGCTTCACAGTTTCCAGGCCATGGGATAAAGCCCAATACAACTATTCTGATAAATAGATATTTTATTAAACTGATTTCTAATGAATTATGGTTATCCCCATAGTTTAATACTACTCTCAACTCTCACCATAAATGATTCTTCTGCCAGAGGCTTTTTCAGCAACTTTGTAAAATGTCAATGAAGAACATAATATTCTTAAACACTTGTCAGTTCTAAGCCATTTTATAGATGTTAGTATTAAATACCAGTTATACAAAGTGGTAGATGTCATATCCACCTGTGAAAGATGTGTTTGGGTCCTTAAGGGATGGAGCCATTGGGATGAGGAAACATAAGATACAGATTTAGAGTCCAGGATAAGATAAAAACTTAAAACTCTTTCTCTTCTGTCCATTCTAATCTATATAACAAGAAAGTCACTGATTAAGAGTCATCATGACCTTACTGGGGAGAAAAGTAAAAGGAAAGGAAAAGCAAAATGTTTGATAGGTATTCTCTTTCTGAAGAATATCTTAGAAAATTTAAAAGAAATCCTTATTATACTTGTTTACCAGTCCCCTCTCTGAGAGTAATAGAAGATAAGGTCAGAAAAATCTATTGGAATAATTCAGGCTAAAGACAATAATGGTTTACAACTCTACAGTGCTAGTGGACATGGTAAAACATTGTCAGAAACTTAACAGTATCAGTTTTAACCATATGGCACTATCAATATTTGACCTCTATTGCTTGGTTAAAGCTGCAACTTTCTAATATTTATGTTTCTGAATGTAAAATGGGTAGAATTTTAATAAATTAATAAACTAGATGTGTGGGATATGAGAAGAGACTAATTGGGCAAAAAAATTCAAGGCTTCTGAGGAGTAGAAGAGGTATTAGTTGAGATCATGGTAGTAAACCCAAGGCTATTAACTGGGTATTTTTGGAGATAGTTATTTTTACAGTTGATTTCCGGACCTTTCATTTCAGGTATCTGTTTTGTTGCTGTGTACCATTGGCCACATACAGACACTGGATAATGACATTGCATGATTCATTTTATATCTGTCCATATAGTGGACACAGGTAATGAAGTTTTCCTTATAATGCTGATTGATAATTGACTGGTACGGCTCTCTTCCTTATGTGAAGAAAGTATGCTCCTTCATATAATATGATTTTAAAAACATGATTCTTATTGATTTAACATCATGCCACTTCTCTTTCAACTTTTATAATCTCAACTCATTTTATATTCATCTACGACTTCCTGTTCCCCTAAATCAGTTAAGATTCTTCGGCTAGGGTATATGCTATACATACAATTTAGAAAAATTGTCTTCTGTTTGTTTGCCTTTTTGTTTATTGCTCTTTTCTTTGAGATGAGATTTAACTCTGTAACCCAGGATGGCCTTGTAATCATGATCCTCCTGCTTCATCCTCCTGTGTGCTGGCATCTTAGATATTTTGAAACATGCTTGGCTTAAAAGATTGGCATTGTTGTTTAGTAATCAAGTACAATGAGACCATGAAGTCAAAATAAACTTAATTTTAATGATTTACAAGATTGTTATTAAGAATTACTGAAGGTGAATATAAAATAAACAACCCCACTTTGAAAATCATGGCATTTCTTACTTGCTTGGATAGGAATATTATAAATATCTGTGAAATGAAAGTAAACAATTTTGCAAAGGATTTTCTTTGGGAACATTAATCTTTTATTTTATTTTACTTTATTCTATTATATATTTTTTAATTATTTTTAATTAATTTATTATTTTTTATGTGTATGAGTGTACTGTCTGCATATAGGTTGGTGCACCTGTGTTGTCCAATGCCATGGAGGTCAGAAGAGGGTGTCAGATTCCCTTGGAACTAGAGTTAAAGACGGTTCTTAGCCACCATGTGGGTGCTGGGATTCGAACCCAGATCCTCTGTAGTAGCAGTTCGTGCTCTTAACCGCTGAGCCATCTCTCCATCCCTATTCTATTATATTTTATTTATATGTCTACACATATATACGTGCACCCATGAGTAATTTAGGGTCAAAAGCAAATTAGAAATTAGCAAACACTGATAGCTCTTTGACAAGCGTGCTGATAATATACTTTTAATTTGAGTCACAGTATTTGTATACCATGGGTTAAAAAGAAAGTCTTGTCCTTAGGCTATGATTTTGTGAGTTTTGCCTGAATTACACTCTGATACATATATACGTGGGTGAAGTGAGGGGTTATTTCTTCTGTATTTGGATTTATGAAGGAGGAAATAGAAATGGACTGTAAAAGTGTATGTAAGAGAATTTAAAGGAAAACTGCAATGAGTCAGTTTTCCCAAATTGAGAAACCATAAAAGGTGTTTGTTCAGGCTGCCATTTTCAAGATAACATGTTTTATGAACCTAAGCATTTCCCCAAGTTGCTGAAAAACAGGCTTAGTTTTTTTGCTGAGAAATGTTTGTGGTAAGCAATCCTTACAACCAGAATTGCTACACATCTTTAGTGTTTCCTTCTTCAGACATGAGATAAAACAACAGAGGGAAAATGAGAAACTAGACTACACTTTTTATGAAAGCCTGCCTTACATATATGACTGAATACTCTTTTATCATTATCTCTTCATTGGGCTCTTATCTTTCTTTCCTTAAAAACTTTTAAAGAGAGATAAATCAAGTATACAAATAAAACAAGTAATAAGAGGTGATGTAACAGATATGCTATTATGTTTTCAGTCACTGTTACAAGAGATGAACACCTGTGATTGGAGTCTTAAGTTTCATGATACAATGAAATGATTTCTCAAATTATCCTTCAAAATTCCAAAACAATTTCCATCAATAAACATGAGAGTTGATTACAGTATGTGAAACACCCCACCATCTACTTTCATTTCTCTAAACAAATCCTCATTCACACATTCTACCTCCATTTTCATCTGTTTTATAAACTTGGTTTTACTATAAAAATCTGAAAATAAACTGATCACTTGATATAAGTTTTTTCAAACCCATAGCTTTGACTGAAAGAACAGGATCTTTAGCATAAGAAAATTTGAAATCTACCCTTACATGATTATTACCCTATTCATCACCATGAGCTTTCTGCATATATTGTTCCATTGTGAGGACCAAATTAGACATATATAGAGTGCCTATAGCATAGCAGTTGCTGGTGAAAAATTCCTGTTTGATCAGAAGAATAGGTTCTAATAATTTATTTTTATATTGTAGATATCATTTTAAAGCATTGAGAAAAGGAGTTTCATATATTTATTAAGATGGTGATCAGTACTTCCTAACATGTCTATTTTAGCTTCCTTGTGTGAGTTTTGCCTAAATACCTACATCTGATGTCCATTAAAATATTTCCCTTTATGTGTATTTGTTTCTGATCTCCATAAAAAAGCATTTAACTTATATTTGACTGTGAAATTTGTCTATCTGAATCACACAAAATTGAAGATCTAGACGAAATTCCCAAAGCTTCATCCTCTTGGTTTTGAAATAGCAAACCCTCAGCTTTTGGAGTTGCCAGTGACTTCTAACTGGTTCCCTCAGCAACCTTAAGCAATTTTGTTAATTTACTCTAGTGAGCCATTAAAATATTACCAATCCATATACAAATCATGAACACATTGTTGTAGAGAATATAGATGCCTCTTCTTAATCTTTCTTTCTTTCTTTCTGTCTTTCTTTCATTCTTTCTTTCTTTTTCTTTCTGTTTGAGATAGAGTATCATGTAGCCCATACTGTCCTTGAACTTGCTGTGTTACCACAGATGACCCTTGAACTGTTGGCCCCAAGTACTGGAATTATGAGCTGCCTTTTATTTCTTCCTCTCCTTCTATCCTTCTTATTATTACCTTGTCTTCAAATCCACTGATTTACCAATAAAAAAATAGAACAATACAAAACTAGTATACTTGGGGTAGGGACATGGCAATTTGATGAAAGGAGATAGTCTAGTTCGTTTTTCTTTCCTATAACCCAAGCCCTATTTAGATGGACTATTTACACATTATGGAAAATATATGTTTTGACAAGTTGACTAGTATCCCTATGGTTTTCCATTTGCCTTAAACAAAATCTTCAACCATCTCGTGCGAATGGGCCAAATGTGTTTATGTATTGGGTTCCATGCCAAATGAAAAAGTTAGACGTGCACTAGCTTCCATAATAGGAACAGCACGAATTGAAACAGAAGGATAATAGAAACCAGTGCAGGGTGTCTAGGCAAGATGAGAAAGCAAATTGCTTCGAATATGAATTGCATGATGACTATTGTAATGTTCCTATTATTTTCTGAAAACTCAGGATGGCTTATATTGAGCCTGAACCAGAAGGATTACTGTGTCCATTTTAGGTGCGACCTGTATGAAATGAATAAAGCAGGTGAACACTGACTATGTTAAAATGTCATCATTTGTTTTACAGACCAATCACTATTTTTTACTGATTGTAAAGAAGGTTCTTCAGTCCTACCCACTGTTTGTTAGTAGTTCTTCTGATTAACTTCTTTAAGCTCAAATAACCTTACAAGAATGATTTAAAATAAACACTACACTCCATGTACAAGTACAGTTTCCTAATGCCTCACCTTCTGCTGCCTGGGAAATACAAAGCAAAATTCAGAGTTGAAACATCATTTTCTTATCTTCTGTGTGATTGTTCATGGATTTTAGTTGATCTCAAATAATCATTGCTTTTGTGCTTATAATTACCTGATGATAATTAAAGTTAAATGAGTGAAATTTTAAAACTCATACACTGATTTGAAGGGAAAAATGTAACCACAACATACTGAACATGATCTTGGAGATATGAGCCCTTTTCAGGAGTGTATTTTTTTGACTAATAATACCAGGGGAAGTTAATAGAATTTTTGAAATATTGCACTTTGCATTTACAAAAGAATGTGATGATGGTGCTACTCTTCATATGCATGAATGTGACTGAAGGGAATAGCAATTATCTACATTGCTTTCCACTTTAAGAACCACTGTATCCTGACCTTGTCTGTGATTGTAATCACTGTAACTTGATTATAGTCTTTAAGATGTCAAACCATCATCGCTGTCCTCAATATCACCCCAAATTGGAAGAAGGATAGTGGGAAGACTGAAGAAACATTAAATGTAGGTAAAGTTTCTCAGTTGGATCATTAAGAAATTCATAAATATAAAATGCTTTCTCATAAAGAGTCACAGGTAGCAGAATCATTAAGAAGCACCAGTAATGCTATTTTTCCCTTCTGAAGCAAAGATCAGATTACTATAGATTCCTCCAAATAACCCTTTTTGTTTTAAATCTATAATGTTGAGTCTGACTATTTTTTATATGTAACTCCAAGAATTTTCTTAAATATATTAAAAGGCAGATTATACAATAAGAAAAAGTTGAATAAACAAAATCAATCAGTATAAAAGTACTTCCTTCCTTGAGGTGTCCTTGCAGTTTCAGAATTATGATCATTGTCTCCTCCCTGGGGATGTGGAAATTTAGGATAATCAGTCAAGTTTGAAAAAAATGACCATTTTCCCCACCCTGATTAAAAATGGCTCTTTTATAGGGCTGGAGGGATGGCCTAGCGGTTAAAAGCGCCGACCGCTCTTGCAGAGGACCCGGGTTCGATCCCCAGCACCCACATGGCGGCTGAGAACAGTCTGTGACTCCAGTTCCAGGAGAACTCCAGTTTCAGGGGAATTGAGACCCTCTTCTGACCTCCGCGGCATCGCACGACACGGGTGCGCAGACCTGCATGCAGACAATACATTCATACACATAAAAATAAATAAATAAATTAAAAAAAAATGGCTCTTTTATAGGATACCAGAACTTGAAAGTAGGTTTAATGTAAAATTTTCCTGATAGTGTTTCAAAGAATTAGAAGCTAGCTAGCATGGGAGAAGCTAGCATGGGAGCAGGTGCTGAATAGGGCCTCAGAGAATATTTGTATGCTAAGAATAGGTGGGGAACATCATAAGTAACATTGATAATATTAAGTATAGTCTTTAAAAATTCATTTTCGACCACTAAACCCATTTTTATAAACCTTACTTATTCTGTATAATAGCATATTCAAACCACTAATGGTTAAACACTCAAAAAGACTGTATGTCTGAGAATTGCCTCTAGATTAATAATCTCTGAATATTTTGCACATTAGCAGAGTTTTCCCCCACACAAGTCTTTCTGAGCTAAAACCAGGAACACCCCAAGTGAAGTGCAAAGAATTCATCACTTTCAACATTCTCTCTCAAGTTATTGTTGCCTTCTACATCTGTAAATCTTTCTGTATAATTTCTCACATTGTAGCTCTATGCAATTTTTTGTATTAAAACTGGAGTCACAAGAATTTTCTTTTGCTTGAATCATATAACACAGTCAGCAGAGGAGCAGCAAAAAGATATGTATAAAATATTTTCATTAAAGGCTATATCTTTAGTTTCAGATAGTATTAGCAATTTTATGACTAATTCATTTAGCATTTATGAGCTCGCTATGATTGTCAGTTATCCTTTAAGATATCATTTATAAAATGACTGAATTAGAGCACATTTTCCAAGCTGAAACATTTGAATACCATTATGCAGTTCTTTAATAGCTAGGGATTTGAAGAGAGAGTGCTAGAGAATTAACCTCTGAATTGTGTTATACACTAGGGAGTTAGGGTTACATTTGCAGTAGTGTGGAAACAAATTTAAGAATACAGTGTGTAGTAGAACTTAATAATATGACTAATTTTGAAAATGTCAGGGAGCAATGCGTATTATGTGAACTATAACATTACTATGTAGTAAATATATGAAATTTTGCAAGTGGCATATGACATAGTTCTTGTTATAAATCAAAAGCGAGTATAATTAAAACACTTATTTTACTAACATTTCCTTCCTTTTAGAGAAGTATCAATGCAAAGTAAAGTAATATAAGTGAAAATTATTTGTGTGTGATTGCATCCACATTCACTTATATACACACCTGCTCATGTTCTTTCACATATGTTTGTGCTTCAGATGGCCATTTGTCATAGCTTTAAACTTGACCTCATATAAGAAATTGATTTGATTTTGGCATATTCATAGAACATGCTAATTTATACATTTAAGAGGATAATCACATATGCCACAATTTGAAAAGATACAGTTTTATTAAATGTTTGGTTTAGCAAATGTTAGATTCAAATACAAATGCCCACAGAGATAGAGTTGAAAATTTAATTATAACTAGATTTTAATACATTCATCAAAAACTTGTCCTATTGTGTTTAATGAAAATGTACTGTTTATATTTCTCACTTTAGAGACCCATTTGAAAACAATAAAGCCAAACATTTAAGACAAAATAATAGTCTATATAGTTTGAGAATTTGAACCAGTATTCTCATGAGTTTATTCCTATTAATGTTAATGCATTTTAAAATGAACTTAGAGAACTAATACCATCATTCATGGCAGAATTCTGTAAGTTTAAGTGCATGATTCTTTATGGGAGAGTACAAAGAAAATCAGATTTATTTTGTGAGTTAGAGTGGAAGCTGAACATAGTATATAGAGGGGGCAATGCTTAAAGGAACAGAAATGAATACAGGGAAGGGCCATATTTTTAATTACTTCCAAAGGGCACTGCTGTATGTTTTATAACTGTTCATTTCTGGTTTTATGAAGCACTAACTCCTTGAAGCACAAAATTACATGTGTGTGCCTGAAGGCATATGGAAAGAAAACACCAGAAACCATAGCTGAGTCTTGAGCACTAGTTTAATATGTACAGTTTTGGAGAGATCTGTGAGTCCAGTGAAACCTACTGATTTGAAGTTGTTTCTTAAGACAAAATGAAACTCTGAAATGAAACCTCCTATCATAATTTAAATTAGATTAGAGGTTTTGGTTTCGGATTTTCTTTCTTCCTGACTTAAAACCAGGTTGTGATCCTAAAAGAGAATCATAATTAGATATCTAATCTCAGTAGTCATCCCTAAACACATGGATATATGAGCATCACTCAGTGGACTCAATTCATTGTGTGTGTGTGTGTGTGTGTGTGTGTGTGTGTGTAAAGTTGAAGAGGGTATGAGAGCAGGAAAGAGAAGGGTGAAAATGATGTAAATATAGTTCTCGTGTACAAAATTCTAAAGAAAAAATGCCAATTCTAGCTTTTGCTTTAAACTATGATATATCATTAAACACTGAATTCCTTTAATATTTATTCTTGCCTTTGAAATTTTTGTTTGGTTGGTTATTTGTTGATTTTGTTATCTTTTTAAATTTTATTTATTTTATTTATTTATTTTTTTTTGACACAAGGTGCCCCTGTGTAGCCCCGGTTAGGCTGGTTTGTGATTTCCCTGCCTCATCCCTACCCGGTGTTGGGTTACAGAAATACCTGCATTTTGAAGTTCTATTTGGTCCTTAAATAGCATCCTCAGTAATGAACGAGACTCTCTGACAGCAGGTTGAAAAACACAACTTGTTGAACCTAATTCTGCAGTTTGGCTCTCGTCTTTTCACTCAGTACTTAATGGAATTTGGTTTTACCAATAACTGTGTATGAAGGAAATATATTTTAGTGCCTATGGATGAATCTGTTTTCTATAAAACATATTAGATAGTGTTTTACTTGTCATTCAATGACACTCAAATTTGAGAAACTACTCTAAAAGCTTTCGTGAATATTCACCAGAACGTGGAATGGGATTTAAACAAGGAGTACTCTATTCTATGGAAGTCTATATGAGAAAATACTTCACATAGCTAAAAGTCAGGCGTACCACATCATATGTCCAGGTAGCAACTGTACTGTCATTTCATATAAAATTCCTTTCATTAATGATGAAAAACAATGCCTGCCTGCTTGCCAGGTCTTTAGAAAGCAAAATAAGATCAGTAAAATGACGGAACAGTCAAGCCACAATCACAGAGGTAAAATGAACTAGTCAAATAATATATTTTTGAAAGCCTGTCTTCTGCAAAACTGAATATTTTGCGTTTAATCCCCTGCATTTTAAATGTGGTATCTCAATTTTTATTTTTGTTTGTTATTTCTAATCTAACAGACATATTATGACAGCCTGCACTCAAACATGAAAGTTTGAGAGATCTGGAAGAATATACATTTAGTGCAGTAGAGAAAAAGGCCCACATAGCATTAGAACTGCATTAATCCCCAACAGAAAATGCTACCTATAAGCTCTTTCTGTGTGCTATATTAGATCACTGAAAACCAGTACCAGCTCTGTGAGGTTACTGCAAGTTGCACAAGTAAATTGTTTTTCTAAAACACATATTGTTTATCTTGGAGTTTAAAAACCGTCACTGTGGGCGCGGTGGTGTATGCCTTTAATCCTAGTACTTGGGAGGCAGAGGCAGGCGGATCTTTGTGAGTTCAAGGCCAGCCTGGTCTACATAGTGAGTTCCAGGACAGCCGGAGCTCCAGGGCGACCCTGTCTCAAAAAAAAAAAAAAAAAAAAAAAACCGTCACTGTGCTGGTGATAAGTGTTATTTCTTACATGACAGTAGATGAAGAAGTTATGCATAGATTGCCTTCTCCACCACATGACTGACCTTGTGTCTGATGAGAGTGGAGCATGCATCATATAACAAAACTCTGCTTTCTTAGAGGAGTGTACCTGTAGCATCATAGGATGATAGAAAATACATATCCACATCTTTAGGAATACATAATCATCTGGTTAGAATTATTTTTAGTGGGTAAACTGAATATTTGTAGTGGAATATTGTGATAGATTAACTATAAAATGTCCTATACAGGTTATGTTTAAACTCTTGACATTTGGAACATAAGGAGTAGTCGTTAGATGTAGCCAACTAGGGACAGGCTTTATAGGTTGAATTCCCTGCTTCCTGTCTGCTGCCTTTGCAAAGTGGACTGCAGTGCGTTCTTTTGCACCGTGAGCCAAAGTAAACCCTACCTCCCTTAAGCTGCATTTTTGTCAGATTTTGGTCACAGCAATGAGGAAATTAATACAATTGCTAATACTGAGAACAGGAAGGACATTATATGAATGAGTCATATTCCAGTCTTCCTAGTAACTGAAACGTCTTAGGCAGGAGGTAAATCTTGAAGTTAATGTCTGGTGTTCCCTAATGATACTTTATTATTGTTAAATGCAGGTCTACTTTAATGGACTTTTATATATTTCATGACTATTATATATATCTGAATTATATATATATATAGTAGTTATATATTATACTTTTATGTATGAGTGAATTCTTTGCATGAATATAAATATACCCATGTCATGCAGTGCCCAAGGAAGTCAGAAGGGATCATATCCCCTGAAACTAGAGTTATACATGGTTGTTGGCTGCTATTTGATGCTGGGAATCAAACCCAGGTCCTCTGCAAAAGCACATAGTGTTCTTAATCACTGAGCCATCTCTACAGCCTCTACATACTTTTTTTTTTTTTTGAGACGGGGTTTGGCTACATAGCCCAGGTTGGCCTGGAACTAACAGTAATTTTATGACCTCTATTTCCTAAATGCTAGAATTTGGCATGCACCACCACACCCACTCCTGTTAAATATTCCTTGATGCATGGTTCTAGGAGATTTAATTTTAATGTGATGTACTTTAAGGCATTTGTAGCATTGTTTCTATAATGTAGTTCAGGGAACGTTAATAATTATTCTCTTTGAAGCTGAAAGTCTTCGTGAATTTAAATATATGTTCCATAAAATTCTAACAAACAAAATATTCTTTTAAAAATATGGACAAAAACAAATCGAAAGCAACTACCATCTGTAGTAAATTTCTCATTAAAATCATTGACCGAGAGAACAAATGCATGTCATTCTATATACCGAACTTTCCTTCTGCATTATCCACTAAAATGACATTTCAAAAGATTCACAGTGGGTAGCATATGGAATACTCCATAAACACTGATTAGATTTAATAATGTGTGTATCACTGTTTGGGAACATGTACAAGGAATGCAACAGCCATATATTATTAGCATCAAAATAACTGTAGAAAAGCTAATTAAGGCAGGATTGTTTTGGAGACTTAGTAATATTGCAGCAAGAAATAACCACCTACCCACCTGCACAGGACTTGGAACTTGCTTTTATGCATGCAAAACAGACTTGACTCCTAGAACTTAGAGGTGGCTTCTATGAAAATTCTAATGGACTGTGACAGTGCCATTTTGAGCTTGTCCAGGCTTGTTCAAGATCCTAGTCTTGGAAGGACAACCCTGCTGCTGGAGGTGAGGTTTCAGCCAAGTCACATCAAAGGAAAGCAACATTCTGGTATAGAGTTGTGCTCAGCTGTACTTAGCGACTGTACCTGATGGATGAATCTCCTTTTACTTTGCACATGTGCATGTATTAAGTTGAGCAGAGCAATAGCAAAGATCCACTCATGACCTCATGATATTCACATCATGGTATTTGATGCACAACTGTCACCAGGAGTGACAGAAGTTCGTTTGTTGTTTTCATAGGAGTTGTTGATGTACATTTTCTTGAGCGTTTCTGGAAGAGGAAAATAGGAACAGATTAAAAGGGAATAGGAAGAAGAATAGGTAGTTTAATAAGAGGAGGGGAAGAGGTGCTTGAAAATCTGTTAGACAAAATATCGTGATTAAATATCAATTGAAAATTTTGTTACATATTTAACTCTTTTCAAATTTGATATGTGCATTTTAAATCATGCTTTTTCATGTCTTTCACTCTAACCCATTTGTTCAATTCCTTCTTAATTCATATAAAGGCAAACTTGTCTCTCAAAATCTTTTTTCCTCCCCTATTGTTGTTGTTCACTACATGTTTTCTTGTTTTATAATGTTATCAAGACGTCAAGAAAAATAGTATTTTGAGGTTTAGTTTATAATCATAACTTTTATTGGAAAAATACATTAATTAGCTCTTTGAGTATTAAATTATTTTCTTTTCTCTGGGTTTGAGTATTAAATTCTTATTGTTAAGTGATCTCACTGTTTTCTCTAGATGTAGCATCTGCCATGCTCTTATTTAGTTTGTGCATCTCATTTTCAAGTAATTTAGATCAAATGTCATTTTTGTGAGCAGAAAGTTCTTAACTAATAGTAAATGTACATAGATTTATTTTAGTAATTTATTTTCACATTTTTAATGCTCATTTCTCTTTTTCTAATTTTATTTGCATTTAAAGTAAATTCTTATCAAGATAATGTTAAAATATACAAATCATTTAGCATTATATTCATCTCAATACTTAACTCCATTTTTCTACTTTTGTTTTATTAAGATTTTTAGAAAATAACTAGTAAATAAGATAACAAAAATACAAGTAACTTATTAATGTGCCTCATGAGTTCAAGATTTGGTTTTGTTGTTGTTGTTATTGTTTTTCTTTTTGAGACAGGGTCTCCCTTTAGTCCTAGCTGGCATGGTGCTCACTCTGTAGACCAGGCTGACCTTGAACTCATAGAGATCCACCCGCCTCTGCCTCCCAAGTGCTAGGATTAAAGGCATGCTCCACCATGCCCAGAAACTCATTGAAATTTTTGTGCAAAGAGCGCAGTATCTGATATTTTGCTGTAGCTAGATTTGCATTTTCTGAATATTCTTCATTTGGGACAAAGTAGCACATTAAAAAATAATCCAACTGAAACTACAGAAATGTTCTTTGAATTAGCATAAATCTCAGAGCATCAACCTTATCAAAATCTGGTTAACTAGAGGAGGCCTTCCTGCTTCTGCTGCTTGCTTTGGCATTGAACTTCTCTCCTGCCACACCTTATCTCCATTTTCTCAAGGAACCTATGCATTTGAACTGCCTGTTAGAAATCATCCCTATGAAACCACCCCAGATTCCTTGAGTTCAGGATGTCTAAAACTAGTTATTTTTCTCTTTCTTCTTAATAGTGTTCCATTTCTTGGCTCTCAAGTTCTGATTTTTTTTTTAAATATTTACAGGGCCTGGAGAGATGGCTCAGGGATTAAGAGTACATAGTACTCTCACAGGGGACCCAAGTTCTTTCCGAACACTCATGTCAGGTACCTCACAACCACCTGTACCTCAAGCTCTAGGGGATCTAAAGCCCCCTTCTGGACTCTGTGGGAACCTGCATGCACATGTGCATGTACACACACACACACACACACACACACACACACAAATTTTTTTCAATAATAAACTTAAAATATAAAAAGCTTATATAAAACATACTTTGAATCACACTGCCTTTAGAACTCAACTGTTACCTTCATTAATTTCTGCCATTAATATGTAGTCAATTCATATCGCATGGAGTCCTCTTCATTCATTTTTTTTTCTTTTTAAGACAAGATCTCATTATGTAACCCAGATTGGCCTTTAGCCCCCATTTTTTTTTTGCCTCAGCTTCCTGAATTCTAAGAGTACAGGTTTGTACCACCATGCTCAGTTCTCTATATATTTATTACATCATCTCCAGTGTTCTACTGGCAGTGCTAGTCTGTTAGCTTCCTATGTGCTCTCTAAGGATTTAACCTCTTAGCTTTCTAAAGTACCCTCCTACTTGTTTTTAGAATTAGATTCATAAAATCTGATTAACTCCCTGTGCAGCATCCATGGATTGTTGACTTCTACCATAACACCTAAAATTGTGACATGCATTGAATTATTTTACAGGTTTATGCCCATTGACATTGCCCTATGTGCCAGAACTACTTTCTCACATGATGGCCAGAGTTACTTGTTAACTCTAGATACAATGATGCCTTTGTTCATGCTGTTGTCTTTGCCTAGACTTTCTTCTCTCAGGCTAGAAAAACACTTCCCATATTTCAAGATGGGATTCAAAACCTCCTTCTGAAACTTTTCCTCATAGTCCAAGAACTCATTCTCTATGTTCTCACATCATTCACAAATTCTTTTATGGTGCTTATTTTGTTTTATCAAGGTCTTTTTTGTCTTTTAAACAGAGAAAGTGTTATGAAATATTTCATTGCCAAAAAAATTTGTATTTGGGAGGTGTGGGTGTAGGGGAAGTACTCAGATTCAAATCCTGAATCTGCTTACTATGGACACAGCACTAGAAAGTCAATTGACCTTCCTGAGGCTAATCTCATCATGTGTAAATTGGAACTAATAATAGTATGTATAGATCATAGGGCCATTTAGACTTTTAAGTAAAATGTCGCTTATTATAAGTATGTAGCTAAGTACCTGGTTGATTCTCAGAGTTCACTAAATATTCATTCTTTTACTGCTGCTCTGCCATTATTTATTTGTCTCCTAACTCCAGTTGCTAAATTCAGTGAGGGTTAGGAGCCATGTCTTGCCATTTGTCTTCCTTTTTCAATACTTAATCCTTAGCAGCGTTTTATACACTATCACTGCATGATAAATGATGCTGAAAGCTGAATGTGAGCTAGAACTGGAGGTAGAACTTGATCTAATTAATGTCTTTATACATATGACATGAATATTAAATCATACTGACATTCCAAAATGTGCAAATCAATCTCAACAATTTATAATCATAATTATTCTGTTACTATAAACATAACTATTTCTATGCCAATCTTGGTAGTTATTCATTGCCTAATACCTATTTGGTTTTTTGTTTTAGTTTTTTTAAATATTTTATTTATTATTTTATTTGTACATGTGTAACTTACATGTATGTAAGTACACCTGTGTCATGCAATGCCTGCAGAGTTCAGAAGAGGGCATCAAATCCCATGGAACTGGAGTTAGGGACAGTTCTTAGCTGCCATGTAGGTGCTGAGATTTTGAGCACGGATATTCTTTTTTTTTTTCTAATTTTATTTATTTCTGTATGGGTATGAATGTACTGTCTGCATGCAGGTCTGTGCACCCATGTCATGCAATGCCGCGGAGGTCAGAAGAGGGCGTTGGATTCCCCTCGAACTGGAGTTCTCCTGGAATTGGAGTTTCGGACGGTTCTCGGCCGCCATGTGGGTGATGGGAATCGAACCCGGGTCCTCTGTAAGAGCGGTTGGCGCTCTTAACCCGTAGGCCATCTCTCCAGCCCTGAGCCCGGGTATTCTGCAAGAACAGCCAGTGTTCTTAACTGCTGAGCCATTTCTCCAGACCCTTGTTTTTAAACTATCTTTGATTCTATGTGATATTCATCATAATTAAGCAAATATATTTCAAATGTTTGCATAATATGTAGTCTTCTCATGGGTACTTATGGACTAACAAGAAGACTTACTATCACTTGGATGATATTCTTTGTTCCTTTAGTCCTAGGATTGTTTTTGCTTCATATTTTAATTTATTTTTTTTACATTTACCTCCTTTAATTTTATATTACTCTAACATACAAATACATACTTTCCACTCATTGTTCAACATCATTAATAATTAAGGAAATACAAATTAAAACCACTCTCAGATATCATCTCACTCTGATACAACTGGCTAAGATCATGTTTTAATTTATGTAGTATATTTTGTGTTTGAATGAATTCCCTATTTAAACTCTTCAATGGCATTTTTCTTTTTTTGGTCTTTTCGAGACAGGGTCTCCTTGTAGCCCCAGCTGTCCTGGAACTTGCTCTGTAGACCAGGCTGGCCTTGAACTCACAAAGATCCACCTGCCTCTACCTCCCAAGTGCTAGGATTAAAGGCGTGCGCCACCACGCCCGGCAAATGGCATTTTTCTTAGAAAGAGTTTAAAATATTTCAAAGACCCATGGAATTTGTTTCCTACTTGCTTCATTAACTGTCTTCCTCCTCTCTACCACTTGCTTTGGGTGTTTTAGGAATATAGGCCTTGAACCATTTGAGATGCTAGAATATTTAACTCCCTGCTGCTCCTCGCTGCCCTATCTCAATGCTCTTTCAACTGGCTTTTCCCATTCAGATAAAAATTTTAATGTTTCATCCTTAAAGAGGTCTTACCAGACTTAGGCCCGACTCCTGTCCTTCCTTGTTTGAGTTTAGGCCATATGAATGTACATTTGCTTGAGAACTTGTGATTTATAAACCCTTTTTTTAATTTTCAATTATCAAAATAATTTCTATTTATTTGTTCCAAGTGTGTTTTCCCTACTATAATCTACCAGTAAAGTAGTGACTTTGTCCAAAAATTGATTACTGTGTTTTCATTCTATAAAAGATACATGACACCTAGTAGCCATTTAATCATGTATTTCAACAAGGGAATGACAAAAAAATGACTCTGTAAATATAACAAAGATGGTCACTAGGTGCTTTAGTATCAGTACCTAGGAGGCAGAGGAAGGTGTGTCTCTGAAATTTTGATGACAGCCTGGTCTACATAGTGAGTTCCAGGCCAGCCATGGTTATACAGTGAGTCCCTGTCTTAAAAAGAGAAAGAAAACAGTGCCAATAATTAAAGAGTAATGGGTGTAATTTTTACCTCTCATATAAACATCATATTTGGCCTTTACCTAGAAGCTAATTTTAATACAATTTTTTTGATCCCAGATGCCTTAGTCTACCTGTAAAAATGTGGTGGCATTATAAGATCCTTTCATCACCCTAGTACTATAAATGCCTTCTACATTTTTAAAATTATGGAATTGGAATCAATATAATTAATGGGTTATCTATTATTCAAATATTCTATTCTCTCATTTTGTAATAAAATATTTAAAATAATTTTTCTTCTATATCCAGAGCTATCATGCAGTATTTTATTGAATCCCAATGCAGTCCATATTGTCCTTATTAATGGGTCATACTTTTAAATATTTGTCAAGATGTGTTTGTCCCATATTGTAGAGTTTTTAAGTAAATTTTAAATAGTTGACTTATATTTTAAAATATTTTAAGGTTGATTCTTTGAAGTAATTGCTGGCTAGAAAATATTGGAAATGTATTTTATATTTTCAGTAGAGTGTATATTTATGACATTCTTTCATTTAAATGGGTAATTATACTATATTACTAAGTAAAGCTTGTGTGAAGGTTAAGTGGATCTCAAGTTGATTTTTCCATGTTCTTCAACCATCCAACAGTAATGATATTTAATATTTCAAGGTTTTATTAAAATCATAAGTAACTAATATACTGCCTCTAAAGATGAGAAATTTTAAGACTGATTTGACTGACTTAACTGTATGATATATAAAGTATCTTCCCCTCCATGCTTCCTGTTGCTTATTCTATTTATAATAAAACATATTTTCTGTAGTAATAATTACTGTGTACATTAGAATAAGTAAAATGAAGAGTTTTCCAGTTGTAGAATAAGAGTTTTAGTTCTCATTTTCAACCAAGTATTGACAGGTAGATAAAACTATTTTTACTAGCCAAAATAACTATAAAATACACTTAGACATATAAATAATACAATTTATTCTCTACACAGGGAACTCGACAATGCAAGAATCATGGATATTTCAGGTTGACGTTTAAGTTCATATTGTTTACTATATTACAAATGTATATAATTTTAATTTATATTTAGTTACACAAGAATATAGATAATTATAACTTTTCAGGTGCATGAAAGAGACCTAATTAGTTTAAAATTAATAATATACTCGAATAGTTAGCTTCTTGTTTGAGACAGGGTCTCCCTGTAGCCTCAGCTCTCCTGGAACTCACTATACAGACCAAGCTGGCCTGGAACTCACAGAGATCTGCCTGCCTCTGCCTCCAAATTGCTAGGATTAAAGGTGTGTGCAGCCATGCCCAAGACTGCTAATATTTTTAAATGTTACATATATTTTAGTATATAGAGTTCTAAGAACACTCTGTGAGGTAGAGATTGATACAATCTTAGTTCATAAATTCTTAAGGAAGTTCCATGTTTTAAAATTCAGAAGTATTGGACTAATAAAAGCAAAAATGATTCTGAATTACTTTTCCCCCTTTCATATTTGATTAGTTTATGTTTTACATGTTTCTCACCTTACTACCTTGAGGTTGTATTTAATTTGGAATATGAATTACTATGAATTACCCTCATCATAGAAAGTTCATTGCTTTCCCATGGTTATTCTGCAAATTTCAGAGGTTTTCAATTAGATTGAAGTGGCCATTTTATATTTTGAAGCCAGTAGTCTAGTACTCACAGAACCTTATTGTTTGATGTAGTTGTAGCTATTGTTACTCTTTCATGGCATCAAGACCAAGATATCTGGGTGTTCAAGATTAAATGCCCTTTGGGTCTAGAGAGATGGCTCAGTAGTTAAGAACATTGGCTGCTCTTGCAGAAGACATTGGTTCGGTTGCCAGGACCCAATGGTGGCTAACAACTAGATGTAAATCCAGTTCCAAAGGACCCAATGCCCTCTTCTGACTCCATGAGCATTACACTATATGGGTGCATTTACATACATGCTGACAATACACTAATACACATAAAATTAAAAATAAATAAATAAAAACTATAAATGCCTTCTGGAGTGACAGTAGATAGGCTGAACATGCTCCAGTGGATAAACCCATACCAAGGGACATTTGGGGACACAAAGCTGACTATATGGGCCTTAACATATATGACAGAATATATGAAATCCTGGGGGTGGGCTATAGGGGTTGCACATAGGGGATGGGGTATAAATATGATTATGGTGTTTTGTATTAAATGCACAAAAAGTAAACTATTTTGAAAAATATAATAAATGCCCTTTAATGCTG
This sequence comes from Rhizomys pruinosus, assembly GCA_009823505.1. Classification (NCBI taxonomy): domain Eukaryota; kingdom Metazoa; phylum Chordata; class Mammalia; order Rodentia; family Spalacidae; genus Rhizomys; species Rhizomys pruinosus. The sequence continues at coordinate 552,435 of VZQC01007794.1, read as the reverse complement.
CGAATCTTCCCTTTCAATTCATTAGTACCTGAGAGACCTAAACCAGAAGTTCTGGTATTTCACAGTTTGCCTGCAACCAGCCTTCCCTGTGTACTATAAACATCCCCATATGCCATTCTGTCAGTGCTCTCAAAACCCAGCGAAGAGCAGACTGCCTGACCTAGCCCACTAGTTCACAGTATTCTCCAACATATTTTCTAAAATCTGTTAATATTCAACCTTAAACAATCACATCTAAGAGTAGCTAAAGCCCAGTTTAATTCTCCACTGATGTAACTACCTTTCTGATGTCATGCACCCAGACCAGTTAAGTATATACATACTTTATTAAATAAGTAGATATTGGCAAAATTGCCCAGTTTGGTCTTTGACTTCTGATCATCCTGCTTTAGCCATTTCAGCACCTATGAAGCTAGGAGTACATGAGTCACACATACTGAAAAAAAACAAACAAACGATTATTTTTGTTTCATGAGCGTGTGTGTGTGTGTGTGTGTGTGTGTGTGTGTGTGTGTGTGTGTGTGCAAAAGTTCCATGGCATACATGTGCCATGCATCAGAGGACAACTTATGGGAGTCAGTTCTCCCCTTCTCCCATGTGGGTTCTGGGGGTAAAACTCATGTCTTCAGGCTTCATAGCAAGTGCCTTTATATACTGAAGCATCTCACTGTCCCCAAAAATGTATTCTTAATTTTCATTCTCTAACAGAAACAAAGATGATAGATGAGATCTGCTTGCAAACTTGGCTTGTGGTTATGAACGTTGAGAAGTCCCACTACTTCCCATTTGCAAGCTGAGATCCAAGAAACTAGGTGGTATATTTCCAATCCAAGTCCAAATACATGAGATCCACCAGAACCAGTGGGTCACAATCCAAAGCTCTGAGAATGAACGATATGATTCTAAGTCCTAGTTGTAGCCTGAAGACACCCAAACCAGGAGTGCCTATGTTCCAAAGCTAGATGTCTCAGCTTCAGAAAAAGAGCCAGATAGGGTGGCACTTGCCTTTAATTCCAGCACTCAGGAGACACAGACAGGTGGATTTCTCTCAGATTGAAGGCAGCCTGGTCTATATAGAAAGTTCCAGGCCAGCAGGGGCTACAGAAACCCTCTGCCCCCTATCCCCCCCAAAAAAAGGAAGGAAGGAAGGAAGGAAAGAAGGAAGGAAGGAAGGAAGGAAGGAAGGAAGGAAGGAAGGAAGGAAGGAAGGAAGGAAGGAAGGAAGGAGAAAAAAGAAAAATTTGTGATCATGTTTTCGCTCTATGAGGGCTTGCAACAGACCATATGATGCCCAACCATATTGGGGAACTGTTTAAAATGTAAATTTCTTCTGGAGTCACATTCCCAGATGCACCTGAAATAATATTTTCTTAGATGTTTGATTATCCCTTAACCCAGTCCAGTTGAGTGGTGTAATGAACTATTACATACACTAACATATCTACTGGGGCAACATCTAGATCCAAAGATGCAACTTTAGTTTATCCCCAGAAAACAAACAAATTTCCCTTGTCATTCTGCTATTTGAAGAGTTAGCGATCATGCCAGGAGCTAATGGTACATATCTATATTGTTACCATTGATGGATGAGTACAGTCTACCTAACACCCACAAATTTGAACTTCTCATAGTGGTATTTCATTGCCTATTTGAAAAGGTTATCTTGAAGAACTAACATGGAAGATAACAGAAAGAAAAGTGCACTGTAGATGCTGAGAAATATATAAATTCAAAGTGATAATGGTAGACTCAAACCCAGATCCTCTGTAAGAACAGTCAGTGCTCTTAACTGCTAAGCCATTTCTCCTTCTCCAGGACCTTTCATTTTTTGTGTTGCCACTAAACAAAACATAATGGTTGTCACTATATTAAACTTGTCACTCATAATTATTATTAAATCCTTAAGAACACTAGCTGTTCTACTGGAGGACCTGGGTTTGATTACCAGCACCCACAGGGTGGCTGACAACTATCCATAACTGTACTTCTTGGAGATCCTACACCCTCTCTGGCCTCCGTAGGCATGGGATGAGACAGATGTCCTTAGATAAATGTAGGCAGTGCACTCATATACATACAAGAAAAAGAATAAATTATATTTTAAAAAGATGATTCCTTTTTATTGAAATGAGTGTGATGCTGTAAATGAAATAGAGGTATGAAAAGGAATGACAATGTGCAGTTCATTTCTATGTGGAGTCCCCATGCACGATCTGGTGACATGATTACAATTCTGAAATATTTCAGTGCTAAAATATCTGTCTTTTTACAGAATAATATGTTTGAAGATAAGTAAAAGATGAAGAATGGGCTGCTTTCAATTTGTTATTTCAAAGACAGACTATTCATGGACTTTTTCAAATCTTCTCAATTTGGAACATTGAATTTCTAAAATCAGGTTTTTGCCTTTAATAACAAATTTTCGAAATTGTGCATCACTACACAAACATGTTTAGCCCTTGAAAAACTGTGTTAGAGTAAGTGAGGACCATAAATACTTCCTTTTGTGTTATTTTTTTACCTTCCACTGTTTTACAAATGTTGGGCATTCTGAAATATGCAGGTTAATAATTTGCATTGCAAACAGATTGCGAGTAAGTGACCTTTGCAAAGTGTTTCTGACTAGCAGGTCCCTGACAGAGGTCTGTAAGTTTTTCCCTTTGGGGAAGGGGAGTAGGGAAGGAAACAGAATACTTTCATTCTTGCTCAGAAATGAAGACAAGTGCCTCATTTATGTTGCAATGAGACAGGGTGTTTAACATATGTAACATATTCTTAAGAATAAAAATTATGTGATGATATTCAAAGAGAAAATTCAGAATATATGTGAAGCATGTATCTCATGAAAATAGTAGTCTGTTAGAAAAACATTAATTTTTTCAGGTCTATTAATATCAAAATTGACTTGAGGGTTGAATGATTTAATGCCACTATTAGCAGAGAAAGGCTTGTTCTGTTGCTAATGTGAATGTTAATGTTTAAGTAGCATTAAAAACTATCAATAAGGGGCATCTCATTTTTAAAATCATGGTATATTATGTAATTTTCAGCTACAAGGTATTTTACCCAAAAATGGCCTCATTTCTGTTTTGACTTCCATTGTAAAAATGAAAGTGCTGTTACCATACAAAATAAATTTGGCCCCAGGTTATAATTTTACTTCTGTCACCACTAGCAGTTTTTAATTAATTATAATTATTTGGTTTTCTTTTTCTTTCAAAATTAGTCCACCCAACTTTCTCTGAATTATTGTTATCAATTAGCATAGTTACTAGCCATAGAAGAAAGACCAGAAATAATTGTCCAAAAATATTTTTTCATACTTATATCAGTGAGAAATTTCAATGAACATAATTATGTTTTTGTATTTCTAGGTCTTAGAAGGTTCAAATTTCAATGTATGTCTAACAAGCATGCTCTACATGGTTACATGTTTATATATTAACTACTTCTGTCTGAAAAATTTTCAATCTCAGTAACCTAAGTGACTTCAGAAAGTTTTTCAATGAACTGTGTGACCCTTCCTTCTACTTCATATATTGAACTCTGAATTATCAAGTTCCTCAGAAATGACTGTATGTGGAGGTATGCTTTAAAGATATGATTAAGATAAAAAGTTATTAGGGGTTGTCTTAATATCTTATACCAGATTGCCTTATAAGAAAAGGAGATTGAACATAGACCATACAAACAGATGTGGTATTATATAAGAACACATCAATGAGGTACCCATCTGCAAGAAGGAACAGAGAGATTTCACAAAAAGACCAAAAAAAAAAAAAAAAGAAAGTAAAAATAAACTAAAACTGCTAACACCTTTCACTCAGATTTGTAGCCTCTGGATGTATGAGAAAATAATTTTCGTTGTTTAATGCACCCAGTATGTGGTATTTTATAATGACAGTTGTAGAAAACTAATATATAATTATTTTTATACTACACATACATTTACAGAAGTGATTATTTTATTCAATCTTAACTTTTATTTATTCTTGTGACAGTGACTGAAATGCTATTGGATCACATTCCTTAACTCAAAGTTACAGCTTTGCAAAGACTGCCAGAGAACAATATGAAAAACTGTCCACGATGCACAACAATATGTTAAAACTCTATGAGAACCTGGGAGAGTACTTCATTTTTGACCCTAAAACAGTAGTCATAGAAGATTTTTTTGGTGATATCAACAATTTCCGAACACTGTTTTTGGTGAGTAATATATTTCATTGCATTATGAGGACTTCTATTCTTACTCTTAAACTTCTATTGATATTTTTGTGTATGTCTTGACTTTTGTGTATGTCAAGTTCATGTTATAGACCTTTAAGAGTGATTGACAGTTGTTGTATAACTATGACATGGATAAAAATTGTTGACTGACTTCATGTTCAATTGGAACTTAAGTGAAGTATCATCAACTTTAGATATACACAAAAAATATTGTACTAAACATTTATAGAAAATGAAGTAATTGATACTTAAGTGACTCTGACTTCCATATATTAGAATATCATAAGTATTCATATCTAAAAATCACCTTTTACTACATTAAAATGCTTTGATATATGAACAGGTTTCTTTTACAGACTAAATGAGAAGTTGATTTTGACCTGGACTATGCAAATGGCTTTGATTTTATTTTTGTGTATTTCATATATGACATCTCAATCTTTCTTAATCACCTTTATACCCCCTTCTCCATTGACTCCATCTCATAGCCAATCCCACGGGAATTCATATATTCTTTTTTTTTTGTATTAAGGCTTATCGTACAAAATTATTCTCCCCAGCCATTCCTGAGTGGAAGTTAGTCCACTGAGCTCTAGTCGGCCTGTCCAGAGTCCCTCACTTAATAAGACCAGTTCTTCCTTACCCATCAGTAATCAGCTGACAATATTTCTTCAGCTGAGATTGGGTTCTGCTACCCACTTGCCCTCTTCCATGCTGGATTTTTGTCTGGTTGAGTTTGCTCGGGTCTTGTTCATGCTGACACCATTGCTGTAAGGTCCTAAGACCAGGGTCCCAGAATATTGTAGGATTCTATTTCCATGTGGTAGTGGATCACCTCCTTGGATCTTAAAATTTTTTCACCCTGCTTATGCAATGGTCCTAATCTCTGGGTGAATGAAACTTAATATAGGAGACATGTCCAAGGGCCTACACTCTGCAGACTCCTAATCTGCATGTTCATGGTTTGGCCATTTATGACCTTTTGAGTTCATGGTCTCCTGTTCCATGACAGAGCTTCCTTAATGAGAGTTAAGAGATTAATTAGTGACCTCTTGGCCCCGTGTTCTATGTTGCATGGACATTAGGTATAGAGGTTGGATTGTAGATGTGAAGTTTAGTCTTGGGCAATTCAAAATGTCTCTGTGTAACCAATTGTGGTATTCTGTAATAGTCTTCATCTGGTGCAAAAGAAGCTTCTGTGATACTTTTTTGTAAATATAAGGATACAAATTTTGCAGTTAGTAAGAAGTTGCATTAGCTTAGGGATGTGACAGCCATGGAAATTTCTCTAATATCTACAATCTCTCCAGTCATGTGCATTTGGCTATGTTTACAGTACCACACACGAGTATCCCCTGATTGAGTGGGTTTTAATTCCACTTAGTTAGCCACTGATTGCCCCAAGATTAAAGTGCCACTACTGCACCAATGTCCTATGCTGTGCCAGTCAGCGATGCGAATATTTCGTCTTAAAGCTCCTGGTGGACTATTGATTACTGTTCTCCCTTAGTAGCTTGCATAGTGCTCTCCAAAGCTATGAGAGCCAGCCTTCAAGGGAGGTGGCTTTCAGATCAGTTCCGGCTCCATTGTTCCAAATATGGTCTCCAAAGTATGTCCTGTCTTCAGCAATAAGGTCTTACCTTCAAGTCTCTTGGACTACCCTGGACAACAACTCAAAGTAAGATTTCTCCTGTCTGGCACTGTTTCTTGTTATGTAGAAATATTGTATGTGTAATATGTCATTAGGCTGTTAGAATAGGCATTATTTATCTCTACTCTCTCCTCTTCTGGTCTAACCCCTCCCTCCGTGTCTTGATATTTGACTTGGACTTTGTAAATAACTTTGAATACTTCAAATTACTTTCAAAAATAAAAGTTTTTGCTTTAAATTATAACTTGGTAACCATAGCTGTAAATATTACAATTAATTGGGGATAGGCAGTTTTCAACTCAAGATCTTAGAAGGAAGCAAAGGTTTTGCATTTAAATATTACATTAATGCATCTCTGAATCCAACAAGTGCCCTGAAGAGCACAGTTTCTGATTATGATAGAAATGGAAGATCTTTGCAGTAGATGACATCAAACATATCAATTTCCATATATTTGAAAAAATGAACTCTATTGATTATCTCTAGCAGGAAGATCAGTTCACAGCCAATTTATTTGCAGTTGGAGGTATGCTTCTTGCACTAAAAACAGTTATTTGTTAAGTAGGCCGTTTTAATAGCTGATATTTCCCCCATGAAATTGTTTTATTTTATTTTGACTCAGACAATTTGTTAGATGGATATATGCTTGTAGAAACAAAATTGCTTTCATTTACTAGTCCATGAGGTACAAACCAGGGCACATCCCAACAGTTAAAAGAGCAACTCTACTAATAGAAATTATACCAAACTTTCATAAATATCATCACTGCCTTTCATGTTTTTGCTGAGAATATTAGCTGATTTTGGTCTTTGACCCTTAACAGGTACACATATTTAACTTTTCAGTGACCCATAATTAATATGTACTCTGCTAACAATAAGAGAGCTAAGAAACAGTAGCCAAATCATTTTCAGTATTTGGAAGGTATAAATATGATATGAATATATAAATATACAGGCAAAACCTACTTGAATTATTTTCAAGGAAGAAAAAAGAGCAGTAGTGTTCTTTTATCTGTTGTTTCACTTTCTGTAGTTCAGGTTAATTATAGACCAAAATAATTAAATGAAAAATTCCATAGGTAGACAACTCGAATGTTTTAAATAACTTTTATAAGACATGTCTATAATTATTTTATTTCATTATTATTTCTAGTCTCTTAATGTTGCTGACATACTAACATGAGAAGTAAATGTGCAATTTATTGCCAGTCTTGAACTTGTGTTGTTCTTGTAACTTCTCTGGGCATCAGTTTCTCCATCTGTAAAATAGGCATGCTACTTGCTACCTTCTCACCAATACGTGGAAAGGTGCGCTGTACTGCACAGTTTTATTACTCATTCTCTGACTTTTCTTTCATTTCTTTATTGAGAATCAACTTGCTTTTGTTGTTCTAGGCCAGACATGAAGAGAAGAAAGTAGTCTGTCTATATTAACAAACACGGACAGATTCATGTATTATGACTTGCTATGCCCCACAATAATAATACAAAGGAGGAAGTGCCTAATTCTGCCTGTGGTGGCTAGAGACACTCTCAAGGAGTTTGACATTTGGGCCAAGTCTAGAAAAAGCCATAGGTGTTTGAAAAACAGAATTTGACAAGTATGTTTAAAGCTTTATACCTGACCTATAAGTCAAAGACTTCTAAATCAACATCTCCAGCTTTAGTCAATTGCCGGTGCTCACCATGTTCCTGTTTCATAGTGATTTCACTCTCCCAGGGGAGAGAAGAACTCTTAAAGAGAGACAAAAATTGGAACCACTAGAAGTTCCCATTTTCTTACTGCTTTGTGTGTTTGGCCTCAGGGTTCTTAGTGCTAAAAGCATATTGGACTATAGATGGAAGCAATAAAATACCAGTAGTTCTGAGAAGAAAATAATACTTCTGATTCACGTGCTACCAAAAATTACTTCCAAATGAGCTCAGAGCTTCATCTTGGGAGATCTATTTGGCATTTGTAGCATAAACAAAATGCACATACCAAAAAAATCTTCATAGAGAGTAGCCTCTGAAAGATGGGAAAAACAGAAATAAACAAAAGGAGCTGACAGTACAGAATAAGGCCTTTTTCTGAAAAGTATCACATTCAAAATGAAATGGAGGAATATACATGAGATGCTGCTGTATACACTATTACTATCATTCATATTGTATATTACTTCTGCTAGTGAGGATATTGACAGTATTCAAGACATTGGTGTAAAATATATATGAATGTATACTGTATTTTTAGTTTGTTTCTCTGAGATTTCATTAATTATAAAATCAGCATCTAATTTTGGCATGATTAATTAAAAACCCCTAAATTCAAGTCAGATTCTTTGTGGACTTATTCTGTATTTATGCAACATCTAAATATCTTTTTTTGGCTTATTCTCCTTTATGCTTCAGTCATTCTACTAGTTCAGATAGTTGACTGCACAAATAGTCTTTTTCTTTGATATATTTTGAATAGAATATTCAAAACTAGTGAACCTTACATGTCTCCCTATCATGCAATATAAAAATTAATTTCAGCTGTTGGAAAAGTGTTTGAGGCAAGTATTTTACTTCAATGATTTTCATAGCTACAAATAAATTATAGAAAATACTTCTTTTCTCTTTTAAATCTGCCAGTTTCCTGCTGCTTCTGTGTGTGTTTTTTAATGAACAATATGTTACACAGCCACTCAATAAATATTTGTTGTTTGTACCCACAATTCTATAGCTCATAGACTAGAAATATAGGGATGAAGCTTTGTTGAGTTATTAGATGCATTGACATAACTTAAAAAGATGCTTCCATAACTATTAATCATGCTAGCAGGTTTTCCCTCAACAAAATAAATATGTGCAACTTTTTACTTGATAAACTTTATAACAGATCTAAAAAGAGCATTAAAATAGGTGTTAGGAGAGTAAATGATATTAAGTTATACTTATCTAAATTTTGTTCAGTCTTGCTATTCATAAATGTCTTTTCAACCCATCTGGGGATTTTTTGTTTGTTTGTTTCTTTTCTTTTCATTTCTTTTTCTTCTTCTTCTTCTATTTTTTTTGTCTTACTAACACTGAATTCTGAGCCTCTACCATCTCTCAGCTGAACTATAATGACTTTATGTTTGCTTGACTGGTATTTTATGTTTGTTCATTTGTTTGTTTTTCCCTCACCCATGACGGACTCCAAAGCTTTGTGCTTTCTAGCCTGGTACTTGACAATGAGCCATATCCCCTGCCTTTCCAGTCTACTACTATATTCTAATCCATTTACCAGGCTATAGTCAGAAGAATATTCAAATCCAAACAAAAGAAAAAAGTTAACATTACTTTCCTGACTTAAAGTTCCTTCATGCCTTCGCTACTTGTCTCACAATAAATTTGATCTTTTAAAACTTAAACTGTTGTGCTGGGCATGATGGCACAGACCATTAATACCTGCTCTGCAGAAGCAGAAACAAACAGATCTCTGTGAGTTCCAGGAAAGCCAGGGATACAGGGCTACATAGTGAGACCCCATCTCAAAAAGCCAAAAACAAACAAACAGAATAACAAACAAACAAAAAATTAAAGTGTTTTGCAAAAGAACTTTGTTATTTAAAAAGCAGACTCTCTACAGTTGTTTCCAAATGGACCACAATCAATTATTCTTTCTTAGGAAAAAAAAATCACATCTAGAAGATAGAAGCAGCAAACTACAATAGTGGATTCCTCCGAAAGACTAGAGCCTGGCAAAAAATAAGAGAAACTTTGGAAACCCAGGATCAATACTGGAGGAAGGCTGAGTGGCCAACAGGAATTGTGACTATTCCGTAGTTGCTCCTGTAGCTGAAATGCCATAGGGAATTATGACGACAACAAAAGCTAAAGGGGAAGCTGGAGAGATGGCCTAGCGGTTAAGAGCACCGACTGCTCTTGCAGAGGACCCGGGTTCGATCCCCAGCACCCACATGGCGGCTGAAAACCGTCTGTAACTCCAATTCCAGCAGAACTCCAGTTCCAGGGGAATCCCACACCCTCTTCTGACCTCCGTGGCATTGCATGACACGGGTGCACAAACCTACATGCAGACAGTAAATTCATACACATACAAAAATAAATAAAATTTATATAAAAAAAGCTAAAGGGATGTCAGGTTCACAGATGGTCTTCCTTCTGTGTTAAGTAACTTTTCTTTTAATACATAAATTTGATTTGTTTTGAGACATGGTATCATATAGCAAAGGCTCACTTCAACTATTTGTATAGTTCAGGCTGACCTTGAACTCCTAATCATTTCTCTTTCTCCTAAGAGCTGGGATTACATGCATATACCGCAATTCTTCCAACATTAATTCATATATAGATATGGATGTGCATTCACATTATGGGAGGTTTTATTGGTTTTCATCAACATCAATGTGAAAATTCTAAATTTGACAGCTTAAGCCACATTATCTTATAGAGACATTAATTTGGAGAAGTCCTCATCTCTATAAATCCATCTTCTCCTTGACAAGACCTTAATATTTTCTAACAGTATACCATAACTGGAATCAAACAGAGAATCTTTGTTTAGTTAGACTCATAAGCTAAATTTATAATATATAGAAAAATGTTTTCTTTCATTAAAAGCCATTTGACTTTAAAGAGGCTAAGATAAATTTTTACATAAAAAGATTGTGTGTATAATTCCTGATCCAAGAAGATGAAGTTATTTTGACACATTTTAAAGCTTTAAGCTCACAAGCTCTTGACATTTAAAGGATCATTAGTGCTATTCTGTTAAAAAAATGGCAGACTAGAAACCAAATATATTGTTTAACTAAGGTCTTAATCAGTAATAAACTGTTTTCTAATGTCTTACCACCCCCAAATCTCTATTAGATTCCTCATAAATTGATTTCTCTTTGATTTGCCAATAAAATGGTAATTAATAACTGAAAATGACCTTGAGAAACTACAAGATCCTGATGTGTCTCTTGAAAAATTTAGTTTTCCTTATAAACTCAAGGTCTCCAAGTTTCATCGCTTCAGAATTCAGGGCAAGTTGCCTTAGTAATAATAATCCAAACATTCCAAATAACCTTTTCTCCTCCCTTGAACTCCCATCAAGCAGAATTTAAGATCCTGAAACCTGTATTCCCAAAGGCACATCTGGAGTTTTGGGTTTGTTTGTTTTTTCCACACATGCATATAAGCTAACAACATGTCACCTATGGTCCCCATTTGTCCTAGTTTGGCTTCCATTTCTGTGACAAAACACTCTGACTGACAACAACTTGGGGAGGAAAGGGTTTATTCAGCTTACATCTCCTGGGTCACAGTTCATCACTCAGGGAGCCCAAGGCAGGAACTCAGTGCAGGAACCTGGAGGCAGGAGCTGAAGCACAGGCCATGGAGGAATGCTGTTCTCTGGCTTGCTCCCCTGGCTCAGGCCCAGCCCACCTTCTTATATAGTACACAACAACCTGCCCAGGGTGGCACTACTCATTGTGGGTTGGGCCCTCCCACACTGCTTGACCATCAAGACAATACTCCACAGATGTGGCTACAGGCCAATCCAATGGAGCCAATTCCCCAATTGAGGCTCCCTCAACCCATGTGTGTCAAGTTGACACAAAGCTATCCAGCACAATTGACCCCTTGTCAACTTGACACACAAAACACATCACTATTAAACCACCACCTTTCCAGTTCTTATCCCCAAAGTATGATGTTAACACTAATCACAACCTAAGACAGTACAACCTTAAAAAACTGAGAGAAAGAATGCAGGACAGTATGGCAGATTGCAGGAATCTGGGATGGGGTGAGGGGTGGGAGGGAGGGAAAGGGAATAAGCCTGAATGAATTGGAAGAAAATGTAGGAAATGCACAAAGCATCAATAAAAACAATTTAAAAAAAAAAAAAAGAAAGGCAAGCTAAAAAAAAAAAGAAATACATTTAGAAACATAACACTTTAAAGTTTTATTATATTACTGCAAAATGTATACTTAGTTAAAAACCATTCCATTCTGGGGGCTGGAGAGATGGCCTAGCGGTTAAGAGCACTGATGCTCTTGAGAGGACCCGGGTTCATCCCAGCACCCACGATGGCAGCTGAGAACCGTCTTTAACTCCAATTCCAGGAGAACTCCAGTTCCAGGGAGTCCAGGAGAGCATCCTCTTCTGACCTCCGCGGCATGCATGACACGGGTGCACAAAGACCTACAGCAGGCAGGTACATAGTCATACACAGAAAAAATAAACTAAAATAAATAAAATTAAAAAAAAATTCATTCTTACTTTGGCTCAAAGTAAGCAAAATGCAATAGTTGAAAGGTGACATCTTGTTGTAAAAGAGAATTCAATGCTATCTGTACATAGTACACTGAATTTTCACCTCTGGCACAGCTGGGAAAACAGGAATTCTGGTCAAATAGTCTACTTGAGTCAGCATATATTTTACATGGATCTCCTATTTTCAAAGAGCTGGAATATATCAAAATAAACCTAAGGCTATATAGCCTGGGTGGTCCAAGCTGAGCTCAAAAGGAATTATCTGGGTGTATTTGATTAACTAGAGAGACTTGGTAGACCCTTGGGGCTCTATTTGCATAAAAGGATTTATGTTGGCATTTTATTTGTTCCTGGCTTCTACAAAAAGGAAGATACAAGCATAGTTTCCTGAACAAAAGGGAAGAAGGAGGGCAATGAAGGGGTTTGTCTTAGGAGCCCCTTCAGACATCTAGGACATGAAACATTTTTAAGGCTTCCAAGGGGAAAGAGATCAGAAAAGAAGGGAAAGAAGTCTTTTTATGAGGTGTCTTATGAACCTGCTTAAGCACTGAACAGCACACCTCTATGGTAATTCAAAGAATGATGGCCAAATTGGCACTGTAGAAGATGGTACCCTTGGCCCACACATAGGCATTTTGATGAAAGCAGTTCCAAATAGCTTTGTTAAGGCATATATATTAATATATATTAGAATATATATATATTTTTTTATAGTTTAGTGAATGTCAAATGGTGTGCTGGATAGCTTTAGTGTAAACTTGACACAGCTGGGTTGAGGGAGCCTCAATGGGGGAATTGGCTCCATTGGATGGGCCTGTTGGCCACATCTGTGGAGTAGTTGTCTTTGATGGTCGAGCAGTGTGGGAGGGCCCAGCCCACAATGAGTAATGCCACACTGGGCAGGTTGTTGTGTACTGTATAAGAAGGCGGGCTGGCATGAGCCAGGGGAGCAAGCCAGTAAACAGCATTCCTCCATGGCCTTGTGCTTCAGTTCCTACCTCCAGGTTCCTGCCTGATCCTGCCCTGCCTTGGGCTCCCTGAGTGATGAACTGTGACCCAGGAGATATAAGCTGAATAACCCTTTCCGTCCCCAAGTTGGTGTCAGTCAGATTTTTTGGTCACAGCAATGGAAGCCAAACTAGGACAAAATGTGGTACCAGGAGTGGGGAATTGCTGTGACGACCTGACCTTGGTGGTTTGGGGAAGATTGTGGAAGCATTTTGAACTTTGGGCTAAAAAAATTCATTGAATGCCTAAAGATCATGTTTATGGAATTTGGAACAGTTTTTGCTGAAAGAGTTGTAAAAATGGAGGCCTGGCTTATGTAAAGTTTCTATTTTCAAAGGGGAGCAGAGATCATCAGGACTGTGTAATCTGTGGGTTCTGGTCAGCTGGGGCTGAAAAAATCAGCTGTAAGGTAACAAGAGACCGAAACTGAAGTGAAATCTTGTTTTACTGGGACTTAATGCTGGTTATCTGGGGCTGGAAAATCAGCTGTAACTAACAAGAGACCAAGCATCACTGTGGTGGTGAAATCTTCTGGGAAGAATTTCTTCAGGGTTAGCACACAGAAGCTATGATCCAGAAGGTGCCCAAGCCTCCATATCAAGCCAGAAGCAGGAGTTGGTAACGTAAGAGTCTCCTATATGGTTCTGTGTTGAAATTTGAGGGGGTCACAGAGAGCAGCCGAGGTTGGCACTGTGAGAGGTCAGGAAGACCATTGGTGGAAGTGCATCTCGGTTGCAGGGAAGCCCCAGGATTGCAGGGGTCATGGAGAGAAGCTGAGGCTTTGCACCAGGAGAGGTCAGAAGAGATCATTGGTGAAGGTGCTGCCTCAGTTTAGTGGGACCCCAGCTTTTTGGAGATGCCGGGACTGCGGGACGACCACCAAGAGCAGAGGCAGGTGTGGAATGGAATTAGCCTGGGCCTGTGAGATGAGCTGTGTGTGCCATGGATGGCTGAGTTGGAGAGGGGGAGCTGCTGAGACCCTTTGGAGCCCAGAAGATCGTGAGTGAGTCCAGGTGTCCAGCCTTGAGCTACTTTGCTGGACTTAGGTTTTGTTCGAGAGTGCCTGATTCTTCCCTTTGAAGATATAATACTTGTTTTGGATTTTACGCAGCCCACAGTTAAGAGACTTTTAATAGACTGAACTTTTAAGCATTTGGACATTTTAAGGACTGTGGGGCTTGTTATTTTGAAGGTTAGTGTACTGTTATGTCTAGTGATGTGTGAGATGGTGTTAGTTTGACCGGAATTATTAGCTATCTACTGTTTTTAGAGGATAAGAAACCGGGGATATATGGTGGTGGTTTAAAATATGTGGTATGTTTTGTGTGGTGTCAATTAAAAGTACGGAAGTCAACGTTGTGCGTGGATATGCTTACGTGGTTGTCAGTGTCACCTTGAACACACATGGGTTGAGGGAGCCATATTGGGGGAATTGGCTCCATTGGATGGCCTGTTGCAACATCTGTGGAGTATTGGTCTTGATGGTCAACAGTGGGGAGGGCCCAACCCACAATGAGTAGTGCCACCCTGGGCAGGAGGTTGTTTTGGTATATAATAAGAAGGTGGGCTGGGCCTGAGGCCAGGGGAGCAAGCCAGGAACAGCATTCCTCCATGGCCTGTGCTTTCAGCTCCATGCCTCCGGTCCTGCACTGAGTTCCCCTTGCCTTGGGCTCCTGAGTGATGAACTTGGACCCAGGAGATGTAAGCTGAATAACCCTTTCCTCCCCAAGTTTTGTGTCAGTCAGAGTGTTTGTCACAGAAATGGAAGCCAAAACTAGGAACAAATGGGGACAATAGGTGACATGTTGTTAGCTTTTATGCATGTGTGGAAAAAACAAACACCCAAAACATCCAGATGTGCCTTTGGGAATACAGGTTTCAGGATCTTAAATTCTGCTTGATGGGAGTTCAAGGGAGGAGAAAAGGTTATTTGGAATGTTTGGATTATTATTACTAAGGCAACTTGCCCTGAATTCTGAAGNTTTTTTTTTTCATTTTTAGCTATAAGTGATAATCCATGAGTACAAGCATCCTTCATGCAAAACCTATCTGCAGGCTGTTGTGCCCAAACACCTACAGCCCCACCATCCAGTGGGGGGTGACAGGTTGTTTGTTCAATCAAGTTGATCAAATGAGTGTCCAGACTACATTGCTGTAGTTTCACCATTCACCCCAATCGCAGCCCTTACATTCTACCACGCCCCCTCTTCCACAGGTTGTTCCCTAGGCTTAGAAAAGGGGCACAGGTGGATGAGAGGTAAAACAGTCCACTCTCTCTGGAGCTGTTGACTTGGACTCTGGTCAATTCTGGCTGTTTCCTTTCATGGGCTGACAGTTTGTCCAGGAATAACCTTTCGATCCTACTGCCCTGGCGCGTTATGGCGTCTTCTAAATGTATTTCTAAAATTCAGGAGAATTTGTTTGTGACAAGCTAAATTTGCCCTTTAAAATTGAATACAATATAATATTGGACTCTGAAAGTGTTAATAAAATCAGGTTAATGTATTGTCCTACTAAGGTCTATTAATAATTAGAGGCAGCATGTAAAGTGCAGTGTCTTGGGCCTGTAGAGATGGCTCAGTAGTTAAAAGCACTAACAGTTCTTGCAGAAGTCCCAGGTTTATTTCCCAGCACCATATGGCAGCTAATAACTGACCCTAACCAGTTCCAGGGGAACCAACATCCTCTTTTGACCTCCTTGGCATTACAGGATATAGGTATATATACACACATGCAGGCAAAACACATATGCACATAAAATAACAACAAATAAAAATCTAAAATGCAATGTCTTTAGTTCTGGCAACATGCCATGTAGCATTTTTCATAGAAGTGTTCCATATAAATAAGTTGTTATTGAATTATGTCCAAGAAGTAGGAGAGTTACTAGATATGCAATATAGGATATAAGCTGACATTTTTAGCGATCTTGAGATGGGCCAAAGGTACATCAAGGTATATATCACTATAACTTCAGCAGGAAAATTGAGGTTAATTCAACCAGTGCTCTCTCGGCTTGCTAAGGTTTTCTTCATTCTGCTTCATCTTTGTTTGTTAGCTTATTCGCTAATCAATCTTTAATCAGAAAAGCATCCCTAGCCACTGTGTAAGTCAATTCAAAGCAGGACTGCCTTGAATCTTACCCACTGAGCAATTTAGTCTCTGGTAAATGCACTCCCTCTTCCCTTGCCACCTACCTCCTCCAGTTGGTGATCAACTTGTTCAAATCATTTCCTGCAAGAAAGCCTCCCCAAACCATCTGTGTGATTTCAGACCTCCACATTTTACTTTGTAATATGTCAGTCTCCCAATCCTCAGTGATTACCTTTGTGGATTCCCTAATATGGACCAAGCATACACAGTGCTAATGACTAATGAAAATATGAATTGTTCATAAATTAAGAAACAATGAATTACCAAAACCAACTAAAGATAAAATATTAAAATGCTTACCCTCCAGAATACCAAGATACTGAGAACAAATAGTCAAAAATGTAAAATCCATAGGAAAAGCATGTAAGCACAGAGAGATACATTCATTCTGAGGGATTCAAGGAAGGCTCCAGAGATGGAGTGACATAGAAACTAGGCTCAATCACTGTTATGATCTTGAATGACCTTTCATATTCAAAGAATTTTCTTTTTCTTTTGTAGTCCTCTACCTTCTTTTGCTATTTAAGTTTACTCATAAATATACACTATTTTTTAGTGTTCCACATGCAGTTCAGAGTAAAAAACAAACAAAAAAAAACTTTTATTTTATTTTTTTATTTACTTCAGCAATAAATACACTTAGACAACAAATGTGAGGAATGCCCATACCAGCACAATTATACCAGTGTCTACTTGTCTGTATACCCCAGGGTTCCCACACCCAATTGAAGAGATTTGCTTACACAAAAAATAAGATCCAGTCTGTTTTTGCTCTAATCTCACAATTCATCCCCGCCCCTTGACCCTTAGAAAAACAACTATTTTATTACTAGATAAAGAGTTATCAGCTTGTTATGATGATCTAGAGGTTATCCACCATATGCTTGGATGAGCAATAACCAAGTTCCAATTAATTCTTATGGACCGACAGCTGTACTGAACAATAGGGCAATTGAGGCAGACTATCTAGCAAAAATAACCACTGAAAAACTGATTTGTATCCCATTAATTTAGGACAGTGCATCTCATCCAAGGATGATTTTGCTTTCCAGCTGACATTTGGCAAGGCCTTGAGACTTTCAGTCATCACAACTTAGGAGTAGGTACTTAATGCCATCTGTGAGTGAAGCCCACCATATGACAAACAACAGTAATATGCAGGATGGCCTCCCTCAGCAAAGAAATGTCAGTAGGGCTGAGGTCAAGAAACCCTGCTTCTGGGTAACTGCTAATTTTTTTTGTAAATATATCATTCAGAAAATCCAAATAAGCAAAATCAATACTAAATTAGGTAAAACTTTTTTAAACATTTCAATCAGAATTAAATTCATTTGATCAGTGTTTTAGAAACTAACATTTTCTTTTTTTTAAATTTTATTTATTTTTGTATGTGTATGAATGTACTGTCTGCATGTAGTTTTGTGCACCCATGTCATGCAATGCCACGGAGGTCAGAAGAGGGTCTCGGATTCCCCTGGAACTGGAGTTCTCCTGGAATTGGAATTACAGACGGTTCTTAGCCACCATGTGGGTGCTGGAGATCAAACCCGGGTCCTCTGCAAGAGCAGTCGGTGCTCTTAACTGCTAAGCTATCTCTCCAGCCCCCAGGAAGTAACATTTTCTATATTATTAAAAATATCCTGGTTCATATTTTTTTAATATTTTTATCATCATGTACGCAAATTTAAGGAAAAAATACAGACAAAAAAGTGAAAAAATCTGATGGTCCAATCCCAGATATAATTAGTATCAATACCTTGACAAATATCCTTCCAGGCATTTACTTCTTCATATATATATATATATATCCTATATATATATTCATATATATATGTATATAAATTGTAAATTTGTTTCTCTTAGTAACAAGACAAATTGTGAAATCTTAAATCCTAAAAAATTGTAAGTTGTTAAAGTGCTGTGGATTATATCTGTATGGAAATGTCCATCAAAAGGCAGTGGATATTGCCATTGGTGATGTCTTCAGTGTAGACGAAAAATGTTAATTGGTTCATTCGGTGTTGCCTTTTAACCAGCATAACTGGTGACTATTTGAGCTTATTCATGCTAGTATTTACATACCACTCTCTCATTGGTCCTTCCTGTGCCCATTGATTTTAGAAATATTATTTAACTCACTGGGGTTTCTTTCTATTTATAAATGTACAGTGTTGAATAAAAATAAGTAATTACAAAAAGCTTAATAAGAGTAATCATGCTGAAGTTTAAAATGAAAAGAAGTATCTTGAATATATCTTTGTAGGTATGTGTATTTTTTCCTTGTTTTCTGCACATATTCTTCTTTAATAAAATTTCAATAACATGGAATAAACTCATAAACTCTTTTCATTTAGTATTGAAGCATACTTTAATCCTAATGATGAAACAAATTCCATTTGTGTTGATGTGTCTCCATTGATTTCAGTTTCTAGAAGCATCATGTTTCATGATATTGAGAGTAGTCTGACATTCTTGACGAGGCTAGAGGGAAAACCAAAGAATGAGTGGCCTTCCTGAAAGGGCTAAGGAATAGGCCTATCTTCCTTCTATGTCTTGACATTTGAAATGCAAGATGTGCAAAGTGTATTATTCTTCGAAAAATATTAGTAAACTTTGTTCTGACTAATGAAGAACTGAGCTTGATGATATTGTTGTATTTCAGTTTTCAAATTCCAGAAATAGTACACAAATGACCCAAACGTATTTATACTGTGGTTAGCATGCTTTCCAATGATGTATTTTTTTCTCAATTGTCTCTTATTTGGGAGTAAATTTCTAAAACTTCATGTAAATTAGAGATTATAAAAACCACAATACTACCTAAAATTTGAGTGTAATTATGAGTATAACTTTAGTGGTAAGCCATATATCTTCTAGAAAGAAAAAACAAGTTCATTTCCCCAACAGTCTTAAAATTTTAATTTGAATCTTAATTACTTTTAGTGCTATAAACCCTCCTCATTTATCAGGTGACATCTACCAGAAAAGATTTTCCCCAATACTTGCTTTTTAGCTTAAAATATAAGCTTTATAAACAAAAGTTTAAGATCAAGTCTCTTTAATATATCCTACTAACTTGGATGTTTTGGACACTATATTTAAGAATAGAATATATTAATATAAATATACTTTATTACATTTGAGCACTAGACAGTATTTTTAAGAAACTCGGTGCGGTGAAGGGCGGAAGAAAGAGGGGAAATGTTTCATCTTAATATAAACCACTTATGGATAATCTATATATATTATATATATATATATATATATATATGTATATATATATTATTATATATAGCAAGTATTTTTAGGTTTGAAGATGAATGGTTTAAAACACTGCTTTTTTAAACAGACTACCATCTTTGCTATTTACTCTTTTTATGGTGTATCAGGATGATTTTTGGCAGCCAAATGACAGAAAGTGTGACAAGATTTGCCTTAATCTTATGTCACTCTCTTATATCACAAGACATATAGAATGAAGACAGTTGATTCTTTATTGATAATATCTATGTGCCGAGATTTTCCAAATAAAGTTGTTTTCTTATTGAGCTTTTGTTTATAGAATGGCTACATATTTATTTCAGGCATCACACGAAAATATGGTGATACTTACTAAGAAAGTATATCTTACCAATCAAGATAATTTTTCCCCTTTTAACTGGAGAGAAAAAAATTTCCAGAGGCCTCTTGGAAGGTTTTTTCCTTCAGATTCTGTTGGCCAGGATTGGATTTTTATGAGGGTTTGGTGGGGTCTATTGAGACACGGTCTCAATATGTAACCCTCGGTAGCCTGGAATTCACTATGGTAGACCAGGCTGTCCTTGAACTCACAGAGTGCATGCACCTGTGAGTTCATGCACCACCACTACCTAGTTCAGAATTTTTTTATTTAATTTTATTGATGGGTTTGTGCATTTTGTACATCATTTTCCAATTCAGATCAGGCATACTTCCCTTTCCCTTCCCCCCACCCCCACCCCATCCCAGAAGTATTATCGCCTAACTGTCTGCATCTTCGGTTTTTTTTTTTTTCATTTTTTAGCTATAAGTGATAATCCATGAGTATAAGCATCCTTCATGCAAAACCAATCTACAGACTGTTGTGCCCAAACCCCCACAGAGAATCCTCGATTCACTAAGGAGCTCTTAGATTGACCCTGTGAATAACATGGTGCTTCTTCCCTGAGTATCTGGGTATACAGAGAGTAACAGCCAAACTTATCCAATGTTACACCAGTATGTGCAAAGGTTGGCATCAGATAAATTGGGCAGGCAATGAAAAATATCTATAGAATAGACATTGCAAAAGTAAATTTCTGCTGAGCCTTATGAAAAGTTCCGAATTTGCAAAATATAAATAAATGTATTTTATTTCTGAAATTCACACTTGTGCTTATTTAAATAGTGAGCAAAACATCCAGGGAAATATAAATGCAAGTAGAAAACATAATCCATTTACTTTCAGGTTATCCTTCCCTGTCTGTCTTTAGGAAAATATAGTGTTCCTGTTCTAGCTTGCTTACTTAGGTGTTCTGGTTCATTCAATTATTGTTTATTGCATGCCTACTTACAAAAAAAACCCCACACTTATTTGGTCCCTGATACTGTGGTTTTAATATTTTTTGGAATTTTAAAAAAGATAAAAAGTGCTGTTGTCATGGAGTATGACTTGTAAGGGGCTAAAGTAAGACAATGAATAAACCATCAACCTAATCAAGGAACATGTTTATTGTGGAAAGAAGAAACCATTCCAAATAGAACATCTACATAATAATAGCTGAACAATTTATGCATTGGTTTGTTACAAACTTACATTGAACAATCAATATTTTTCTTGTTTTGTTTGTTTGTTTGTTTGTTTGTTTTGAGACAGGATCTCTCTGGAGTTCCAAATGGCCTGGAGCTCACTATGTAGACCAAACTGGCCTTGATCTCACAGAGATCACCCCACCTTGGCCTCCCAAGTATAGGGATTAAAGACTTATACCACCACTGCCAACCCACTAGCAATATTTGTTAGACAGATATTAATTTTGACATCATGAATTTTCCCTTTAATTCAGAGATCACTAGATGTTCCTGTTTATCAGAGTTTACTGACTACAATTAAATAGCTTTCCAACAAACCCTATTTCATTGGGTGTTTATCCTTATAGCATGGAAGAAATACCAACAAATTCTATCACTTGAGAATAAGAATCTTCCCAATAGTTCTATACTTTAAGCTATGTAATCCCAACACTTTTCTCCATCTTCTGGAAGCTTTGCAAATGGACAACTTTCCCTAATAGTATGTTATATTGCCAACTTTTAGACACTTAAAGGAGGAAAACCATGAGAAGACATCTAAACTCTTTGTAATGTCATTTCTGAATATATGGTTCTTGTTAATTACACATTTAATGTTTTCCTTTTTAATAGAAAACAAAGCAAAAGCAGTACTTTGCTAATAAGAATAGTAATTAAAAATGCTATTTTATTATCTACTTCCCCAAGGTAACCCAAATATCTTATTTCGGAAGATAGGCATTAACATCTCCAAATAGATTTGTAGACAGGAAGCTCTGACAAAAGATGGAATGTATAACAAAGCACATAGTGCAGTAAAAACAGATTTTCAGTGCCAAAAGTATGAAAAATTAGAAGTAACTTAGAAAGACATTTAGTTCATCTTGAATTCGTTCTCCTGGTCCTTGTTCACTGCCAACCGTCAGCTAGTTGATCTGATAAACTAATGCAGTACTAATGTGTCACTCATTCTGTTACATTCATGCCCTTTAAATTCAGGACAATGCTTTAATCCAGTAGAACAATTCTGTTGGGAGCTTCCTGAAGGGTTGCTAGCTGATAGAGGAAATACTTGGGGAACAGCAGCCTTACTTGTACTTTGAAAGAATATTATATATGTGACTGTTTTATCTTTTGGGGTCTAGGATTCTCCATCCCTTTCAAAAAGAATTAACCTGTTTTGTTCTCCTTCTGGCCAAGATGGAAGAGTGGCCTGCATCTTAAATATATAAGTCAGGGAATAGGCAAATGAAAATCCTAAGGCCAAATCCAGCCCCTCTTCTGTTTTTGTAAATAAAGTCACATTGATATCCAGCCATGTTCAATTCCTTGTGTTCTGTCAGTGACTGTTTCACACTACAGTGATGGTTATAAGTAGCTGAGACATAGAACACATGGCATGCAGAGCTGATAATATTAACTATTTCTGTGCTTTACTCAAAATGTTTGTAGGAATTGGAGAGATAGGTCAGTGTTAGAGTGCTTGCTTAGGATATAGGAACCCTAATTTCTAGCACTGCAAAAAAGTTTGCAGCATATAAGTAAGGCTGTTTACCAAAGACTCTGATAGGGAATTCATAGAAACCTGGTATCATTTCTTGAATTTTAACTTTCAAACACAGTCCCATTTAAGAGGAAAGATCATTTAACAGGATGGGAACTTCAAATTTCCCTAGTAGAGCATCATCTCAGCTAGCGATTCCCTTTTTTTGTTTCCAGGGGACATTTACTTCTTTATATACTCCCCCTTATGCAGAAACTCCACATTCATCTTTTGTGCTAACCAGAATGCCTATACAGGTGACCCCAGGCTTACCTTAGGAAACATGAGTCAGACTCAGTCTGTAGTCCTCATACTAAATTTCCATCTGTGGAGACAAAAGGTACTTGGTGCCTGGAGTATAGCGGATCTACAATAAATGGTTAATACTGCATAGTTGCTCTATATTGCACATTATGACATATTATACATATGCCATGACCACTAATACAATCTGTTTTCATAATGAAGACCTTGTAAATTTTTGATAGAAATATATTTCCTGGAGTTGGAGAAAAGTCAATAAGTAAGACATGAGAAAAAAAACGTCTGCCAGTAAATGGGATTTTGAAAGATGACAATGATTTTTTTTTTTTACCAACTGGAAGGGAAAATATTATTTCCCTCCTTCCGTCTTAAAGAGAAGCCTTACCCTGGGTGAAATCATTTTAGTGATATAATTATAATACTGCATAATTTTTCCTTGACTGTACATGTCTACTTTTTTTATTTCTATGTTTTTCTGAGTCTAGATCTTAATCTTCAACTTTAGAATCAAATTTATTCTGTCTGCTATCACTAACTAGAAGCACTACAACTACTTCAAACTCAGTATATTGTAAATGTAACTTGTTACAGCTTTGACTAACAACTTCCCATATGCTCTTTGGTGAATGACACAACTTGATATCTTCTTTTTCCTCATTATTGACATCTGGTCAGTCAGTCTCCACTGCATGTTGGTTATGCCTTAAATCTGTTTTGCAAATCAGCTATAGCTTCATGTTCATTTTAACTACCTTAGTTTCAGTATTCATCCTCTCTCCCATGGATTGTTCTTTTTCTTTGTCCAGAGCTTAGTTTCAGCACTCTCCAAACTGACTTTCAGGTAGTTTTCTGAAATAAAGATCTCTTTGCGGCACTTGTCTTCTCAAAAACATTCAGTGACTGTCCACAGGGAACTCTAAAGTAGCATTTGTAAACCTTTAGTATTCTAACTCCCCCAGCAAGTGTGCTGCGTGTAGAAGGCCATCATACTTACAGGCTGTCCTCCACCTGGAGAACTTGTTGTCCTCCATGATTCATGTTCAATGGCAACTGTGTTTCTCAGTATCTTCCTCTAACTCCAGGGAGAATTAGTTGCTCATTATTTTGTATATTTATATTACCTCATGAATATGGCTGTCCTGACAACCCACATATTAGTATTGGTGATGTGTAGATATACCTTTTTGTTTCAGAATCTTATTTTATAGCCCAGGCTGGCCTAGAAAGTACTCGTTGGCCCAGGCATTCCTGGAATTCATGGTGGTCCTCCTGAAAAGAGCTAGGTTTACAGGAATGACCCATAGCACTCTGCTATAATACCTGCCTTTTTTATACTGTAAATTCTTCTGATTTCTGGTTTTCCAACTCTTGACATTTTCTTTTTTTTATTTATTTTTATTGATGCTTTGTGTATTTCATACATCATTTTCCAATTCAGTTCAGGCATATATCCCCTTCCCTTCCCCCCACCCCACCCCTACCCATCGCAGATCGTGCATTCTGCCGTAAGTTTTCTGCATCTTTCTCTGCTTTTTTGTTTTGTTTTGTTTTCATTTTTTTTAACAATAGGTGATAATTTGTGAGTACAAGCATCCTTCATGTAAAACCAATTTGCAAGCAGTTGTGCCCAAACCCACACAGCTCATGGGTCCCACCATCCTGAAAGGGGGGGCTTGTATGTTCAATCAAGTTGATCAAATGAGTGTCCAGTCTATATTGTTGTAGTTTCACCATTAACCCCAATCGAAGCCCTTACATTCTACCACGCCCCCTCTTCCGCAGATTGTTCCCTAGGCTTAGAAAAGGGGCACAGGTGGATGAGAAGCAAAACACTCTACTTTCTCTGGAGCTGATGTCTTGGTCTCTAGTCAGTTCTGGCTGTTTTCTTTCATGGGCTGCCAGCTTGTCCAGGCTTAACCTTTCGATCCTACTAATGAAGCACATGCAATTAGATATTTAGGTATTTAAACAGTATAATATATAGCCTTTCGATCCTACTAATGAAGCACACACAATTAGATATATGGGTATTTAAACAGTACTAATTGTTATGGTAGGTTACTTTGGTATAGACACAGATGTTTGGATGGTATGTCAATTCATGATCTACATTTTCTTCTGTCAAGTATGGCAGGGTCTTCGTGTGGTTTATAACATCTCCTAACCATTAGAGGATGTAAGCTTGTGACATCAGCCGTGGGTTATTCCTCCAAGGAGAGAGCCAATAGCCAATTAGATTTGGGATATACAGACATATGGCTGCCACTGCTGCACAGTATTTCCAGGCAGATGAGGTGTAGCTGGTGCTGACGGAGGAGTCTTGCTTGACTCAAGGAGACCTATATTTGCTTTATTGGTTTAGTGGTCTTTGGTAACACTCTCTGGCATCCCAGAGACCATCTGTATACTTGCAAGTGCGGTCTCCATACATCTTTTCCATGTTTGTATCAGGTCTTCAACAGCAGGGCCTTATCGCCTCTCTTCCTGCAGATATCCCAGTTAGGAGGCAAGGAGCCTTTACCATTTGTGGGGGCTTGGATCCCCTGGCCAACATCTCCTTGGTAGAATAATCCATTGTTGATGTCAGAGCTCCTGTATTGATATATTTTGTTTAGGTGCATAGCTTAAGGAGACTTTAGCATTATATTTGGTTCTGAATAGAAAATAATCCTTTTCACAGTTTCTATGTCCATTAGTCAATTAAAGAAGGCAGTTTTACTGATTTTACAAGAGAACACTTCTATAACAGCTGGTTCCAATCTACAGCTGGAGAATGACCTCATCATCCTCTTATTTCTCTTTATTCTATGGGGGGGAGTTAAGAAAGTCTCTTGTATTAAAACCTTTGCAGCACCTAGAAGGTAAGCTTCGTTAGGAATCATTAAAAAATAGTTGTTACTAGTAGGATCCACAGAGGGGCCTGATGTCTGCAGCAATCTGAGGCATTTCTTCCCTTCAATGCGCAGAGGAGTCAATCCTTCTGCTGGCACTTTCTGGTACATCCTACTCACTGCAAAGCTGCATTTTCTTTCTCAGCCATTAAGTTGGTGATACTCTGGCCTGTTGGAACATACAAATCCTTTCCCATAGTTAGTTTTAAGATTTGGGTTGCAAGGTTTTTTGACAAAAAGTTTTCATATCTATCTATATCCCCCTTTTTTATTTAAGGTGTTTAGTTTTGACCCATGAGTCTCAAAAAAGCAGTTGTTTTATACATACCTATAGGGTGGAATCAAGGCACAGATTTCATCAAGTTCACCCATGCTGTTTTGGGTTACTGTATGTGATTAACTTGGGAAACAAAGTTCATTTTTGAGTTAAATCATCCTATAGGTGAAAGAGATTGCTACCAGGTGATACTATATGACAGCAAAATTATAGAGAACATTTGTTTATACCAATCCCAAAGTAATTGTTATACAGATTTTAGTTAAAGCTAATGTGGACAAGAGCAATTTATATCACCAATTAACTCAGATGCATTACCGTTTTTATCAGTCTTCAAACCAATGTTGTCCAATATGCCCATATTTACTTTTACTAAGTCCTAAAACACCATGTATCTTGTAGACAGAGTCTGGGCAAAACTGGATACTTGTTGAACTCATGTCAATTAAACATGCACCAATCGAATATACACCCGTGTCCCTCTCCCACCCCTCCCACCCCTCCCGAGTCACCATTTCAGTCAGCCTTCTGATGCAATCTTTCTGTTGTTGTTCTTTTAATATGCATCCCTCTCCACAAGAAATATTTATAACTGGGTTATTGGTACTAGCGTCCACATATGAGAGATACCATTTGTCGTTTGTTTTTCTGGGACTGTGTTACTTCACTTAACATGATGTCTTCAAGCTCCATCCATTTACCTGCAAAGTTCATGATGTTGTCTTTCTTTACTGCTGCATAGAATTCCATTGTGTACATGTACCACATTTTCTCTATCCACTCGTCAGTTGAGGGGCATTTGGGTTGATTCCAGTTTTTTGCTATTGTGAACAGAGCGGCAATAAATATAGCTGTGCATGTATCTCTGCAGTAAGATGAGTCTTGTGGGTATATACCCAGGAGTGGTATGACTGGGTCAAATGGCAGGATCATTTTGAGTCTTCTAAGGGTTCTCCACACTGTTTTCCATAGTGGCTGCACAAGTTTACATTCCCACCAGCAATGGATGAGTGTTCCCCTTTCCCCACACCCTCTCCAGCACTTGGCATCATTTGTTTTCTTGATCCTAGCCAGTCTTACTGGAGTAAGGTGGTATCTTAAGGTGGTTTTAATTTGCATTTCCTTAATTATTAGTGATGTTGAACACTTCTTAAGGTGTTTCTCAGCCATCTCTAATTCCTCCTCTGTGAAGTCTCTGTTCAGATCTTTGCTCCATCTTCTGAGTGATTCATTTGTTTTCTTTCTTCTTTGTTTTTTGAGTAGCTTGTATACTCTGGAGATTAATGCTTTGTCGGATGTATCTGCTGTGAAGGTTTCCTCCCATTCTGTGGGTTTTCTCTTCACTTCCTTTATTGTTTCCTTTGATGTACAGAAGCTTTTGAGTTTAATGAGGTCCCATTTGTCAATTGACGACCTTATTTCTTGTGCAGCTGCTGTCTGATTTAAGAAGTCTTTTCCTACACCTACGTCTTGTAGTCTGCTGCCAAGTTTCTCTTCTATCACCTCCAGAGTTTTGGATTTCACGTTGAGGTCTTTGATCCATTTGGAATTGACTTTTGTACAGGGTGAGAGGTAGGGGTTTAATTTCATTCTTCTACAGGTGGTGATCCAGTTTTGCCAACACCACTTGTTGAAGATGCTGTCTTTCCTCCAATGTGTCTTCTTGGCCTCCTTATCAAATATGAGATGGCTGAAATTGTATGTGCTCAGGTTTGGATCTTCAATTTTGTTCCATTGGTCAACTGGTCTGTTTTTGTGCCAGTACCAAGCTGTTTTTATGACTATAGCCCTGTAGTATAGTTTGATGTCTGGTATAGCGATCCCCCCTGTATTGCTCTTTTCGCCCAGAGTTGCTTTGGCTATTCGGGGTCTTTTGTTTTTCCAAATGAAATTGAGGATTCTTTTTTCCAAACATGTGAAGAAGCTCTTGGGGATTTTGATTGGGATTGCATTAAATCTGTATACAAGTTTAGGTAGAATGGACATTTTTACTATATTTATTTTCCCAATCCATGAGCATGGGAGGTTTGTCCATCTCCTGATGTCTTCTTCAATTTCCTTCTTCAGAGGTTTAAAATTTTTGTTGTAGAGGTCCTTGGTATCTTTGGTTAGGTTTGTTCCTAGGTATTTTATTGTTTTTGAGGCTATTGTGAGTGGGAAGGTCTCCTTGTATTCCTTCTTCAGCTGCCTACTGTTGGTGTAGAGAAAGGCTACTGATTTTTCTAGGTTTATTTTGTATCCTGCCACCTTACTGAAGCTCCTAATCATTTCTAGGAGTTTCCTGGTGGAGTTCTTAGCATCCCTTAAGTAGACAATCATATCATCAGCAAAAAGGGATAGCTTGACTTCCTCTTTTCCTATTAGAACTCCTTTAATTTCCTTTTCTTGCCTTATTGCCCTAGCAAGGGATTCAAGCACTATGTTGAAAAGGAGTGGTGACAGGGGACAACCTTGCCGAGTTCCTACCCTTAAGGGGAATGCTTCTGTCGTTTCCCCATTTAGGATGATATTGGCTGTGGGTTTCCTGTATATGGCTTTGATTACATTAAGGTATGATCCCTCCAATCCAATTCCCTCTAGGACTTTAAACATGAACGGATGCTGGATTTTGTCAAAGGCTTTTTCCGCGTCAATTGAGATGATGGTGTGGTTTTTGTCTTTCAGTCCATTTATATGCTTGATGATATTTATTGATTTTCGTATGTTGAACCATCCCTGCATCTCTGGTATGAATCCAACTTGGTCATGGTGGATGATCTTCTTGATGTGGGTCTGTATGCGATTTGCCAGTATCCTATTTAGAATTTTGGCATCTGTGTTCATTAGGGAGATGGGTCTATAGTTCTCCTTTTTAGTTGCATCTTTGCCTGGTTTTGGTATTAGAGTGATGCTGGCTTCATAGAAGGAATCTGGGAGAACTCCCTCCGTTTGTATCCTTCTAAACAACTTGAATATTAATGGTTGTAAGTCTTTTTGAAATATTTTATAGAATTCTGCTGTGAAACCATCTGGGCCTGGGCATTTTTTGGTTGGGAGGCTGCTTATTACATCTTCAATTTCTTCACATATTATTGGTCTGTTTAAGCTGTCGATCTCTTCTTGGTTGAGCTTTGGTGATTCCCAAGATTTCAGATATTCATCCATTTCTTCTAGGTTTTCAAACTTGGTAGAGTATAGGTTTTTAAAGTAATTCCGTATGATTGTCTGGATCTTTTCATTATCTGTTGTGATATTTCCCTTTTCATCACAGATTCTATTGATTTGGAGTTGTTCCTTCTTTCTTTTGGTTAACTGGGCTAGAGGTCTGTCTATCTTGTTTATTCTCTCAAAGAACCAGCTTTTGGATTCATTGATTTTTTGTATGGTTTTCTTTGTTTCTATTTCATTGATCTCTGCTCTGATTTTTGTTATTTCTTCTTGTCTGCTGCGTTTAGGGTTCATTTGTTGTTGTCTCTCAAGTACTTTTAGCTGGAGTGTTAGATCGTTCACTTGTGCTCTTTCTGTTTTTTTAATGTAGGCACTTAGAGCTATAAACTTTCCTCTTAGGACTGCTTTTAAAGTGTCCCATAGGTTTTGCTGCGTTGTATTATCATTGTCATTCAGTTCCAGGAATGTTTTTATTTCTTTCTTTATTTCTTCCTTGACCCATTCATTATTCAGGAGAGTGTTGTTTAGTCTCCATGTGTTCTTGTAGGTTGTAGGGTTTATCCTGGTGTTGATATTGAGTTTTATTGCACTGTGGTCTGAAAGAATGCATGAGATTATTTCAATCTTTTTGTATTTGTTGAGTTTTTCCCTGTGGCCCAGTATATGATCTATTTTGGAGAATGTTCCATGGGGTGCTGAGTAGAAAGTGTATTCTCTGGTGTTTGGGTGGAATATTCGATAGATGTCTGTGAGGTCCATTTGGTGTATTGTATCATTCAGTTCAGATGTCTCTCTGTTTATCCTTTGTCCTGTTGATCTGTCTAAAGGACTTAGTGGGGTATTAAAGTCCCCTACTATTAGTGTGCTGGGGTTAATCTGAGCCTTAAGATCCTGAAGAGTTGTCTTTACAAAGTTTGGTGCGCCGGCATTTGGTGCATATATATTCATGATTGTGAGATCTTCATCGTCGATTGTTCCTTTAATGAAGATATAATGGCCCTCTTTGTCTCTTTTGATTTCTTTTGCTTTGAAGTCTATTTTGTCTGATATTAGGATAGCGACACCTGCTTTCTTTTTGGTACCATTTGCTTGGAATATTTTCTTCCATCCCTTCACCTTAAGTTGGTGTCTGTCCTTGAAATTGAGATGGGTTTCTTGCAGACAGCATATAGATGGATTTTGTTTCCTAATCCATTCTCCCAGTCTATGCCTTTTGATTGGGGAGTTCAGCCCATTAATATTTAAGGTTATAATTGAAAGATGGATGTTTTTTCCTTTCACCTTATTATCCATTTGGACTTTTAGTCTCTGATTCTACTCCTATGTTTATATTTTTATTAGTTTCTTTTCCTAGGTGCTTGAGGATAGTTGCTCCTCTCTTCTGCCCTTTGAATTGCTTCAAGCATTTTCTGGAGAGTTGGTTTTCCGGACATGTATTCTATCATCTTGTTTTTGTCTTGGAAGATTCTTCTCTCTCCTTCAACTGTAATTGACATTTTTGCTGGGTAAAGTATTCTGGGTTGGCATCCATAGTCCTTTAACACTGGGAATGCTTTGCTCCATGTTCTTCTTGCTTTCATGGTTTGCGGCGAGAAGTCAGTTGTAATTCTGATGGGTTTCCCTTTGTATGTGACTTGTTTTTCTTTTGTGGCCTTCAGAATTTTATCTTTGTTTTGGGCATCTAGCATTTTGACTATGATGTGGCGTGGGGAGTTTCTTTTCTGATCTTGTCTATTTGGAGTCCTGTGTGCTTCTTGTATTTGAATGGGTTTGTCTACTTTTAGTTTGGGGAAGTTTTCATCTATTATTCTGTTGAAGATCTGATCAATACTATTCTCTTGAGATTCTTCTCCTTCCTCTATTCCCATGATGCGGAGGTTTGATCTTTTCATAGTGTCCCATATTTCCTGGTTGTTCCAGTTTTGTGTATTTTTAAATTTTTCATAATCTTTATTTGAGTTTTTTAGTTGCTCTGTGTTATCTTCCAGATCTGATATTCTTTGTTCTGCTTCCTCCATTCTATTTCTGAGGCTTTTTCCTTTCCTTTCTTCCTGGTTGGATAAGTGTTCTATTTCCTTTTTCATTTCATCCTGTGATTTCCTTAATATATCCATTTCCTTTATGAGTTTCTCAATCTCTTCTTGGTGCTCCTTACTTCGTTGGTTGGCCTCCTTTTTCAGTGTTTCTACTTCCTTAAGGTGTTTGTTTTTTTCTCTCTCTTGTTCTTTCTGGAGTTTGTCAATCTCTTCCTTTAGTTTGTTATTGTATCCCTCTAGGTCCTTTTTGAGTTTTTCATTCTCTCTCTTTACTTCTCTGAGTTCTTCCTTTAGTTTGTCATTGTATCCCTCCAGGTCCTTTTTGAGTTTTTCATTCTCTCTCTTTACTTCTCTGAATTCTTCTTTATGTTCTTTAATTTCTCTGCATAGGTCTGCAATTATTCCTCTAAGGTCTGTTTCTGGGGTCACCTCCAGGGGGATCCGATTGTAGCTGTCTCCTACCGGGTTGGTAGAGCTTGGTGCAGAATTATCCTGTACCTTTCCCATGTTGTCTCTTCGTCGTCTCCCTGGCATGTGGGTTTCCCTTTTGTGATTCAAATCTCAAATGCCTTTTCAGTTTGTTGAAGGCTGAAAGCTTGTTTTATTTTGCTTGCCTCCTTCCAATGCCTTTTTTTTTCCCCTTCCTTCCCTCCTCGTTGTTTGTGGAGGGCTGACTTGTCTAGTTTTCAGGCTTTCACTTTTGTTTATATATTGGATACTGGAAGTCTCTTCCTATCCTGTTTTGAATGTTCTCTTTATCCACTGGATACTCTCTCCTCAATTCCAGTTGTTGGCGGGGGGGGGGGGGCCTAACTTAGCCCGCGCCCCGGTACCTTGCTGGAGCGGTGGCGGGCTTGTCCTGAGCCCTACCCTGCTCGGCACCCCAATATGGCGTCTGTGCCTGCCTCCAAAGCCAGGCTCGCCTCCCGCTTGTGACTACGGGGTGGGGGCGGGGCCACCCAGCCGGGGAGCCACGCCTTGGCAGGAATTAGTAGTCGGGTCTAGGTCCGCCAGTCACTGGGCCCCCTTTGCCACAACTCAGCAAACCAATTGTCCTGCACCCGTGGGTCAATGCCCTGATGGTACCTTGCTGGAGCGGTGGCGGGCTTGTCCTGAGCCCTACCCTGCTCGGCACCCCAATATGGCGTCTGTGCCTGCCTCCAAAGCCAGGCTCGCCTCCCGCTTGTGACTACGGGGTGGGGGCGGGGCCACCCAGCCGGGGAGCCACGCCTTGGCAGGAATTAGTAGTCGGGTCTAGGTCCGCCAGTCACTGGGCCCCCTTTGCCACAACTCAGCAAACCAATTGTCCTGCACCCGTGGGTCAATGCCCTGATTCTACCTTGCTGGAGCGGTGGCGGGCTTGTCCTGAGCCCTACCCTGCTCGGCACCCCAATATGGCGTCTGTGCCTGCCTCCAAAGCCAGGCTCGCCTCCCGCTTGTGACTACGGGGTGGGGGCGGGGCCACCCAGCCGGGGAGCCACGCCTTGGCAGGAATTAGTAGTCGGGTCTAGGTCCGCCAGTCACTGGGCCCCCTTTGCCACAACTCAGCAAACCAATTGTCCTGCACCCATGGGTCAATGCCCTGATTCTACCTTGCTGGAGCGGTGGCGGGCTTGTCCTGAGCCCTACCCTGCTCGGCACCTTGACATTTTCTGAGGTACATACAAGGAAATGAAAATTCCCATGTGTCTTTCTTTTGAGAAGCTATTACTTTAAAAGAAGTGAAATAGTTACATGGTTTACATTACTTAGTTATACTGTAAAATACCATAATTTGCTTTTACAAATGCATAAATATAAATGCAAAATGCAGAAGGTAGCACTGAGATTTCATTGTATTAGAATATCCATGATACTTCTATTAGTAAGTTGACAATGAAAAAAGTCAAGTCTAAAATATGGGCATTTATTAATGCAAAAATTTGTATAGGAAATAAAGTTCACTGTTTCTGTAGATTTAGTTTATAAACTCCCTAAATCCTCATGCAAGTTATTTGTCCAACATGTCAAGCCTAATGGCAAGAATCCTTTTCTACCAATAAATAAAATAACTTAAACAGAAGATTCATTGGTGAGGCCAGAAAATGCCTCTATAAATAAAGGCAATATTACCTCAGGAAGAGGGAGGTAAAGGACAGGGCATTACCATTAGCATGGTAAGAAAAGAATATTACCATCACCAGGTAGGCAGTGATATTTGGTCAAATCTAGGTCATGATCAAAGATATAATCACAAGTGCGATACGCTTTACATTGGGGAATGTAGGTAGAGTTTGCATATACAGATGGAATGGCTTGCTTCCCAGAATGCAATCACTAGGATATCACAGTGCCCTTATTTTTTCTAGTTTGGAAAGAGGATTTTAAAGAAGAATGTCTCTAGCTCTGATCTATATCTCATTCAAACCTATTTATTATTTGTTTATTTATTTATTTTTGTCTTTTTGAGACGGGTCTCCCTGTAGCTCCAGCTGGCCTGGAACATACTTTGTAGACCAGGCTGG
The DNA here is from genome assembly GCA_009823505.1 of Rhizomys pruinosus. NCBI lineage: Eukaryota > Metazoa > Chordata > Mammalia > Rodentia > Spalacidae > Rhizomys > Rhizomys pruinosus. The sequence continues at coordinate 518,702 of VZQC01007794.1, read as the reverse complement.
CCTTGAACTCACAGAGATCTGCTGTCCCTGCCTCCAGAGTGATGGGCTTTAAAGCGTGTGCCATCACACCCAGCCCAAACTCATTTTTTTAAATTATCAGTGGTATACTGTTTGTAGGTGATTATTTTCAGAGATAAACTCTCTCTGCTATAGCATACCCAACTCTTAAAATGGCAAAGATACCTGAAATTGCATGCTCCTTTTTTTGTCCGTTTTATAAACTAATGACTTGGGCATATATTTGTATAGAAAAATAAAATAAAATCCTAGAATAGAAACAGAGAAATTCTCTAAGGGTTTATCTTGTAACTCAGGCTTCAAGCATGTTTTCTCTAAGTCTTCACCAGCTAACTAACTAATGTTTCGAATCATTTTCTGTAGAAACTACTTTTTTGACTTGGTTCCACTGCTGTACCATCTGTAGAGTAGTGTTCTTTTTTAATTCACAGAGTTTCTCTTCTCAAAATATAACTCCAGAGCCTATTTTTGAGAATTTTGGGAAAACTGGCATTTCAAATAAATACCCACATTATGTGCATGGATATAGTTCTATCCCTTAAACATCTTGTCCTTGAGATTAATTGACCATATTTTGTTCATGCTTTGACATTTGTAAATAGCTACAACTTATCTTTATTCTTCTCCAGACTTCTTTTTTTTATTATCAAGTTTTATTGAACATGCTTCCAAATCAAACAACATCAAAACCTAACACACAGAGTTGTCTTTTAAGCCAGTTAAGATTTCCAAAATTTTTCCAAACATTACATTATCAAACATTAGACTTTTGTTCCTTAAAGAATCACAGAGGTGAGTTCTGAGGTTTCTGGTCCCAAAATCTTCATCAATTAATCAATCACCCAATCATCAATCAGTCACTATGTAACTCTGTTACCATTTTCCTTCCTTGTGGTGAAAGCATTTAAAAACCAACCTTCCTATAATTATTCAAACATACCCCACAAAACAATTCTTTATGGCTGCTAGACCTCTTTTGAACTTTGTACATAATTTTTAAACAGGGAGGATCCATTTTTGACACCTGTGTGTATGTATCCTTCTGCACTTAAACTTTTTTTCTGGTTTGGTTTGGTTTGGTTTGGTTTGGGTTTTTCGACAAGGTCTCCCTGCAGCCCCAGATGGCCTGGAACTCACTACTAGGTTGGCCTGGATCTAATAGAGATCTGCTTGTTTCTGCCTCCTAAGTGTAAGTGCTGGGATTAATTACATGCACCATGCTCAGCACAGCTCATAAATTCCGTTCTTTAAATAAGGAAAACTCTTAATGAAAATGGTGTTAGCACATTGTGTGCTAGGTTATGGTTTAAACTAAAGTCATTGCCCTGTTCTTATCAATTAAGAAATGGTTATTATTGTATGCCCTGTCTATATGAGGTACTATATATACTTATTGTTAAGAGCTCTTATCTGAGTCATGTGTGACACTCAGGCCAGCCATTCCAGTATTTTGTGAACAAGAGGTTTTCTGCAAGTTTGAGGCCAGCCTAGACTGCATAGTGAAGCTCACAGTGTATAATGCTGTCTCAAAAATAAATGAGTAGATACATAAAGTATGCCTATCCAAATAGAACATCACACCTGAAGCAAGCTGAATTGACACTGACCCTACCATATCAGAGGTTACAAAAGTAAGTCAAAGATCCTCCTGCCTCTGCCTCCCTGAGTGCGAGGATTAAAGGTGTGCGCTACCACACCCAGCCAGCGGATCTTTGTGAGTTCAAGGCCAACCTGGTCTACAGAGTGATTTCCAGGACAGCTGGGGCTACAGAGAGACCCTGTTTCAAAAAACAAAAAAAAGTCAAGGTGGAAGTAAACTTACATAAAAGAAATATGGACAGACATATAACTGCATGTGAATGTATAACACATACATTAACACATAAGAAAGAATGAGTGCTGCTGGGCGTGGTGGCGCACACCTTTATTCCTAGCACTTGGGAGGCAGAGGCAGGCAGATCTTTGTGAGTTCAAGGCGAACCTGGTCTATAGAGTGAGTTCCAGGACAGCTGGGGTTACAGGGAGACCCTATCTTGAAAAGACCAAAAAATAAAAAAGAAAAATAAAAAAGAATGAGTGCATTTTGTAATTTTCATCAGTGAAATCGGCCCTACATGTCTTCAATTGAAGAGATGGCAAGATTTATAGGTATACCTGCTGCCTTCTTTTTTTTTTTTTTTTTCTTTTTTCCTCTAATTAATGGAAACTTCATGGACCACTGTGACCTATGTCACCATTCTTTCCCATGCCTCATCAAACTTCCATTTCTTTATTTGTGTTGCTTGGTTTCCAATTATTGCTTAGTGAGTGTATGTGCTAGGGAGTGTGTATGAAAATTACAGCGATTATTTAGACAACATCAATAAAGGGAAAGGTGCGGCCCCATAATTATTTGAAGGACATCTTGCCATCAGTAGTTTGGAAAACAGGACAAAAATCAGCAAACAATCAGTTTGTACTTAGAAAAGCACAGAGTTTTGACTGGTAATCAAGATATCTTTTTGAAAAGAAAAATGAGCTCAGCAATTTTAATTGACTTCTATGAAAGAAGCAGTTCCCTGTAGTCCAAGAGAAAGAAATATCTCTTTATTCCCTAAGATTTTTATTCCTTCTCATGTGACATTTATTATTGATGATGATTAAAGAAAAGACAGTACTCTCAAGAATACTATTTCAAATACCATTAAGACAGCACCCCAGATGAGTTAGGGACACAGAGCCAGAGAGATCTGACATTGCCATTGCTTCCTTCTACCACCCTACAGTCTGTAAGTGAAAAAACCGTGTTTGTTATGCTACTTGTTTATTCCCCAGTGACTAGGAACTTTTTTGATAAACATGGTTCATAATGAATGGATGGCTATTTCCTGCATCTCACAGCGACTCTTCTCTTGGCTCCCTTGGCTCTTCTGCCTTTCAGTAGCTCTCTCATCACCCAAAGGAGAGATAAATTCCAGTATTCCCAGATACGTTTGAAATATTTCATTAAAAAGTTAAAATTTCACTGGATGTGTATGTTGTATCAGAAGTGAATCTAGTTTACTTAAGAATATGGCCTAGCGGTTAGGAGCGCCGACCGCTCTTACAGAGGACCCAGGTTCAATCCCCAGCACCCACATGGCGGCTGAGAACCGTCTGAAACTCCAATTCCAGGAAAACTCCAGTTCCAGGGGAATCCGACCCTCTTCTGACCTCCGCGGCATTGCACGACATGGGTGCACAAACCTGCATGCAGACAGTACATTCATACACATACAGAAATAAATAAAATTTAAAAAAATTTAAAAAAAGAATATGTAAAATATAAATTAAGGGCATTAAGCAAATAACATAGAGAAAAAGACATGTACAAATACATCAGAAAAAATGAGTCTTGAATTTTAGTGAAACAGTATTTATCATGAATTAGGCAGTACATGAAGTGCGATTTTTTTTAAGAAGATACCACAGATATTTGTAGAGCCAAAGGAATTTTACATTGATCATTATCATTATCTTATCATTATGGTGTGGTAATGAACTTGCCCTAAAATTTCTGGGAAATCCTGCTTGGGAATTCCCCAAGTATACTGTAGCACATGCTTTAGGTCTTTCCAGATACACTTAATATTTGAAATTTGATTTCTGAAATTGCAAAAAAATGATATTGAACTAAGTTTTATAGTATAAGAGATGATGGAAAGGGGCAACAAAAATCTCTGGTTTAAAATCATGTAAACCTAAAATAATGAAACTGATTTCAGCTAATAAAGAGATTAATTCTGAAAAAGGAGTTTCAAACACAGAATAATCCCCTCACCAAAATAAATTTGTAACTTCCTAAGTTAGCTTTTTGAAAACAGGATTGATGGTTTCAACAAATATATTGGAGTTAGTCTTGAAACTTTACAGTTGCACTTCAAAATCTTAAAAAACCAATACTATATTTTAGACAAACTAGAACATTAAAACAGATAGAAATTAACTAGCACATTTCTTAGAGTTTTGTTTCAATCCTTGTTTTCTTATTTTGGGGGGAGGTATAACAAAACGGAGAAATGCCTAATTTAAAAATAATGTCCAACAAGTAAACAAAACCCACAGGGAATACCTAAACATTATTAGAAGTATGGAAAGATAACTGCGAGGAAGTTGTTATTCTAGAAATTGATATTGGAACCATTCAACTGTTGTAATCCCAGCATCCAAGAGGCTGAGGCAAGAGGATTGTGAATGTGAGGCCAGCCTGAGCCACATATATAGCATGACCACAGATTCCCAAAGACTTCTAAAACCCATCCTTCTAAGATCCCTCATGGTATAAACTGGAAAAAAAAAGCCTACATTGCATTTAAGTGTTAGCCTCACTTTTGTTGAACTTGGGCAGTGCAGTGACTCTGGGGACAAGCTATACCTCCATGAAAATATTTTTAAGGAAGATTTTGACTAGTTTTCTTTTACACAGCAGTCAATAAACAAGGTACAGGCTTAAAAACTGACAGCTTTTGCTGAGACATAAGGATGAATTTCCTTTTTATAAGTGATAAAGTATCAGAATAGGTTCCTGGGGGAGACCATGGAACTGTCTAGAGTTAGAAGACTCATACTAACATTTCTTGAGGATAGTTCCTGTTCAGGCAAATCTATAAATTCTACTTGTCAAGGTAACTTGATAGACTCATCCAAGTCTCCCCATGCTTCTCACTACACTCCATTTGATCACATCAAAACCTTATTGTATTATGGTGCCAGGGCTGTTGCTCAGTGGTTCACCACTTGCATGAGACCCTTCGTTGAATCCTCACTACTGAAAAGCATCAGAACAAAGCCTGATTGATTGTGCTGCCCCCTCTATCTTCTAATACAGAGACAGGAATAAGGCAGTAAACTCAGCTCTCAGAACTAAAACACAGAACTGCATTTTCCTCCATTCATACTTCCCTGAGATGTTTTCCCATTAAAATACTGTATCAGTCACTTCAGAATTTCATTTTCTTCCTTTGGCTCAAAAAAGTTATAGATTAATTTCCTATCATCACACAAAGGGTTTCATAGATTTTAATCAAATAGTGGTCCACAGAGACATGTTGAACTCAATTGTTTTGCTTCCCCAGATGCAAAGATGGATGCTCACATTCCTAACTTCAAAAACTGTCTATAGAAACCTGCAGTGTTTGAAAACATTTTCCATGCTACAGATTGCAGATTAACTTCTAGCTAATCATAGTTCAGCATTCTAATGGACTGTGACGGGAGAGACAGCTTTCCCTCCAACTTCAGATCGCATGTTTTGCAGTTGTAAGGCAAATTTTTAAAAGAAGGCCTTAGGGATCACAGCCAGCCATCATTATCGGCACATGACCACTTTGTAACCAACTGCAAGTTTAATATCCAAGGAGATTTGCACATAAAAATCTTTTATCTTTTTTCTTGTTTTTAATAATTTACCTTTGAGATTCTCTTCACGACCATGCTGGTGTGCAAAGAGCTGTTTGTCTGTCAAACCTCCAGATATGTACTGCAAGTGAAAGACACATTAATTTTTAAGATGTTTTCTAAGGAGTATGGGCAGTAAGCTGTTTGTGCAGAATAGAGGGCTTCTTCTAGACTTCCTTGAATCACTTCAGCTGGCTTCTTCACCTGTCACAGATTAGTTTCTTCTGTGAGCCTCTCCTTTGCCAAAAGGGAATCATTTATACAAATCATCTCAAGGAACTTTGTGTGTAAACCATCCACCCAAACATGAAAACATTTTGTCTTAAACCAAAAGATTACTGGAAAAGCTGTATAGCACTAATGTTTTTGAAACCTGCAAGTATCTCTCTGAAAAACAAGATCTCATTTTCAAAATTAGCATGCATCTTTTCTCTTGACCTTGGAGGCTAAATGTAAATGATAATCTCTATCCAAGTGAATTTTCTGGGCAGAAAATTGAGCTACATTTGTAAGACAAACATCACAGATATCAAGCCTCAGAAACAAGATGCATTGGCATTTCTAAGAAAATAAGTGTAGGTGTCAGTGAACCCTAACCTACAGATGATTAGAAAGAAAGCCACGATTCAAGGCACCTAATGTTTGGTTATTTTTTTCAAGACTGCTTAGATTTTTCACAATAAAGAAATATTAACTCTATAGGGAACTATGTATGGAGATGTTCTTAGTAATTTAATGTTTTGAGAACTCCCAGGCTTAAAAACGTTACGTAAATCAACTAGCTCCAGCTGCTAGTTCTTGGAAGCTGTGAACAGTGTGGAAAGTTTAACCAGGTTTTGACTTTTTTTGTTGTAAAGAGAACAGTATGGAAAAGGGAAGAGAAAGAGTTTATGGGCTCTTTTGTAGAAGATGGACATGGAGGAGGGTGTGGATGAGGGGATATTTAAAAAGAGACCCGATAGAGGTATGTGAAAGGGAACATAGGTCCTAAGCAGAAGAGACCAATGACCCTGGAGGATAAGGGCCAAAGGTGACATAGGCCAGAGACTTTGTACAGGGCCAGAGTGTATAATGCATTGGAGTCTGTTGGAAAGGCTTTTGTTTTCAAAAGTGAGTAGAAATAGGTGGATTCTCAAAGACTTGAGACAGAGCTTCAGTGAAAGGTCAAAAAGTGCAGGAACGCAAAGTACATTCTGGAAAGAAGATGGACAGAGAACACTGTAGAAATGCAGGAACTAAGAGGTTAGGAATCAAATAGAGGAGAAAGTTTCTGTTTTCCTCTATTTGGTTTCTACATTATCTGCGGCACATGATACATGTTTAATTTGTACCATATTTACATAGGTTAACAAGCATGACTTTAATCCCCATCTAGCAACAGTATCAATGTATTTGTTCAGTGTCTATTACTGAGTCACCTACCTACTTGAGGAAGCTAATCAAGGTTTCAATTATGCCAGTGAAAAAGAAAGTTATACCTCTCTGTTGCAATTGTAGTTGATTGGTTGATGAAGTATTCATGAGATCTTTCATAAGAGGAACTTTAAAGGTCACTTGTACCATAATAAGTGGAAATCTCTGAGAAAGAAAAAGTTTAGCAGCATTATACTGCTTATAAAGTCTTAAGAGGCCCTGACTCTCCAAGTCTGGTTGCTGCAGTTGAAAACTCATTGCCCTGAGCATTTGTCGTGACTTCTTCAATCCAATATGCCCTTTGGGCACAGTAAAACTATAGAAAAGGAATATCTAATGTTGTTTGCTGTTAATTAAAGAATAGGTTTCCTTCCTTTCTTTAATGGAAAGCCTTAATTTGACCATGATTACTGCTGAAAATTCTAATGAATCACTGCTGTCATCTTGGGTATTTGTTTCACCCTCGAATCATCTGGTTGTTTAAATCCTCAGTCACAGGCTGAAAAATCTCATCTTAAGCTTCCACTTGTAACCTGATATTATCTTTCTAAGATAAGAGTAAAACATCTGAACACATGTAAATGCTGGTTTGCTAATACCTTAAATAGTTATGGTTTTCACCTACTTATACCAAGCAAACAAATGAGGGCCTCTTACTTGCACATCACTTTGTGGCAATGTACATTGAGGTGTATATTTCCTCACAACTCTTTATCCTTGCTTCCAGAAAAATGTAGAAAACTACAGAAGGTTCACTAGCAATTGGAACAATTAAAGCTAATATTTGAAGTAGAGTAAAAAGGGTAGGAAGTAGAATTTTTAAAAAAACACAAAGTATTTTGTAAAATGATGTAAAATTCTTATGATGGTTCATCATTATTGTCTACTTCATTGGACTAAAAAGCTGTAAAATTAATCTCAGCCCTCAGGAGGTAAAGAGAGGCAGATCTATGTCAGTTCAAGGCCAGCATAGTCTACATAGTGACTTCCAGGCCAGCTGGGGCTACAGGGAGACACTGTCTCAAAAAGACAAAAAAAAAAAAATAGCAAAACATCTCTGTTACTGTGCCTTTGAGGACATTTCCAAAAAAGATTAACTAAGTGGGCGACACCAGCCCTAAACATGTTGGAAGCATTCTGTAAACTGGCGGGTGGTCTGAGTTCCTGGTCCCCTATGTAAATCTTTAGGTGAATCAAAAGAATTCCCTATTCTGAGATTAATACTCAGTAAAGAAGTAAAATAAATCACTTATTTTTAGATCAGATTACTTTTATTTTCTTGGTAGAACATCATTTCCTTAGGAAGGAAGCCAAACTGACCCGAGATTAAAAACTAAACCATAAACCCTCGCTTCCCCACAAATTCCACTTCCCACCTTAAAAACCTCAATCCCTTAGTTTATATTACAGTCCAGCAAGGTGTACTGAACCTTAAAAAGATACATGAATTTGTGGCTGGAGAGATGGTTCAGCAGTTAAGATCACTGGCTCCCTTTGCAGAGTATTCTGATTTGTTTCCTAGCACCCACATGACTGCTACCAGCTGTCCACAACTCCAGTTCCATTGGATCCCACACTATCTTCTGACCATTGGATGAGTCCACTTACATGCATTTAGACAATACACTTAAGTAAATACACATCAAATAAAAGTAATAAATTGAAATATTTTTAAAAGATACAGGAATTTGTTTACTAATAGCAAAAGTAGTCTATAATCTTTCTTTTTTAGATCTGTTCAGATTACCTTTATTTTGATGAATTTCACCCCAAAACTTCCTTTATTACATTTATTTATTTATTTACTTATTGTGCTTGTGTGTTTGTGTGTGTGTGTGTGTGTGTGTGTGTGTGTGTGTGTGCGAATGCATGTGCAAATTTCAGAGGACAATTTGCAGGAATCAGCTCTGTTATCCCACTATGTAAGGCCTGGGGATGAGGTTATCAGGATTGGTGGCAAGTACCCTTTACCTGCTAAGGCATCTCACTGGCCCATGATTTTCATTACACCTCTATCTGTTGTCTCATGAATCAGGAAAGTAAGCTCTACAGTCTGTTCCTACATTTATGATGCTTATGAGAGTAGACAGTATCTATAAGATGCAGATTCCCTCAGTAACCATGCACTTATGGCTTCCCTAAAAAGAGCAGTAGAGGTTTTGCAGAATACATCATTAAAAACAAATGTGGTTGATAAAATCCTTACTGTTCAGTTTGCAGTGTTTCTGTTAACATTCATACCTTCCACGTAAGTTCCATATGTTGTATATTAGACAGGGTCTTAAATATTTTCTGTAGGCATTATTTCATTTGATATATTTAACAACTTTGTGATTTAGATGTGGTAGCTCCATTCTGAACATGTGTTAATTAAGGCTGAAAATAATGAAATAAATATCCTTTTCAGCGTCATTCTGTTCCTAAGGTGAGTAATGGAACTTGGAATTGAAACTATACTTCTCTGACTCCAAGATCCATACTCCTAATTGTCTACTTCTCTGTCCCTGAAATAGACTTTCAGTTCTCAGTGAGAGCCTAGTACTTGCAAAGTGTTTCTAAAGAAGTCAAGACTGGAATGGTGAGCTATGGTCGGCAATAAAAGTATGCAATGTTTGTTGTGATGCTGGTGACAGCAATAACGGTTTTGTGGAAAATAGCTACTTCATGTGGACCTCACAAATATGGGGCAATTGGATTTTTTTTTTAATCTATTCCATCCATTTCTTAAAACTTCAATTTGTTGTGGTCTTTTTGAGACAGGGTCTCCTGGTAGCCCCAGCTGTCCTGGAACTTGCTATATAGACCAGACTGGACTAGAACTCCCAGAGATCTGCATGCCTCTGCCTCCCGAGTGCTGAGATTAACTGCATGTGCCACCGCGCCCAGCTACAACTTCAACTGTAATAAAAAAGAATTCTTCGCATTTACATGAATGAATTCTTTGTACATGACATTCTTTTTTTCATTTTTTATTGGTGTTTTGCATATTTCAGCCATCATTTTTCAATTCAGTTCAGGCATATTCCCCTTTCCCTTCCCCCACCCCACCCCACCCCACCCCAGATCATGCATTCTGCCATAACTGTCCTGCATCTTTCTCTCAATCATTTTTTTTTGCTTAGGAATTCACATTTTCCTCCATTAAGTTTATATTACTCTAAAATATGGATACATACTCTCCACCCATATAAAGTAATTATAGAGTTTTTGAAAATAGTTGGTGGGTGGATTCTAGAAACCCCGTTTTTGAGAGATTGCATATTATACAACAGAGTTTGCCTTTTCGGAGAAACAGAAAATATAATAACAATAAGTTTTATTGCAAGCTTGGCCTTCCCCATCTGGGGGGTTTGGTGTTAGCTCCACAAATGAGGGAAAACCATTTCCTCCATTTGTCCTTTCTGGGACTGTGTTTTTACGTTTTTCACCGCATAATGAAATGGCCCTTCCGAGCCCCCCCTTCCATTCCCATTGTTTATCTGCAGTTTCATAATGCCAAATCTTTTCTTTAATCTGCTGAATAGCACTCCCATTGTGTTTGATGGAGGAACCTAGGACTACATTTTTGTCATTCACTTGCCTATTGAGGGGCATTTGGGTTTGGTTTCCAGCTCTTTGCTATTTGTGAAAGGAGCTGCAATAAAAATGGGGTGGTGCATGTATCTTTTGGTAGGATGAGTCCCCTTTTTGGGGGTTTAATATACCCAAGGAGTAGTTAGGGGTGGGTCAGGGGTGGTAGGCGCCCTCATGCCTTCCAAGTCCCTTTTTAAGGGGTTCTCCACACTGCTTTTCCATAGTGGTTTGTTAAGCAATTTAAACATTCCCACCAGCAGTGGATGAGATTCCCCTTTTTTCCCCTTTTCCCCACAAAAACCGCCCTGCCAGCATCTGTTGTCTTTTTTTTATTTCTTGATCTTAAGAGCTGTATTGGAGTGATGATGATATATGAAGAGTGGTTTTTAATTATTGTGCAAAATTTTCCATTAATCATTTAATTCAAATGTATAAAAACAGCTTTTTTAAAATGTTTCTTAGCCGTCTTTTAATTCCTCACTGGTGTCATGTTCCTCCATTGTCTCTTCTCATCCTTTAAGACTAATACTCAGGAGCCCAGAGGCAGGTTGGGATCTGCTGGTTGAGCGTCAAGGCCAGCCTGGTCCCTACATAGTGGACTTTTGTTCCAGGCCAGCTGGGACAGAAAGGAGGCACCCCTGTCTCAAAAGAAGACCATAAATAAATAAATAATATAAATAATAAATAAATAAATAAATTCAAGAAGCTATCTGTTTTGTACCTTTTGAGATTTATGTAAATATCTAACCTTAGGCAAATATTTAAAATCATTTTAGAGTGTTTACAATCTAGCAAGTTGGGGCACCAATGTGGTTTTCGTTTTTTTAAAATGATTCCCTTGACATTTCATATGTGTTATGCATACAGTTATGGTCACAGTCACCTCCCCCCGTCTCTTATTTCTCCTATTCACACACACCCCACAAGCAGGATACTCCCTCATATCACGCAACAACCCCTCCTCCTCCTCCTCCTCCTCCTCCCCGCTCCTCCCTCCCCTCCTCCTCTCCTCCTCCGCTCCCTCCCCTTCCCTCCCTCCTTGCTCCTTTTCCCCTCCCTCCTTCCTTCTTCCTTTCCTTTTTCCTTCGTTCCTCCTTGTTTTCGTTCGTCTTTTCCTTTTCTGTTTTTCTTTTGTCCTTACTTTTTCCTTCTTCAGTTTCTTCTTCTTTTCCTCTTCTTTTTCCTCTTTCTTCTTCTTCTTTGGCAGGTTCTCACTATATATCCCTGGCTAGCTGGAACTCACTATGCAAAACAAACTTGTTTCAATCTCATAGAGATCTCCCTGACTCTGCCTCACAAGTGTTGGGATTAAAGGTGTGTACCATCAAGCCTGGCCTCAAGTCTTGCTGTTTTGTTATTGTTGTTGTTATGCTGTTGTTGTTCTTGTTCTTGTTATTTTGTTTTATTTAGTGACCCAGTGATTTTTTTTTTCCTTTGGTATTTTTGAGACAGGGTCTCCCTTTAGTCCTAGCTAGCCTGGAGCTAACTCTGTAGACCAGGCTGGCCTTGAACTCTCAAATATCCCATTGCCTCTGCCTCCCAAGTGCTGAGATTAAAGGTGTGCACCACCATGCCTGGTGCGTGACCCAGTGATTTTAAGCAGGGCTACTTCCATGGTCACAGGTGCGAAGCTATCCACCAAAGCAGGAGCAACTCACCAGTGGCTATGTCACTGAAAACAATGACTTCTTTTTCCTCCTGCCATTAGATCCCCTGGGTGTGGCCCCATAAGCTGTCTCTATCTGTGGATGCATGTCTATGGCCTATGTAGGCAGTAGCAACTGTTGTTAGTTTACAAGTGCCATGTCCACATCACACTCATAAGACAGGGTTTCTTGACCTTCCTCTCTATCCTCCAGAACATGGAAGTCTTTCTCCTATTCGTTGGTGTTCCATGATTCTTGGAGAAGGTAATATAATGTTTCTTTTAAGGTGGAACATCAGACAGTCATTTTTTTCCCAGAAATACTAGTCCTCATTCTGGAAAAGTTTTGCCCTGCAAATGACTTTTGACAGTCTCTAGAGAATTTTGCTTGACATGTTGCAAGAAATATTTGCATGCATGTAAGTGGGTGGAGGCCAAAGATGCAGCAATACCCTATAGTACAACAAAGAAAGATCTGCCCCAAAATGACAGAGTGCTGAAATTTGAGAAGCTGCTCTGAAATTAAGAATCTAGTGTTTCGGGGGCTGGAGCGATGGCCTAGCGGTTAAGAGCGCCGACCGCTCTTGCAGAGGACCCGGGTTCGATCCCCAGCACCCACATGGCGGCCGAGAGCCGTCTGAAACTCCAGTTCCAAGAGAACTCCAGTTCCAGGGGAATCCGAGACCCTCTTCTGAACTCCGCGGCATTGCACGACACGGGTGCACAAACCTGCATGCAGACAATACATTGATACACATACCGAAATAAATAAAATTAAAAAAAAAAAAGAATCTAGTGTTTCAGTTAACTATAAGTGGAAATCTTTAAATTTATATGTAATAATCCAGATAATTATGTGCTCTTAGCCTAAAGGAGAGCATTCAGCTATCAAGGGCAATAAGACTGGGGCTAGCACTGAAGGCCAAATATTTTAGATTTTAGGTGAAGAAATCAATCCTTATAAGCCAGGAGACTTTTTAGAAGTATTTTCAGAGGTATTTTAAACTGTCGTGCCCTTTAACATGAACAAAAATGATTTCAGTATAGACTCTTCTAGGCAAAGCTTTGTAATATATTCATTTCTTGAGGTTTTCTTTATTTTCTTCTTTTTGTAGTCTTTCTGGAACAAAATAGCTTTGAGAGAGTAGTACATACATGCTATACAGTGTACTCAATCAATCATAACAGGGAAAAATGAACAAGATCGAGATAGCAGGAACTCATAGTTGATGTGTCTCCAAATTAGTGACTTGTCTTAACTCCTCAGAAGTTGATATCTTAGCTGGTATCACTCCTTCTACTTCTCCAATACCATGTGCTGGAATGTACTCATTCACTGAAGTTCCAGAAATATCCAAGATACAATATATGAAAGCTTGAAATTTGTTTTATCTTCTCTAAAGATCTTGGCATATAAAATGTTACTAAGCTACAGGTATTTCTTCACTATGATAATGCCACTGATTGTTTCTCGTCCTGCATCATTAGATGTAATCATCCCAAGAGCAACACCACTACCACATAATGGACTAAAACACTTTGATTATAATGCATTAAGCTCTGTTGTAAGCACATCACGTATATATCTCATTTCTCTTTACAAAAAACCTAGGAGGTAGGTTTTCTAAACCTCCATTTTGCACATAACAGAAAAATGTACAATAAGTGATAAAACACTTACTTTGGTTCTGTATTAAATCTATTTCATATTTTCACAATGGAGAAAGTATTTTTATTGTTAGACCTGTAAGACTGATATCCCTGGTTTTCTTTTTAAAATATTTTATTGATTCCATTCCATACAATGTATTTTGATTATATTCATATCCCCTCCCCCATCTCCACCATCTTACTACCCACTCCCAACTTCATGTCCTCTATTGTTTTGGATGGAATCTGGTTTGTCTTGCCCAAATGCCCTTGGATTTGAGTCCATTCCTTAGAGCATGGTCAACCTGTCAGGTGTCATACCCATAACAGAATCTGGCACTCCCCATCCCAACAGTTAAGAATTGCCAATAGTTCCTTAGATAAGGCTGGGGATTCTTGTCTACCTCCCATCTCCATGCTGGATGTTTTTCTGGATTGGTCTTGCAGAGGTCTTGGGGATGCTGTCACAAGAACTGTGGGTTCATTTGTACAACTTCTCTGTTGTCTCTGGAAATTGTGTTTTCTTTATAGTCACCTACCACCTCTGGCTCTTATAGTCTTCCATAATGTTTCCTGAGCCTTGAGAAGCAGAAGATTGAAGTGTTCTGTTCTGTGCTAAGAAGTCAGCAGCCTGTTTTTCACTATACATTGAGCAGTTGTGGGTCCCTGTGTTAATCGCCATCTGCTACAAAATAATGTTGCTGATGAGAGATGAGAGATGCACTAATCTGCATGTATAAAAATGAGTCTTTAGGAACTGGTTTAATGTTATATCCAGTTAGCAGAATAATTGTAGCAAGTTCTCTCACAAAGCCTGTCACCTGTACACATGGTTTTCTACTGCACAAATTAATAAGAATTGAAAATATTACTTCAAATATTTTTGCCAGAAGAGATAGCTTACGTCTAAGTTTTTGTCTCTGTCAACAAACAACATGCATGTATGCTGAAGCTGCTCCGACATTTTTCCATTTCTGTATAATTTTAAATTTTACTTCTCCATTATATAAATAATGGACATATTTTGTTTCATTCTATTTGTATCTATAGGAAGCACTGAAGGAAAACCACAAGAAAAAAGAAATTGAGGAGAAGAGCAGGAGGGCAAAACTTGCAAAAGAGAAAGCTGAACAGGAGAAGTTGGAACGCCAGAAGAAGAAGAAACAGCTCATTGATATAAACAAAGGTATCAAAATATTTCCAATTTTTATCTATGAATTCTCTGGGCACTTATCATGTGCAGCAACCTAGGTTCTATCTTTCATATAAAAAACAATTGAAGCCGGGCATGGTGGCGCACACCTTTAATCCTAGCACTTGGAAGGTAGAGGCAGGCAGATCTCTGAGTTCAAGGCCAGCCTGGTCTACAGAGCGAGTTCCAGGCCAGCTGGGGCTACAGGGAGACCCTGTCTCAAAAAGACAAAAAAAAAAAAAATTGAAATTTTTGAATGATGAAGTGCAAAATAATCTCACTTATTTAATTTTTGATTATAAAATCATTTTATTCATTTTTGTATGTTAATTTTTATTGAGCCCATTTTATACATTTCTTTCTTTTTAAACATTTTAATTTTATTTATTTTTGTATGTGTATGAATGTACTGTCTGCATGTAGGTTTGTGCACATGTGTCGTGCAATGCCGCGGAGGTCAGAAGAGGGTGTGGGATTCCCCTGGAACTGGAGTTCTGCTGGAATTGGAGTTACAGACGGTTTTCAGCTGCCATGTGGGTGCTGGGGATCGAACCCGGGTCCTCTGCAATAGCAATCAGTGCTCTTAACCACTAGGCTATATCTCCAGCCCCTATACAATATTTCTTAATCAAATTTAGACTCATTCCACCATCCATACCCCACCTCACGACTCTCCCCCAGAGCCTGTGGATTCTGCCATGCATGTTAAGTCCTGTCTTGCATCTTTTTTGCAGTCTTTTTTTCCCCTTTTGATGCAGAACTTTGCTGTTTTGGTCAGTTCTTTGAACAGATTTTTCTCTCCTTTTTGTTCCCTTTAATTTTATATTACTCCAAAATATGCATATATACACTCCACACATAAATTGGAATTACAAAGTCTGAAAAAAACTATAGGTTAATTACAAAACATGTTTAGGGATTCACATTTTAACAGTAAAGTTGCATGCAGTTAAAAAGAAATATATTTTTACATTCTAAATTACATTCATGTTTTTATGTAATTTTTGGAAGGTTCTATAAGAATTTAATGTAAATTTTACAATCAGTTTATAATGTAAACTATACATTACTGTGATATTTCAATAACTCAGGGATTATACTGAAATTATTCTATAAAGCTATCAATACTTTTTATTTTATATTATTCTAAAATATGCATATATACACTCCACACATAAGTCAAAATTAAAAATTCTGAAAATAAACTGTAGTTTGATTCCTTTGCACATTTAGAGATTCACATTTTAACAGTAAATTTGCATGCAGGTATAAAGTCGTATAACTTTACATTCTTTTTTAGACTATGACTACATCGCCTCCATCTATATATGGTAATTGCAATGTGTGAGTATAAGTGGTAAGACAATTCTAGAGCCCATTTATAGATTCACATTGTAATAGCACAATTGCTTTCAGATACAATGAAATATAATAATAGCCGGGCGTGGTAGCGCATGCCTTTAATCCTAGCACTTGGGAGGCAGAGGCAGGTGGATCTTTGTGAGTTCAAGGCCAGCCTGGTCTACAAAGTGTGTTTCAGGACAGCTGGCGCTTCAGGGAGACCCTGTCTCGAAAAGACAAAAAAAAAACGAAATTTAATAATAAAGTTGCTCAGTTTGGCAACAACTGGGGATTTGGTGTTAGCATCCACAAATGAGGGAAACCATTCGCCTTTTTTTTTTTTTTTTTT
>VZQC01007794.1:361310-500743 GCA_009823505.1 Rhizomys pruinosus | reverse complement strand
GTTAACTGGGCTAGAGGTCTGTCTATTTTGTTTATTTTTTCAAAGAACCAGCTTTTGGATTCATTGATTTTATGTATTGTTTTCTTTGTTTCTATTTCATTGATTTCTGCTCGATTTTTGTTATTTCTTCCTGTCTGTTGGGTTTAGGGTTCATTTGTTTTTGTCTCTCAAGTGTTTTTAGCTGAAGTGTCAGGTTGTTTATTTGTTCCCTTTCTGGTTTTTGTGGGTTTTTTTTTATGTGGGCACTTAGGTCTATAAATTCCCCTCTTAGGACTGACTTTAATGTATCCCACAGGTTTTCTGGTGTCATATTGTCATTTTCCTTTAGTTCCAGGAATGCTTTTATTTCATCCTTTATTTCTTCTCTGACCCACTCATTGTTCAGTATTGTGTTGTTTAGTCTCCATGTGTTCTCATTGTTAGTAGGGCTTACCCTGGTGTTAATATTGAGCTTTTATTGCACTGTGTTCTGATAGAATGCGTGGAATAATTTCAATCCTTTTTTATTTGTTGAGGTTTCTTTTGTTTCCCAATATGTGGTCAATTTTGGAGAACGTTCCATGGGGTGCTGAGTAGAAAGTGTATTCTCTGGTATTAGGGTGGAATATTCGGTAGAGGTCTATAAGGTCCATTTGGTGTACCGTGTTGTTCAGTTCTGATGTCTCTCTGTTTATTTTTTGTCTAGTTAACCTATCCAGGTGGCTCAGTGTGGAATTGAAGTCCCCCACTATTAGCGTCCTGGGATTAATCTGTGTTTTGAGGTCCTGAAGGATTGTGTTTATAAAGTTTGGTGCACCAGAGTTTGATGCATAAATATTTAAGATTGTGAGATCTTCTTGGTTAATTGTTCCATTGTTAAGGATATAATGGCCCTCTTTGTCTTTTCTGATTAATTTTACTGTGAGGTCTGTTTTGTCTGATATTAGAATAGATACTGCTGCTTGCTTTTTGGTACCATTTGCTTGGAATATTTTTTTTCCATCCTTTCACTCTAAGGTGCTGTCTGTCCTGGAGGCTGAGATGGGTTTCTTGGAGGCAGCATATAGATGGAATCTGTTTCCTAATCCATTCTCCCAGTCTATACCTTTTGATTGGGGAGTTTAAACCATTGATATTTAAGGGTATTATTGAGAGATGCATGTTGTTTCCTTTCAAATTATTTTTAGTTTGCATTCTTGGTCTAGGTATTTATTTACTCTGTTATGCTTTTGGTAATTTCTCTCGGGTTGCTTAAGGGTAGTCTTTCCTCTCTTCTTTGAATTGCTTCGAGTATTTTCTGAACTGTTGGGCTTTTTGACATGTGTTCTTTCATTTTGTTTATATCCTGAAAATTTTTTCTTTCTCCTTCAACTATGATTGACATTTTTGCTGGGTATAATAATCTGGCTTGGCATCTAAAGTCATTTAGTACTGGGAATACTTTGGTCTAGTTCTTCTGGCTTTCATGGTTTGCACTGAGAAGTCAGGTGTGATTCTGATGGGTTTCCCCTTATAGGTAACTTGTTTTTTTTTTGTGGTTTTCAGTATTTTGTCCTTGTTTTGAGCATCGTGTTTTAACTATGATATGACGTGGGGAATTTCTTTTCTGATCTTGTCTATTTGGTGTTCTGTGTGCTTCTTNAAATGTTTTTCTCTTGTGGCTTTCAGTATTTTGTCCTTGTTTTGAGCATCCAGTGTTTTAACTATGGTATGACTGGGGAATTTCTTTTCTGGTCCTGTCTATTTGGTGTTCTGTGTGCTTCTTGTATTTCTATGGGTTTGTCTTTTTTCAGTTTGGGGAAGTTTTCTTCTATTATTCTGTTGAAGATCTGTTCAATACCATTCTCTTAGGATTCTTCTCCTTCCTCTGTCCCTATGATGTGGAGGTTTGGTCTTTTCATAGTGTCCCACGTTTCCTGGTTTTTCCACTCTTGTGTTTTTTTTTAATTTTTCATAATCATTACTTGAGGTTTCTAGCTGTGCTGTGTTATCCTGAAGGCCTGATATTCCTTTTTCTTCTTCCATTCTGCTTCTGAGGCTTTATCCCATTCTTTCCTGCTGATTGGATGAATGTTCAATTTTCTTTTTTTATTTCATCCTGTGATTTCTTCAGTATTTCCACTTCCTTTTGGAGCTTTTTATTCTTTTCTTGAAGTTCCTTACTTTGCTGGTCAGCTTCTTTTTTCCTTTCAGACTATTTTCAATTTTTCCACTTCCTTCTGGAGTTTGTCATTCTTTCCCTCTAGTTCGTTTTGGAGTTTGTCATTCTCTCCCTCTAGTTCTTTTCTGAGTTTGTATTTCTCTTCCTCTAGTTCTTTTCTGAGTTTGTATTTCTCTTCCTCTAGTTCTTTTTGGAGTTTGTATTTCTCTTCCTCTAGTTCTTTTCTGAGTTTATCCATCTCTCCTTTTAGTTCTTTCCACAGTTTATCATTCTTTCCTTCTAGTTCCTTCATGAATTTTTCGTTCTCTCCCTTTAGTTCTCTGATTTGTTCTTTATATTCTTTGAATATGTCTAAAATTGTTCTTCTAAGGTCGGTATCTTGGTTCCCTTCCAGGAAGATCTCATTGTTAAGATCTTCTACAGGATTGATTGAGTTCGGTGGAGATTTATTTTGAGTTTTTCCCATATTGTTGTTTTTCCATTGTGTTTTGGCATGTGTATTTGTTGTTGTTGTTTCGCCCCCTTTATTTACCTTCTGTTAGTAATCTCAAATGTTAATATGTAGGACTGGTTGGTCACTCAGTTTGCTTCCTGTTGATTTCTTCCTCAGTTTTGGCTATGCAGCCTGCAGTCACTGACACTGCTGGATACTCCCAACAGCATTAAACCTCAGCACCAGCAGTTTATACTCTCCACCTCAATATATGTAGCTTGAGCGGGGGGGAGGGGGGTTGAATCCTTTGGCCCACACACCGGTCCGACCTGAGCAGTTGGGTACGGAGAGTGTGCACCCCTGGCTGGGCTTCTAGCCAAGCACGCTGATAATCTCTATGGTCCTAGGGTTGGGCAGTGCTAATGGAATCTGGCTGGCCTCCTGGCCACACATGCAGATCCTCTCTATATTCCTAGGGTTTGGCCGGTGACTGTGGAGTTGGGCCACCCGCTGATGGGCCTGCAGGGCACAGACCGACCTGAGGAGTTGGGCGCTGATAGTGTGTACCCCTGGCTGGCCTCCTGGCCACGCATGCAGATCCTCTCTATGGTCCTAGGTTTGGGTGGTCCCTGTGAAGTTGGGCCACCCGCTGATGGGCCCCCAGAGCACAGACCAAACTGAGGAGTTGGGCGCTGGTAGTGTGCACCCCTGGCTGGCCTTCTAGCCATGCACGCAGATCCTCTCTATGGTCCTATGGTTGGGTGCGCCTGTGGAGTTGGGCCACCTGCAGATGGGCCTGCAGGGCACAGACTGACCTGAGGAGTTGGGCACGGAGAGTGTACACCCCGGCTGACCTCCTGGCCACAATCATTTTATTCTTGATAGAAAATTCACATCATTATTACTTTCTTATGTCAAATTTGTTTCTAATTACCATTTGTAGTTCTTTTCATTCTACACTGAGGACATGAGAATTTTGGTAACCAATACAAGGTATTAAATTGGTGAAATCACCTTTCCTTCATTTATTTTATCATTATATTATATTCTAGATCAGGCTTGGTGACAACAAAAAAGAGATGGGAAGTAAAAAAGTGAAACAGGAGATGAGGTTCACACTTTGGTTCCACTTAGTTGGCATGTATCTGTTGACAGTGCTATGACAACTTTCTTCCTTAGGGGTTTGAACATTTGAGGTCATAATAGATATTGACAACATCATTATCAGTTGAACAAAAATATTGCACAACTTTCTTGCTCATCTGTGAGGTAAAATACAATATGCTAGTGTATCCACTTTAGTGTCCAGGAAGTGTTTTCTACTGAGCAAGCATGGGAGTATATTAGAAGTAGATATTGTAGCTTGAGCACATTTTTTAGAGCTGAGAAGGCAAAATAATGGCAGAATGGTAGCACAGAGCTGTAATCACAGTACTAAGGAAGTAGAGAAAAGAGGATCACTAGTATAAGGCCACTTCATCTCAGAACGATTGGGGGGTATTAAGGGGACAGATGAGCAAAGAAAAGGTGATCTGTACACATTTTTCTACACGAAAATTTAAGAAAGGAAAACATAGCCCTTTTCTTTAAGAAAATTTCTAATCAGTCTTATTGATGATGAAATTTTACAACAGAGATAACAAATCACCTTCTTTCCTCCCCTCAAGACTATAAGGACCCGTTACAGAATATTAAATAAAAACAAAACAAAATTGGATCAAGACACACAGTAATATGATTGACATTGAAGCACTTGTTATGATATATATATATATATATATATATATAGAGAGAGAGAGAGAGAGAGAGAGAGATCTTGATATAAATAGATACATATATGAATTGTAAAAAATACAAGCACTTTATTATAGTGACCATATAGCAAATACTATTCTAAGATTTACTTTATTCTAAGAAATGTTTTAAGTAAATCCTCACATTTCTATGAGGTAGTTACTCTACTTATCTCATTTTATATATAAGAAACTGAGTGTCATAGAAATCAAAGAATTTGGCCAAATAGGAAAGAAAAAATTGGAAGTACAGGCACTGAAATGAAAATGTAGTCTAACTACAAAATCCTTGTACATATCTTTGCCACTATCAATACAAATAACATTAATGGCATCTATTGTATACCATTTTCTGTATGTCAAGGCAGACAGACAGGCAGAAAGACTCATTTTAAGATGTTGATCCTTGTGATTATAGAGTGTGGCAGGTCCAAATTCTGTAAAGATGCCTCAGAGGCTATAGATCCAGGAAATTCAGGAGTCCGGATGGAGAAGATTTCCCTCTCGTTTGAGGAAAAATTAGTCTTTCCCTATTATTTAAATCTTCAGCTGATGGAATGAGGTCCATCCACAAAAGAGTGGTGCAATTTGCTTTTTTCTTTTCTTTTTTCAGCTTCAATGTTCACAACGTTTTAAATGTTTTGATATATTTTATTTTATTTTTTAATCAATATAATACTTTTATTGGCATTTTGTGTATTTCATACATCATTTTTTAGTTCAATTTAGATTTATTCCCCTCTTTCTTCCCTGCACCCTACCCCAGTTCCTGCATTCTGCCGTACATTTCCTGTATCTTTTTCTCTGCAAAGGTTTATTGTTTTTGGCAGAATTTAACTATATCAGTCCATTCTTTGACCCAGTCCTTATATTGTTGTGATTCTCTCCCAATTGTATTGCGCCAAAATATGCATATATAAACATCATATATGTACCAGAGTTATGTTCTCAAGGAATAAACTGTATGTTAACTCCAATATATGTTTTGGAGTTCACATTTTTTCCCTTTAATTTTCTAGTACTCTAAAATATGAATATATAACTTCTGCCCATATACATTAATTATCATGTCTATGGTCATACCATCCTGAATGTGCCCGATCTCGTTTGAATCTGCTTTTTTCATGTCCATCAATTAGAAAGTTAGTATTTTCTAAAAATAACTTCATGGAAGCATCTAAAATAATGTTTGACCAAATATCTGAGCCATAGGCCCAACCAAGTTGACATATAAAATTAACCATTACAAGAAGGGTGTTGAAAATTCAAACTGTCTCTGACGATTGTTTACATGTAGAAATTGAGGGAAGAAGACATCAAGAAAGGTCACAGAAAAGTTACAGAAAGAAAATACAATGATAGAGCAGATTTGATCATAAGGGATACAAGGAAATCTTCAGGAACAATCTTTAAAACCCCGCTATGCACATGAGAATGAACCTCAAGAGAATTCTAAACTAAACATATAGACTTTGGGATCATTCAGATTTGTTCAAAGATTAAAGTAATGAAGTATATATTTTCTAGGGATGACACAATAAAATGTCAGACACTAAATAACTTAAAATAAGACATATATAATCTCACTCATCTAGAGGCTGGAAGATGAAGATGAAGATACCAACAGGGCCATGTTCCTTTGGAAGACACTGAAACAGAATCTGTTACAAGCCTGTGTCCTAATTTTTGGTAGTTCTATTGCTCCTGTCAGCAGATTTTGGATCTTTACATGACAGTTTCCCTCTGTGTCTAGGTTTCTCTTTACATGGTATTCTTTTTTATCAAGTTTTTTTTTTTATGTGTATGAGTGTACTGTCTGCATGTAGGTAGGTGCACCCATGTTGTGCAATGCTGTGGAGGTCAGAAGAGGGCATCAGATTCCCCTGGAACTGGAGTTAAAGGCAGTTCTTAGCCACTATCTGGGTGCTGGGAATTGAACCCGAGTTCTCTTCAAGAGCAGTTGGTGCTCTTAACCAATGAGCCATCTCTCCAGCCCCAACACATGGTATTCTTTAAAAAGCCACAGTTATATTATACTAGGACACACTCAACTCATCTTTAAAAAAATTACATAGATCAACATATAACATACAAGATTATATGAGATCACTAGAGTAAAATACAAATCAGTAGTTCAGAATCTGTTCTGAGACTCTACTTACATGAAAAATAATTGAGTACCCCCAAATATATGATTTTAGTTTTTCACATTTATATTTTCTATATTAGAATTATAACTGAGACAAATTTTATTTTGCATTTAAAAGAACAATAATAAACCTGTTCCATATTGAAAATAAATAACATTTTATTAAATCTAATATAGTTTCCACAGCAAAAATAATTAATCAGACTACTCATGTTGGCAATTTGATAGGTCGAGACAGGAAGATTACCAACTTTACAGCCAGTCTGAGGTACATAGTGAGTTCCAAGCCAACCTAAGTTACAATGAGATACTGTCTGAAAAGAAAAAAAAAAAGGTAACAAAAATTTAAAAGAACTGTAGGAAGAGGTGGAAAACTTAATGCTATAAAATCTCTTCAAAAATCTACTGAAAAAAGCTGGGTGTGGCATGCCTTTAATCCCAGCACTTGGGAGGCAGAGGCAGGCAGATCTCTGTCAGTTCAAGGCCAGCCCAGTCTACAGAGTGAGTGCCAGGCCAGCTGGGGCTATAGGGAGACCTTGTCTCAAAAAGACCAAAAACAACAACAACAACAACAACAACAACAAAAAACTACTGAAATAAAAATGGGTTTGACTCTCATACTTGCTTCAACATTTAATCTAATGTAATATCATTTGTTATGCTTCTTCTGGAAAAATCTACACTAATAAAAATAATGAGAGATAGAAAACCTAAAAATACTATGAAAATAGTTTTGATCTTATAGATACACTGAAATAATCAAATCTCCGAGTTCCCCAGGAGTCTCCCAACAAGATTTTAGATACTTTGAAATGAATAGTGAAGAAAACAAGCAAGAAATTGTGTCCTTTTTTTTTTTTTTTTTTGGTCTTTTTGAGACAGGGTCTTCTTGTAGTCCCAGCTGTCAGAACTTGTGATGTAGACAAGACTGGCCTTGAACTCATAGAGATCCACCTGCCTCTGCCTCCCGAGTGCTGGGATTAAAGGTGTACACCACCGCTCCTGGAACGTAAGGCACATAAACCATCCAGTTCCTACCTCCACCCAAATATTTTTCATTATTTGAAATAAATCTTGAAGAGAAAAAAATAAGGAAAGGACCTGTTTTAAGTCTATAATATTTAGTTTCATTGATGACCAGGATATGGTAATTGCCTCTTCTGGTATCATTGAAAACTCTATAAATATCCAAATAAGTTTTGTCTGCTTATTTTGATCTTGAGTGACAGAGGAGGAAAAATACATTTTAAAATAAGATGTATCAGGACTGGAGTGATAAGAGTCCATATTGCTATTGCAGAGAACCTAAGTGCAATTCCCAGCACCCACACCAGTTGTCTCATTACTGCCTGTAAATCCAGTTTCAGTGGGACTGACACTCTCTTGTGGCCTCTTCAAACACTGCACTCATGTGTACAAACCCATACTCATGTGCACATAATTTAAAAATTAATTAAATAAATAAAATTTATCTTCTTAATTTATTATTAGCTTCTTAATTTATTATTCATTGTAATATTATTTTACACTTGAAATATATATGTTCATACTTCTACATATGTTCCAAATGAGATTTCTCTAAGAAAATAATGATATTGTCTAATTTACAAAAATGAAAAGATGCCCATTGTAGTGGTGCACACCTTTAATCCCAGCACTGGAGAGGCAGAGGCAGGTGGATCTCTGTGAGTTCAAGGCCAGCTGGGGATACAAGGAGTTCCTGACTCAAAAGGACCAAAAAAAAAGAAAGAAAGAAAAGAAAAGAGAAAAGAAAAAATGCAGAAAAGGAGAATCTAGTTTTTGATATCAAGGTGAAGCCATTAATTACATTGTTTAATTAATTAAAATGTTAAAAATGTTTAAGGAGATGAAAATGCCATTTTTTCTGATTTGATAATTATACATTATATATATACACACACACATATATATATATATATATCATTTATCACACTGTATGCTGTAAATGTGTACAGGTGAAATAATGACTAAGGAGTTGTCATCTAGTTCTGTAGTGGAAGCTTTGCTTAGCATGTGCAAGGCTCTGTGTTACATTCCTAGTACGACAAAAATAACTATATTTTAAAAGTTAACTAAAAATGCATGTATTTACTTTATTTACTTGTTTATGTACATATATGTATATATATTATGCGTATGAATGTTATTCCTCCTGCATTTTAAGTGTACCCATGTCATGCAGTGCCCAGGAAGGCCAGAAGGAGCCATCATATTCCCTGGAACTGGTGTTAATGCCAGTTGCAAGCCAAGATGTGGGTTCTGAAAACCAAACCTAGCTCATCTGCAAGAGTAGCCAGAACACGTAAACACTGAACCATCTCTCCATCCCCCTCACTTACATTTTTTTTTTAGACAAGGTCTCCCAGTAGCCCCAGCTGGCCTGAAACTTGATATGTAGAGTGTGCTGGCCTCTAACTCACAAAGATTCACCTGCTTCTGCCTTCCAAGTGCTGGGATTAAAGGCATGTGCCATCATGCTTGGCTTTAAAAGGCATGTGGTTTGCAGTTTCTATTTCATACTAACTTAGGAAAATTAAAAACTCCATTATAAAGAGAAAACCTTCTATGATCTCACAAAATATTAAGTATCAACAGTAAGATATATTTATCTGGCATGCAAAAGTATATACATTTACTAAGTAGAAATATAAATATGGTCAACTGAGTTCAGAATTAAGTAAAAATATCATAAAAACAAAGCAGCTAGAAAATTTTACCATTCACGTTAAAGCTACAAACCCTAGCATGTAGGGCTAGAGAGATGGTTCAGTGGTTAAAAATGCAAACTGCTCTTCCAGAGGACCTGAGTTCAATTCTCAGAACTCATGTTGGACATTCATGGCAACCTTTAACTCCAGCACTGCCCTCACATGTACAAACCTGCACCCAGGTATACACACAGACAATAATTGGAAAATAATAAAATTTAAAACTTGCATGTACTAAAGCTCCATTTTGACAGAATTAGAGGTCAGAAGCAAAAGCCATGATTGATAGGAAACATTTTTTATTGTAAAGAGAAAATAGACACTATTATATGTTAAGGAGACTAATTTTGTGACCATGCTTAAAAAGTGATTGTTATGTCAAAGAAGGAATGAGTTTCACCTCCAACACCTAGCTTTATGTGCTTATTCTTTTCCTTCATCTCTTTATGCCTCAGTTATCTCAGCTGTAATATAAGACACTGACATTTATCTCCTATAGTTTTAGTGAGGATTAAATGAGATAATTAAGTATAATAATATAAGGCCCAGAAAGACTTGCTGCTGATGCTGATGAATCATTTTATGCTCATTGAAGAATCTGAGTAAATCTCAAGAAATAATTCCCACCTTTAAGAAGTTTTCAGTTTTGCCAAAAGAGATTAAATAAAGCTGAACTAACAAATAGTAAATTGTGTACTGGTACATAATAGAGATTATTTGCTCTGTAGAACTGTCTCGAAGAGGAAATCAGTTAGGTTTGACAAAATGCCTTTCCATAGAGAAGACTAAATATAAATTGTAAACATATTACACTGAGAGATGGGTAAAAATTTGGCTTAACAGAGTCAAAGCTATTCAAGTAAAAGGCACTAACGTCAGCAGTAGTACACATCAGCACATAGGGCAGCAGGCATTAGGTAAGCTATGTTCAGGGCCCATGGGAAAATACATCACAATAATTAAGAAGATGAGTCTTAAGTTCAAGTCCTATTCCTACAGTTTACCAGGCTATAATTTCTGTCAATGTATTACAGCTTTTATGTGCCTGATTTTCCCCACCTATAAAATGAAGTCATATCAGTAACTGCTTTATTCTGTGAAGGTTAAATTAAAGTAACCAAAAAAGATGCCAGAGAAGAGGATTACTTACAATTGATTCTATGTATCAAATATATAGAGGTGTCTTTTGGTATATTGTCAGGCTCTGTGTTGAGTAAATATTTTCTGTTGTTGTCATTGTTAAGAGGAAATTTGGACTTAGAAAATTGTGTGAAAGGGAGGACAGAGCAAGCTTATGAAGTAAGGCATGAGGCTTCTTGGAAGAGACACTGGTTATGGCATGATGAGGGAGGAGAGCTCAGGTTATTGCAGGAATCCTTTCAGGAATTGCCTAGGTAGTATGCCTGAAGCACAAGAAAGGAGAGGTGACTACAAGGAGAATATAACTGGAAAAGAACAGTGAAAGGTGAAGAAAAAGGAGTTAGCCGCCAGCTGATTCTCTCTTCAAAGAGTTTAAACCTGTGGCAGTTTAAGAAGGTGGTAAAGGGAAGGAAAAATTTCATAAAAGGATGAAAAACGGCAGTGCAAGAGATCTGCACGGAGCAAAAGACTTCTTTATTGCAGAACTGCACAGTTTTAACCAATAGATAATAATATATTGATGTCTTTTAGCATATTAGGTTATTTCATTCATCCAACTTACATTTATTGCATCATTTCCCAAATAATTATAATTAGAGCATGCACAGTAATACAGTATTTATTTAAATGTAATATGGAGAAAACTAATTTATATTCAGCAAAAATTATGCTAAATCAATAAATGTACTCTAAAATGCATGCACACAGTACACAAACTACATAAAGTACTAGGTGTAATCTACATTTTCTAACCTTTGATTATACTGGTATAGATGATAATTAATTTAGGGACCATTAAAACCATTAATTAATTATGTAGGAACAGAAAGAAAGCTTACCAAATATTTGTAAATAAATCTCTTTTCATGTTTATGGAAGTCAGCAAATTAGGTGAAATGATTTGATAGAAACCATAGAGAAAATACATAAAAATGAATGCTTTTAAATTGCAAAGTACAACTGTGATTTTGATGCAAATGTTATTTAATCAGGAACAGTTTTGTTCCTCCTTATACATTATTATGTGGAAATTACAATTGCCTTTTCACTTCTAGTACAATGATAAGGACTGCAATGCCTCATTCTTTGATGAGGAATCCATCTTCACAGAGTAGAAAAGCATTTTTTTCTTTTTGTTTATTTATGTGTATGAGTGTTATATGAGCATGTGTGTAAGTGCACCCTTGTCATGCAGTACCCACGGAGACAAGAAGAGCTTGTTAGATCCCCTGGAACTGGTGTTACACACAGTTATCACCCAACATGTGCATGCTGGGATTCAAACCTGGGTCTTCTGCAAGGGCAGTCAGTTCTCTTAACCATTGATCCATTTCTCCAGGTCCTAGAATAGAAAATATTGATGAGTAAGCCTATGCATTTAGATTGTATATGTAGGATTGATGCCAGCCCTAGAGCATGTACTAGTGTCTTTCTTTTGAATGCTTTTTCCAGTGCTCTAAATGCCTGTGCTGAACTCTATATCAAAATCTTAATAACTCCAATTTGTTTCACAAAGAAATAAATTCCATTAGTAGTATTTGGTAACAATTTTGTTTTACTTTCTTTTCAAATATTTACAACTATTATCTCTTAACAAGGGCATGGTATTGCATACCTTTAATCCCAGCACTTGGGAGATAGAGGCAAGAAAGATCTCATATTCAAGGCTAGCCTGAATAACATAGACCATGATTCTGAAAAAAATTACATCATCAAAGTGAATAAATTCATTGCAAATTACATTACCTTGATTGGAATAGATCAAAACTGTTTCTTGACATCATACTCCAAGCCTTAAATTATAATAACCCAAATTATGAACACAAAACCCCACAAATATTGGACTTGATCCAAGTAGTATTTAAGCATCTCTGATAGTATAAAGTATTGAGGTAATACCATCATTCTTGCGTATTTTACAAATGCTAATGAATAATTCATAGCTGTAAATGCAAAATTAAGCAAGTTCCTATATTTGATAGACCTAAAAGAAAGTCATGACTTGGTAAAACCTTACCAATGAATCACAAAGAATAGATAATGCACAGAATATTTAAATTGCCTTGTTCCCTATACTAGTAGACATTTTAAGAAATCTATATTTGTCTTAAATCAGAGCTTATTCTTTTTGTTCTCTACACTGTTTTTTTTTATATATTTTTAGGGGGTTTCGGGGATTGTTTTTTTCAAATAAAAGCATTCACTACAGTAAAATTTTCTCAGTTATTTTGAACTCACAGATATGAACTGGAAACCAGACGGGGACTTTTAATATAGTGGTCTGTCACTCTCTGCCTTATTTCCTTAAGACAGTATCTCTCCCTCAGCATGGAGCTGGCTTATAGCCAGCAAGCTCAGTAATCCTCCTGCCTCCATGTCCTACAGCACAGGTAGTACAAGTGCATGCACAGCCCTGCACAGCCCTCACTTTTAACTTAAGTACTGGAAATTTGAATCCACTTCCTCATACTTATATGCTAAACACTTTTATGCAATGAGACATCTCCCCAACCTGGGGACTGTGTTGTTTTCATTAAACATCTTTGGGTCCATTTTAATGCAACACCATGCTATATTGTTATCATACATTTGATAATTTTTTTGACTTTTAAAATTCAAATATTGTGAACATATTGAGGTACAAAGAGGTGCTATCATTTTAGCAATCACTGAATGAGAAGATATTACCCGCTGGCCCTAAATGTCATATTATTTCTGGCATTCTTCGCTTAGCCTGCAAAGGTAAAGAGTTCACTTTCCCCTTTTGTTTGAAGACAAACTCCAAGTGTTCCCTTTACAGTGTGACCTTGGGCAGTTTATGTAACCTCTGTTAACTTCAACTTTCTCATCTAAAAGACAGAAGGGAATGACATTTGTCTCAGAGGACTTTCATAAGTAGTAAATTAGAAGACACAAGCAAATGTCTTTGCACTCTCAGGTAGTTAGCACTTAATAATGATTTAATAATAATTGAATATTAAAATTTTTTGATGAACATACCACGGTAATTATTGATTACATACATTGAGCCACCTAGAATAATAGATATTTTGATTAATTTGACTTTAAGACTGTACAAAAGGACTTTTTCACATCAGTCTTTATCATACTCTTTTTTTTTTGAATGAGTGAGTTTATTAACCATATAGTGAACAAAAGAATGAGAATAACAAGTAGCAGCAGAAGCATCTGATAAATAGCAAGACATTACCGAATTAGGATTCTACAGCATCCAGCCAAGATGACTTGGGGTAGCCAGGGTGAGAGCACAAATAAAGATGACATCATCAAATCCAGGCCTACAATATCCAGCAAAAATCAACTGGGAAGATGAAGCAGTCAGTTGGAGTTCTAAACTGAGCTTTCTCTCCATGAGTGAACTCCCTGTTTATCCCTCCCGCCACAGACATTTTTATTATATAGGTAGACAATAGTAACTTCTGCTGGAAATGGTGTGTATTCCGTTCTTTCTAGGCATTCTCAAAGGGGCAACAGCTTTATGTGCTTATTCTTTTTCCTCTCTGCTACACAGCCGAGGAGCCAGAATAATCTAGGACAAGGGGGTTTGGAAGAGACAAGGAAGTCAGTCCTTGCTCCCAGAGTTTATTTTCAATAAGCTTAAATATCAGCATCTCCTGGGCACTGGCAAAGTAGTTTCTTAAACCTGGTGTGATGGCACATACCTGAAGTCCAGCTACTCAGGAGCCTGAGGCAGGAAGATTCCATATGGCCCAAGAGTTATACCCTGGGAAACAGCAAGATTCTGTCTTTTAAAGAAGGAAGAATAGTTTAATTTCCTGGTTTTGAATTTCTTTGTCTTTAAAGGATAAAGTCACAAACTTGTTAAATATTTCCTCAGCGGTGGTATCTTCTGTATGCTCCCTGCTTATGACCATAAGTCATTCTCTTTCTTGACTTGCTTTGATTTGATTGATATACTTAGGAATCCAAAGAGTTATCCTTCATTTGTTAAAGAGTACANATATATATATATATATATAGCCTATTTTAGATATTTATCATTAGTGATTGCTTTTTTTCTGGCCTCATACTAAAATAATTACATTTGTGGCATCACTTTGCTGGAAATAACTGCTAAACTCTCATTCTATCAGCCTTAGCAGTAAAACAAGTTTTTACATTTACTAAAAATATTCTTTTAAATGGGAAGACAAAAATAAATATGTGAAACTAGATAGGTAATTTACTTAGGTCTCATTATGTGTTCTAGCATTCTAAATGCAGAAACTCAGATTTGCAAAAACCGTAAGAGCTGTCTTCAGTGTGCTGAGCATTTAACAATGTTTCATCAATCCTATGTAGATTAGTTAAGCTGGCACCTGCAAATTTGGCTTTTCTTTATAGTATATGTGTGTTGCTATGTGCCTTCACTAGGAAGAAAGCTATGAAAATATTGGAACTAGATGGCCATAAACAATAAAATTGGTTACACAATAAATGACCAAAGCATATTCTAAGTGTACCAATCACTTATTAGAGACTTGCTTTGGTTGCATATTCTAATTCCTATTACAGAAGACTCTGAAGCTATTATATACCCACATTGCATTTATTTATTTATTTATTTATTTATTTATTTATTTATTTATTTATTTAGTCTTTTTGAGACAGGGTCTCCCTGTAGTCCCAGCTGTCCTGGAACTGACTCTGTAGACCAGGCTGGCCTTGAACTCACAAAGATCCGCCTGCCTCTGCCTCCCCAGTGCTAGGATTAAAGGCGTGTGCTACCACGCCCGGCCCACATTGCATTTAATTTATCTCTCTCCTCAGTCAAATTCATTTGGATTCATATTAGTAATTATACCTAAGAGATTCACAGAACCAACAAACTTCACTAAACCCAACTCTTTTTTTTTAATTGTGTTTTTCCCACCCACTTTGGATCCTTCAGCTTTTGGTCTTCCAAAACAATACAAAATCTATTGTTACATTAAATATGCAAAAGGATTATTCCAGATGAAAATCTTTCAGTGCTTTTTACAAATTTAATTCTACAAGTATTTATTGAGTAGCCATTGTGTAATAAAGAAACTGACACACTCTATAGTATTTTGGGCTTATAACTCAACCCCATTAACTTAAGTGTTATTATCTACAATACTTTCTCTCTGTGTAGATATCTGCTGTAAAAAGTAATAAATCTGCCATGTGGTTCTACATGTGTATGCATTCATGTGTTTACTCTCATAGGATTATATAGAGCTTTTAACATGTAAATTTCCTATTTTCACATACATTATATACATATATTTCTGTTTAAAACTGTCTGCTTTTTTTTTTTCAAATAATCAAGTCTCAGTCCTCAGAAATACCCTTCAGTTAACCAAGAAGTATGAAATTTCTTGACCAGTGTGTGGAAAAACTTGGGAAAGAAAACAATTTTTCATTTTAGAAAGTAGTTATACCCTTGTTATAATGATATTAGAAAAACATTAAAACTTAAACTTAGAATATCAGACTGTCATCCTATTCAACTGTGTGTCATATGATACTTCATAAAACCTTAAAAGATGATAACATGATTCATTCAATAATCAAAAAATAATTATCCTTTTAAATGTGCAATTAACTACAGATGATATAATACTTTTATTTGTTAGATCCACTGCTAAAGTCTACTGTAAGTGAACATTGTTTTGAAAAGTCCTCTCTTTATCAGAGTAGGTATTTCAAAGCTTTTGAAATTTCTTAGCCTATTTTGTTTACTGAACAGCAGAAAAAGGTTCCTAGGATTTATTCGGAACCTCATTAAAATGGACAGGTGCTTATAGATCTATAAGATGCATGTATAAGCTATGTTGATGATCAGACAAGATCTATGAGATTCTTTTCAGACTTCTGTGCTTATGTTGATTAAGACAATTACATTTTCAGAGAATGCTGGGTTAGGCTATGCTGTAAGCTGAAATTATGTTATTTTATTTGGCTGTTTAGGCCTTATTTTTAGAACATGATCCTTACCCAAATTTTTAAGTTAATAATCCTATATAGTAGCCTGGTTTTTAAAATTCCCAGTTCCCTGTTCATCTCACCAATATCTTAGGCATTCTTGGTTGAATTGCTACCTTGTCTGATTTTCTAGAACAGTATTTCTGTGAAAAGAAAATTTGTTCCCTCTAGTCCTCTTTTGTCAAAAAGCCTTTGCACTTGCTTTCTTTTGCCAATTGAACCTTTTTTGAAATGCATCAGTAGGGAGAGCTTGCCTAGCCTTTGCTACACAGGAGTAGCTGGAGGTGCATTTAAACAATTCAACTTGAAAAGGAGATTTCTCTCTTTTTATTTGAAAACAATTGAAAATGAAAGGTGTATGTCTCAGGACAGAGTGCTTAACCGACCTCATTCTACTGAACTTAAGTATGGTATATGAAACTGGCTCCCCAGTGTCTTCCCTAGTGTTTTAAAACAATGCTTTACTTGTTTGAAGCAACTGGTTCTGAGTCAGAGCTCTGTCGTTGTAACCAGAATCCATTATGTTTTTAGGCTTAGTTATTCTCTTCTTTGCATCTCTTTTTCTTTGTTCATAGTCAATACAGCTTTGTTTTCAGGGCTATCTGTCATATTTCAAGGGGAATTCAACACTGAATTTTAGAGATGCCTTTAGAGATAGACCACAGCTGCATTAATCTTTAAATGTAGCCACGCTCCATCCCCCACAGTACATACAGCCTGTACTTTTAAGTAATCCTCTAAGCTTCTGTGACTAAAGCGTGTTGAAAATATCCATTTTCACTTGAGTAACCATGACAATAAATGAAACCCCCAGAAGGTACCTTTCTTCTAACCTTTGGAAATAGAGGAAGGGGGGCTGTCTGTGCAGTTTCCAAGCTAGCTTCCTTCAGCCCCTATCTAATTTGTACAACCCAGGGAAGTAAAATAAACAGTTTTATAAGAAAACGTACGGATTTTTTTCCTCTGTAGAGCACATATAAGTGCAAACTTCTAAAACCATTGTGTAGGCTGAAATGTAATGGCTAACAGTCCAACTGAAAGGTGGGTTTTTTTTTTTCTATTTAAAGACATAAAGGAGGTGCACATACATTACTGAGGAGCCATCTCAGCTAGCAGTAGTACATCTTAAACAAAAGAAATTTCAATTGAAAATGAACCCATATCTCAGTTCATTGGCTTTGGTGAAGTTTTCATTGTTTTTGGTGGTGGTGTTTTGTTTGGGTGTGTTCTTTTGGGAGGGGACTTTTTGTTTTCTTTTTTTTCTTTTTTTCTTTTAAAGAAAAAGGGTCTAAGAAGCTAGTTACCTGTTTCACAAATGTAGTAGGGAAATAATCATATCTGTTGAATTTGACCATATATAATGCAAATCTTTAATATTCAAAAGAAAATCCTTTGTTCTAGCCATTTTTTTGGAGGTGGAGAGTTTCTGCAAATAGTTTCTGGTTTCCATGTAATGTTTTTATGTAGTGTTTATCCATAAAGCTGTGTGGATTTTATGACTTGATGACGCCTTTTCATCATTCTGCTGTGCAGCTCTCCCTCCTCCTTCAGCATTGTTGCACTGTCGCATTCCTCCTGATGCATGGCTGCCTCGTAGGTGATATGATGATTTGTGAGCTATCTGATATATAAATAAGGTGGTGAGAAATGCCTCAGCAATTTCGATCCTATTTGAGATGAATTAAGTAATCTTTTTGTGTTCCCTTGCATTTCCCTCTGCTCTGTGTGTTCACAATTATATTAGGCACAGTAGGGAAGGTCTGATTTTTTTCTTTCCATTTCTAAAGAACATTTGGTTAATTCAAAAATTTCCTAGAAATGTAATGCCCCCATATGTTAGAATATACTTCTAGTATGGTATATACTTTGGTCACACTAGAACATGGAAATCAGCAATAAGCCAATAACTACTAATTTTCTAGGAGTGTCTTAGAAACACAGATGCTTTGAGCAGCATGCTAGGAAATGCAAATCCAGAGAATTCCAGTGGACAATCAAGTTTGTCTACACACATGCACACACACACACACACACACACACAGAGAGAGAAGTGCATATGCACACATAGCACAAACACAACTCTTTAAGAATTTTAGGGGGGGCTTTCTCATTCTTGTTAATCTCATAGTAACTATTCATTGCCCCCAATTGTCCCATTTCATCAGAAATATTGATCTCTCATTCTAGTTACTGGATTTGATTCTCATCTGTCAGTTTGTAACAAGCTAAAATGTTTCTTCTAGCTTTGTGCACCAGTTAGTTCACTTTTTTATTTCAAGCTTTGCATAGGGCGATCAGTCTCAGGTTTAGGTCATGACTTTCTTGCTTTTTCATGGCTAACTCAGCTGTGTTCCTCTCCCCAGGTCATCCTGCCAGTACTGCTATTTGGCAGCCTAGTGCACTACCACCTTTCAGCCTGGATTCTTTCATTTGATAAAAAAGTTACTCTTCTCAGTTGATAATATAAGACTTTTACCAATACTTCAGGAAACCTACCACTGTGGTTTTAGCACTTCGAATCCTTGTCATGTCATCCTGCTAAGGCAGTTATTCTCAATGTCCAGTCCGTGTATCAGTAGCTGCCATGTAACATGAAAATTTGGTAGAAATATAAAATTTCTAGCTTCATATTGAGCTACTGAATAAGAAACTGGTGATGGTAGGTTATGGGGGACACCAAAGTCATCATTTAGTCATCATTCACTCTCTTGGTGAAGCTTATGCAACTGGTTTAAAAACCAGAATCCAGTGATACATGTTCTTACTTCATAGCTTGAGAACTGAGCTGAAGCAGCACTTAATCAAGAACGCAAAGCACTAGCTATTAGTGCTAAATAACAGAGCAGAGAATAAAGCTTACTTCTTCCCTCTTCCCATTCTCTCATGCTGTTCTAGGTACTAGGGCCTACTCTTTCTATTGAGTCATAATATCTCTGTGCATTTGCCTTTTCCTCTCTCCTTTCTGATTCTATAATTTTTTAACATATTGACTATGACAGGATCTATCAGAATTAAGTTTTCTGTGATACAATTGAGAGGACACTCTTGGTACTGGACACTTCAGGGAACTCAGCAGTCTGTGTTGTTTAGTATCTCTCTGAATGATACATATTGCTATATATTCAAAACTACAACATGCCAAATGAACTCAAGAAATGGAATTCCTAAGGAATGATCATTTATATCCTGTGTGTAATTGTATGGATTTATTTAGTTTGTGTAATGGATTATCAAAGAACTTCTTTAAATAAGAATACCCTTAGTATACTAAAGAATACTACAGTATACTGTGATAGTGGGAAGAAAATATGAATTCCACAATTGTTCCAGAATATAGCTATTGAAGAACAGGTTTGCTGTTTATGAGTTATTAGTGTAATATCATCATGCTTTTACTATAATGATCCTTTTATATCTGTATTTTAAGATTTTTTTGTCTTCATTGTTTACACAGACACACATAACTTGTGTGTGTGCGCGCACGTGTGTGTGTGTGTGTGTGTGTGTGTGTTGTGTATATTCATGTGTTTGTGGGTTCCTGCAGAAGTCAGAGCAGGCATTGAATCCTCTGGAGTAGGAGTTGTAGGCACCTATAAGCTTCCTGACATGGGTGCTGGGAACCAAACTCCGGTCTTCTGGAAGACAAGAAAGTTCTCTTAACTGCTGAGCCATCTCTCCAGCCCTTGTTTTTCAGTCTGAATGGACATGTTCATGTATTCTGCAGATAGCAAATCAACTTTTACAAGAGTATCCTTCTCATTTAGTTTGACATCTTTGCCACATAAAACTGCAAGTATGTATCTGAACTCAGAGGAAAGGAAATCCAGAACTACTTCCATCTTTTCTGCTTATAGTTTTATTTTTTAACAGCCAGGTTTTTCTTTTTCAGATTGGAGCATTGTGACCCCTTTCTTACTAAATCACTTGAGTGCATTAAGAAATCTAGGCAAACTCCAATAGAAGTGACTTGACTGTAAGAAAATTCTTCCTGAGGTTTTTTAAAACACAAAAGAAAGGAAAATATCATTAAGAAATTATCAGGAATCATAAATACTATATCCTTTTGAAGGCTTTACAATCCTTTTAAAATGTTCAAAAGGAAATTTGGGGAAAATGTACAATCAAAATAGATTCCTATGCTACAGAAGAGTTCCAAAATTGCCTGCATAATTTGGGGCCTCTTGATCAAATATTATTAAATACTTCAAGAGGGTATCAGAAAGCACTACAAAATGTCTGGAGCTCTCTAGAGCAGAGGCTCCTGTAACACTGCACAAATAGGCTTTGTCATTGGCCTCCCTATGTAAAGCCTCTGTGGGTTGTTTTTAGATTTGTTTTATGTATTTTTGTTTTATGTGTTCATATGTTATGTCTGCATGTGTATAAGTGCAACTGCATCATGCAGTACCCACAGGGGACAGAAAATGGTGTCAGATCCCCTGGAACTGGAGTTTTGGATGGTTTTTAGCCACAATGTGGGTGCTGGGATTCAAACCGGGGTATTCTGTAAGAACAGCCAGTGTGTTTTACCTAAGTGATACAATTACTGAAGGAACCAAAATATGCACACTTTATTCATAAGACAAAATGAATACTTTGACTTGAATAAAAGTAAGAATCTTTTCAGAAAAACCCACTTCTTGAAAAAGGCTCTTCCTGCAAATGACCTCTTTTACTTATTTTTAAATGTCTATCTTTTCCTATCAATTCTACTATGATCTCTGTAGCAAATAAAAAAACGAAGCTTTTCCCATGAGAACTTCTGTCAAGAAATAATCTTCTTCCAACCTTCTTTGGATATATTAAGAAATAGTTTTCATCTCCTTTAAAGTTAGTTTGAACATTTTTCTCTGATGAATACTTTACATACTCTGAGCAAACAGCTTCAGATTTCTCATATATTGCACCAACAAGATTCCTATTTCTTTTTTAATCCCTAGTGACCTAAGGTATTATATCTACAGAGAGTTTATAGCACATTCTCTATAAATAATTTCTTCATCTGTTTTCTGTTTCTAATAACACAGTAACACAGACTGGGTAAGATTTAATGAAAGGTTTATTTAGCTTCTCGATTCTGGACATCCAAAAGGGGAAGCACCTGGTGATGGCCTTCTCACTAGCAAAGCGTGGAGGTGGGGTAGGATACCAGATGACTAGAGATATGGAGTGTGTATTTGCCTCTTCCTATTGCAATCAGTGTCTTACAAAACCATCAATACTCAAAGATAGGACTAAAATGACTTAATCTAAGCTTTCCTACCCCTGAAAAGGGCCTACACCTAAACATCACAGCATTCAATTTGTACCCTCAATATTTCATAATGGGGATGAAACTTCAACATATGAATCCTTGGAGGACAGATTCAAACCATATCTAAACCATACTAATAATGACACTTATTGTTTGAAAATTGTATGAAAAACTTATTGTTTTTCATATCTTTCTGTGCCTGGTATGGAGTTCAGCTGGCCAATATCAGCCCTTTTGGATTTTGTTTCCATTTGGATTTGGTTTCCATAAAATTTTTGGATAACCTCCAGATTATCTAGTCCGATTCACTGCCTCTAGGCATGCCTGCATATAACTCTGTAACATAAGCACTCAGACAGCATGTTTCTAAATGTCCCAGGAGAAGAACAATGTAAAAGGACAGGTAATCCTTACATAATCTAGTGAGGAATATTTGGGGAAACATGAACTGCACTTCTGTTCCTTGCAAGTTCCATTTTTATTAAAGGCAGCCATTTATTCTTTGTTTTATATTGCAATCATTTCATGCAGCTTATTCCTTTCCTTCAGCCAAAGTGTTTTATTTTTAAGCCTAACTGTAATTATATTCTTGTTGAGAAAATAGAAAGCTGACTTTTCTGACTACTGTATTTCACTGTGTTCAACTCTTGAAAATTTTCTCATCACATTTGCCTGCTCTCTCCGATACATAGACAGAACTTGGGCTAATCATTATGATTGTTTACATTTCTTTTTTTCTTTAATGAAAAACTATTGAATTATTCAGTATTTCATAAAAGTTCAATACTTTCTGTATTTCAAATGCACTTTTGTGTTCAATACAGTCACAGCAACCTCAGAGTCTCTTTCACTGCTCCACTGGCTCACTGGTGCTAATATTTATTAGGATAATATTATTTACCATATGTTTGTGTATTTGGAAATGT
This sequence comes from Rhizomys pruinosus, assembly GCA_009823505.1. Classification (NCBI taxonomy): domain Eukaryota; kingdom Metazoa; phylum Chordata; class Mammalia; order Rodentia; family Spalacidae; genus Rhizomys; species Rhizomys pruinosus. The sequence goes on along the minus strand of VZQC01007794.1, from coordinate 478,209 downwards.
TAGGAGAAAAAAAATTGAATTCTGAATGTGAAAGGTCTTTTCTTCTTCTATCAAAATGAAAAATGCATTCTCTGACATTAATAAAAGTCATGCTGAAGTTCTCTTACAAGAAACTCACCAAAATGACAAAGAGCATGAAAAATGTAATTAGGTGTTTGGTTGAAGTGAGTTGACTGATTTGTCCTCCTATCTGATAAATTCCAGTGCACTAAAATAAAATTAAGATTAATAAAAAGTGCAAATGTGACAGACATATTGATATGCTAGGTAATATTAAAGCAGTTGTCATTATTTTATGCGCTTACTGTAGAAAAAAATAAATTCGATTTTTTTATGTGTGTTGTTGAATTTTTCTCTGAAAAACACTGTAATAAATGGATTTATTTATTCAATTCTCACTGAAGTACTAGCTGAATTAAAGTTTCAGAAAAATAAACAAGTATTCTCTATCTCTAAGTATATTAACTAATCTATAAAGCTCTGACATTCATTAATGCTTGCTGAGGGGAAAAATGAGTTCTGGAGATTGTGTTTTGCTCAGTACTGCATAACTTACTTTCACAAGCCCTACTTAAGTTTTGATTTCTAAATCTCTCCCCAGTGAAATCATACCTCAAAGATGTTTCATTAAAACGACAAGATAAGCTGTCTCATAGCCCTGTGTTGGAGTCAGGGAAAGGGACAGACTCTGGGAGATTTTGCAAAATCATTCTTAAGTTTTAGGAGAAGAAACACAAATTATTGACTTTGGTAAAAATTGGAAACATCTCCAAAGTCAAAATAATAGCCAATAGAGAAGGATGAGTAGGTTCCAAGCCTTGGTTTGTTGTGACCTTCATCTCGTGGTTGCATTAGTGACTCATAAAAACATAGAAGATGGAATTTGAAGCTGTGGAATGTAAGAACTACTGTAAAGACTGTGGTTTACAAGGGATGTCTATTATGAAATATTTTAAAATGTGTATTTTTTGTTACCATTGCTGTCTGTATTGTTCTATCTTACACTTTTATTTGCCTATCAGGTCTCTGTTTGGAAATATTTTCTTTGAGGGTTAATAAAAAGCCTAAAAGACTTAATTATATCACTATATCTTATTTCAAATCATAGGAAATTGTTGCTGTATGACCACTTTTGACCTATAAAAATGCCTATTTCATATAGTTCAATGTAATAAAACTCTAATTTGCCAGTAGAAAAGTAATATCCTACTATTCCATTATCATTTTTGTTACGGATGAAATTCAAAATCTACTCTACCCCAGTTGATCATTTATAGGCTATTTGACATTTAAAAGAATTCCACTGCCAGTTTTTGGCATTTGAAACAACTTTTAAGTAAGAAAACTCTCTCCTTGTTACTATAAGGCCACCTTGGGAAATAAGCCTTAGAAATGTTAACCAACCAGTATCCACGTCTCTTGTGTATATATTTCTCCTGTGTGCATAGTACTTCTTCAGAATCTTCAATGTAGTTGATTAATTTAGCACTGTCTGTTGCAGATGATTATGCTATGGCCATTCTGATCAGATCAAGAGATATTGTAATACATTATGTAGCAGTTTCCAAATCCTCTCTTGAGAGTGAAAACATTATTAATCCATCCAACACATGTTCATTTCTCCAGGACTGACTCTGATGTAAAAATTACCCCTTTCTCATTGTCTTCTCCAATTCAGGGCAAACTTTAAAATAGTTCCTAGTCTAGACATAAAAAATGTCAGCAATTAATAGATCCTCTAAGCACACTTTCTCTTATTTATTGAAGGCAATACTAGTATGAATAGTTACTTGCTAAAACAAACACAATGATATTTGTAAAGCCTCATGGGTTAGATAATTATTTTAAAGAATCAACCTTTTCTGGACATAAAGCACCATCATCTTGTGGAAATCACGGGATACCACATGTCATAAGAGCAGAAGTAGTGTATTTCTTTGAAAGGATGGGGATAAATTTCCCCTATACTAAAAATTACTAGCTGCCATGGAAGCTCTGAGTGAAAAATGTTCCTTATCATTTCTTTGTGGACTGCAATTTCCCCCTGTTGATATAGGCTATAAATAGGACACAGACCATCTTGAATGAAAGCAAATAGTATGCAAAGAATTTAGTGATGAGTTTAGACAAACAAATCATAAACAGAACAGAATATTGCCTCATCCTAAATCTTTGCCAAGAGTTTTCCATATTCTTGTCATTTCCACCCTTTTAGCCAGTGCCACTTTTAAACACTTTTTTAAAAAACAAAACTGGTTATGAGTATTAGAAATTATTACTTTTCTATGGACACACCAAATAATGTCTTTGCTACATTTATTTAATAAAATCACTAATTTCTTCCTGTATGATGTATTTGTCTGGCCTATCTGATCAACATATGAAAGATACTAAAATCAACTGATTTTTTAAGTACTAAAACCTTGACTGTTGCACATACTTGATTCATGCCAAAGTATAATATAAAACTTGGGTATTAATTATTTTTCCAAGAGCTAGCAATATATAGTACATTCTCTCTGTTCTAAATATATATGGCACATAAAACAAGCAGAGCTTTTTTCAAAGATTATTTCTTTTTACTGATTTTGAACACCAAAACTCTTCACTATAAACAAATTTTCTTCATTTCCAACTTGACCTTCATCAAGGGAGCAAGCATTCTTTACCTTAGGAGCTTCCTTTAGAGTTAGCTCTTTTTTTATATGGTATTGTCCATTGAGTAACTACCCAGTGATTTTTTTGGTTCATGACTTGAGTTAATGAAGAACTACATAAAGACCATGCTGAGGAAAAGATGATTAAAACAGTGCCACAATGTGGAAATTCTCTCTTGTTTCCTCTCTGGAGCCAACCAGTTTCAGAAGAGATGTAGGTACAATGAATTTGATATTTAAAAATTTTCTGGCTCATCCCAAGGAAGAAATTAAGTGCTTATTTATACCAGGCATGCTAGCATATGTCTTTAATCCCAAAATGGGACGTGAAGTGGGAGGATCTCATTTGTAGCCAGTCTAGGCTACATAGTAAGTTTGAAGTCTGCTTGGGCTATATGAGACCCTGCATCAAAAAGTACAATGCCTCTTTGCAAATCTGTCTCTGACCACAGGGCTATCCATTTTAACACAATATAGAAATATTTAAAACCAATAATGCCACAGCAGTAACTGGGTAATAGGTAGCAATATTACTTTATAAGCCAATATATATGCTTGAACCCATGGAAGTCCATGAGTTAAAAAAAAATTAAAGCAATCAAAGGTAAAGTAGACATATCAACCTAAACCATTTATAAATTAAGTTCTAAGGAATGAAAATCTTAAGTGCCATTATTTTTTCTGGTTCCACCAGTTTTTATCCAGTTATTTAAACATAATTATCATGTATGACTTTATTTAAAAACACATGTAATATTCAGAAATGACATAATTATATCTCTGAGGTATTGTTGCCTTATTTTATAATTCTATAGCATTTTCTTCTAACTGATCAATTCATGTAATTCAATGGCACCTTGGGCTTTATTCAGTAATTTGTAATTATAGTTTTCCTCTAGGGAACCACTGTATGCTTTATTACCCTCTATTCATAGGAGGTCTGAAGGATTCAATTTTAGAACATTTGAAGTTTGAAAAGCTACTTTTTGTCCCAGGTGGAAAATTTAAAGTATTGAACAGGTTAATAAGTGTTGCCATGATTATTTAACACAACAAAAAATCTAATATACTGTTATCACATTACTTTTAATACATTATCTTTCTATAATTTAAGGCTTAGATTCAATTAAAATAATAGTAGTATTGTAAATTTACTCTGAGTATCTGTCCTAGGGAGTAGTCTTGAATTTAATTATTTTGTGTTGTATACCAACTTCTCTTTTATTTTGTGAGGCATATAATTAACATTTCTCTGAATTTTAATTATTTATTAAAGCAGACTATTGTTAGTATATTTGTATAATTATCAGTTACCTGTATAAATGCTTCTGAAGCATATGCTCAAGCAATTTAACCCATTTAGTAAGAATGGTAAAATAAAGTATATTCATATAGTAATCTTTATAAAAGTATACATATTTAAAATTGTAAGTATCAAGTGTCAGGTTTAATCTTTTATTTCCTAAATTACACACATAAAGGAAGGTATGAACACTGAAGAAATATGCTAAATAATACTAAATAATTAAGGGAACTGACCTGACAGAAAGTAGAGTTTTCAGTTGCCTCTGATGAGCATTTTATCTTAGAAAAGTGTCACACCAGCCATGAGAATAGAAACAGAATTTAAAAAGCGTTTTATGTTGTGTTATTTTATGTTATGTCATGTTATGTTATGTTATGTTATGTTATGTTATATTATATTATGGGGTGTGTGTGTGTGTGTGTGTGTGTGTGTGTGTTTGCAATAATAATCCAAGTTAAGGAATAAGTGATTAATTTGAAGAAGATATGCTGATTAGAGATATTTTGCCTGTGAATATATGGTATAAATTAGTCACTGAATTTACAAATGAATGGAAAACATCAAAGAACATACAAATATTTCAAGCCTGAGAATACTGAGAAATTGATCACTTAGGATGAGAAGTCATTAGAGGGTCTAGTTAGGTAAGGAAATTTCTTTTTTGATGGTTAAAAAAATTTTAAACATATCAAATCTTAGATGATGGGAAATTCTGTAAATGGCAGTATTTGGGAGTAGCTGATAAATAGGGCTTTCAGTGTGGAAAGAGAATTAAGACTGGGTATGTGAATGTAAGTATCTCTACCATTACAGGGACCTAAAAGCCTTAAAACAGACATAAATCCCCAAAGTCTGAGAAAGCAAAAGCCACAGACTATCCAGAGAAACTTTGGTCTGCTTTATAAATAATTCTTCTTCCACACCTTGTTTCAATTCCATCAAGAGTTATTAGTGAATTTGCTAAGAGAATGGAACCATTCTGGTTGATTAAGAAAGGATCCAGTTCTGGTTTGAGTCTCTCTCTTGTAACAGATTGGTGAACTCCTCTTATAAAATGGTTTAAAGATTTACATCAAGACTCACAGGAAAACCTTCCCTTTCTTATATTATCCATTGATAGAAATTCAGCAGTAAATTTTGCTAATACATATTTGAAGTATCTAGATTCAGCTTTCTTATTGAGATCAGTGGCTACATGTAGCCCCTAAATGCATTGTTGAGCAGCTTTTCTGCCATGTGTTCCTCTAATACCTTCAAATTGGGCAAGAGACTGTTTCTTAATCCAAAGACAGGCATACAAAGGGCAGTATATTCTGTAATTGATAACTTGAACACTTTTCCCAAAAGCTTTCTCTATCCTTATTTAGTTTGTCCTTTCTTTATGTAACAGAGGTTGTAGTCAAGGACACAGTGATAAAGAGGTAGTTGGCAAGTCACAGAGAGAAAATTAAAGCAAACATTATCAGTAGGTTCACTTGGGAAAAGTACATGGGAAGGTAAGAGTGGATGTCAAAAATACTAAAGTAATGAGGATGTAACCCGGTTACTATTGGAAATACGAAAGGTCCTAGGTTTGACATTCACCATGCAAAAAGAAGGAAAGAGAAGAATATTTGTTTAGCTTGGTATGATGGTGCATGACTGTAATTCTTGCACCCAGGAAGCTAAGGCAGAAGGATCATGATACCAGAACATGGTTATAAACCCTGTTTTAAAACAACAGCAAAAACAAAAGCAGAACACTGAAGTGATAATGGTGCTTGAAGAGATAGAGCACTCGTTACATATAGAATGGGGTTTCAGAAACCTGACTCTACAGCTTCCTAAACCTATTTCCTGTTCCTCCTTACTTCTGTGGAGAATCTTACACTGAATCAAAATCTTTGATTCTTGAAGTCTAATTAACTTTTGTCAAAAATTTCCAATCACTTAAATTGCAGATATTCTCTCTCTCTCTCTCTCTCTCTCTCTCTCTCTCTCTCTCTCTCTCTCTCTCTCTTCACTGACCCAACTCACTGGAGAATCTCAAATCTCAAATCTTTAAGAGGAAAGAGAAGAGGGGCAGGGAGAGACATGATACAGCTTGTCACCCTGGTGCTCATCAGATACCCATGCCCACCACCAAATAGTAGTGATGAATCATGCCCTTTGAAGTGCATATAAGATTAATATTGAAACTTATTGCTAAAATTCCTTTGGGGAGGAATATAAACAATGTCTACCCCATCTTCCTTTGGTCCCAATGACAAACTAAGGTAAAATTTCACTGAACTCTGGCCTGGAAAATCGCTGAGTTTATTGGCCTTACTTACACAACAATAGGTGAGGGTTACATATAGGAATTTGGATGCTGCCCCCACTAAGGCAGCACAGGAATGTCTTCACCCAAGCCTGGATGGTGGCTTCCCTATAGGCACATAAAATGGTGGGAGAGCTCCTCCCCTAGGCTTCCCCAGCCAATATACTCTGGCCCTTCCCCCAGGCCAGGTTAGGAGATGTAACTTGACTCTCAGAGAGTCACTCCGTGACTCTCCCTGGTGTTCTCTTCTGTGCTGGGTGTGAACTGTCTACAAGCTCAGCTGTGATGATCTTAGGCAAGCTAATCATTTTAGGAGCTTGGGAAGGTGGCATCTCTCCACCTGATGGAGGACAGTTATACAACAAAACTACCAGCAGAAAACACTAGAAAAGAAGATTTGGTATTCCATGCATGGAAGCAATGTTAAAAAAAAATGTTTTTATATCTTCACTTAGATGACACTTCTCAGTAAATTACATGGAGCTCCATGTTTGTTTTTTTTAATCTTTAATTATCATGTAAAAAATCTGATTGGGGTAGGAGAGATGACTTAGCAATTAATAGTGCCTACTGCTTTCACAGAGAGACCTGAGTTCTATTCCCCCCACCCATTCAGGTGGCTCACAACTAGGTGTAGCTACAGCTCTAGGGGGTCCAATGTCTCCGTGTCTCTAGTCTTCACTTCCCCAAGAACATACAGTCACATACACATACACACACACACACACACACACACACACACACACACACACATACATATAATTAAAAATAATAAAACTAAATCTTTAAAAAGTATCTGATAAGTTATTGACATTGAAGTGAGTAGTTAGTTGTAATAAAGATGCAGACATTGACATTTGCTTTAAAGTGTAGTCTCTAGTCATTTAAAGCTAAAGCTGAGTAAGGAAGATGTCTCAGAGAGTAAAAGCACTAGCTTTGCAAGCCAAGTTTGATCCCCAGAACCCATGTTAAAACCCAGATGCTGTGGCATGTATCTGTAATCTCAGCATTCTTAAAGCAAGATAGGAGGCTGGCCAGCTAACCTAGAATATGCAGCGCAGTAGCAGAAGCAAGAGAGCTCCTGCCTCAAAAGGGTCGAAGGTACGAATCTACTCTGGAAAGGCGTTTTTTGACCTCCATACACATTTTTTAAAGATTAATTCGTTTATGAAAATGAAAAATACATATGCACATGAACTTCTTACAGTTGAAAGATAAGTTCCTATGCAAAAAACTGGAGTGACAAGGAATATATGCTAATAAAAACAGTGAAGTTATTAATTGCCTTGCTACAGTTGCACAGGAAGTTGGTAGGAGAGGTGATTCATTATAGAATCTGATAAGCAAAACACGAACACTACAATTTGAAAGCTAGATTGACAGCTGATGAATTGTTCACTTGTTCCTTGCATGCACACTGTCAGCAATTAAGAGTTTCAGTTCCCTCATTTACAACATTTCCATGCTTGCCAGTGGAACGGCGGGCCTGTTCTGGTGTGGGGCGTTTATTACAACTGCCTGGCTGCACTCATGAGGGCAGTTCTTGAAAAATCATTTCCATTCCAAACTTACCCTGAGCTAGAAACCAAGGAATATGCAAATACGTATACTTGGCCTCAGGATTGGGCACCGAAAGCACAAACTACCCCTTCTGTCTCCTCTGTCCCATGAGGCTTGTGCTCAATTTTCTTATGTAAATGATAAGGTTTATTATACACTATTGTATTTACATGTGGCAATCCAGTTAAAGTCCATAGGTAAGAAGTTAGGTAAGTCATTTTTCAAGAAGCTGGACATACCCAGTGTGAATGAGAGGCAGGTTCTCAGATAGGAAAGGGCAGGTTGGGAGGACTCTTAAATGTAGTTTGAATAGAAGTGAAGGTATAATTATTCCTTCATTGTCATCTCATCCTTGGCTCTCCACCTAAAAATGGAAGCATCTCAATCACAAGTAGCCTTACAATGAATACTGATATCCTTTCTTGTCTTCCCCTATGGTGGGGCCTGTTTTATATGACAGGTGTTGGCCAAGGTGCTTCAGCACCTCTGAAGTGGATTTGGAGGTCCGCATAGTATTAACACTGACAGCATGTGTTCTAGTGCAAGGTTGGACCACCTTTTTCCATAAAGAGCCAACTGGTGAAATTTTGGGTTCCACAGCCCATAAAGTCTCTGTCACAACTAAACTCTGCTCTTATGGCACAAAAGCTGCTATAAACAATGCATAATGAATGAGAGTGGCTGTTTCCAGAAGATTTAGAGACAGAAATTTGAATCAAGTGGTATAGTATATTATTTTTAGTTTTTCTTTAAAAAAATTCTTACTACTATGTTTTTCAATGTATTTATATTTATTGAATTTTTGTGCATTTGATACATCTTAATCATACTTAGATCCCCTCCACTATCCTTCCCTCAGGCCCCCTCACCAGGTTTCATGCATTCTGCCATGTATGTTAAAAATCATTTAAGCATGAAAACTATCCTTAGCGTGTGGACTAATGTTTTACCGGTTTATAAATTGATAATAGGCCAGATTTTACTATAAGGGCTGTAGTTCTTCCTTCTTTACTCAAGGCATCCCTGGGTTTTAATATTGGCTCTATCTGGCAATTCTGAGCTCTGAGATCTGGAGCAAGTTAATTTACTTACGTTTGCTTCAGATTCGTTACCTGAATAAAATAGAATTCAACATTAATCCCTTAGATTTATAAAGCCTCACATATAGTAAGCTCTCAATAAATGGTTGATCTTTTTAATATTTCTAATTCCAAAACTATCTTAGATTTACCATATTTGATTTTCTTTTCTTGCTTTTCCTTTCAAAAGTGTTCTAGGCCTTAGTAAATGATTGATTCTGATAGACACACAGAGTATTTCAAAGGTCTCTTTGAAATATTAATTATTTAAAATATTGAATGTGAAATATTTTACCAGAGGCATCAACAGTAGTTTTTCTGGTAAGCATTAACATTCAGGTTTATTGGGTGTTTGTTTATTTATAGAATATATAATTTTCTTTTCCCAGTTTTCTAGCATATAGGTAACTGAGGAAAAATGAGTAAGCATAAATATTATTTTTTAACTACCAGTTACTATTAAACTCTCTTACCTCAGGCAAGCTGCCAGAAATGTGCCTCTGGCCAAAAAGCTCCAACATTAGAAATTCAACCATTAGAGATTTATTCGTTTGTGTTAACAAGCTTCTCTTTAATATGCAAATACAGCAGGTAAAGTTAATTCGCAAACTCAATTTCTCTGAAAAAATACTAACACCTCTGCTAGTAGATATTTCAGGCAAAATCACTTCATCCTTTATCATTTGGTTTGGAATAAAAGTTTATCTTATGACCTCATCTCCAATCAAGAATTTATTCCATGACTAGATAGACCTAAAACACTAACCTTAAATTGAAATTATTTTAAAAGGGCAGTAGTCACTTTGAAGTTTATTTGAACTCTGATGATTTATCTCATTATAGAAAACATTTGATTACATCTTCTGACAATGAAATGTGATAAGAAAATGAAGTCTAAGGGATTGTTTCCTGTATAGTTTTAACTTTAATTGCTGGAGTTTCATTTTGCTTGGATGCATAGTACTTTGCAAGGCCTCAACCTGGGAAGGCATGCTTTTCTGTTCTTTCTTTTGTTTTGCTTTCACAAATTTTTAACCACTGCATAATATAATTACTACAGTACCCCAGCTTACCTTGTGGTTTCTAGTCATTTCTTCTAAGTTCCTGTGCCCTCTTTAGCTTCTTGCAAGTTTTCTTCTTTTGAACAGGAGCATCTGCTTTGATTATTTCCCTTAGAACATGGTGTTTTCTATTTATATACTTTTAATCTCTTTGGAATAATATCTTGATTTTTTAAAACACTTCTGGCAGTAAATAACTTCATAGGCCATTATCTTACTGACCATCTGTTGGTTTTCCAAGTCACCATTAACTCCTTTCCAATTAAACAATAAACTAACAAAAGACCCCCATCCAATAGAGGTTTTCAGGATACTGTGCACTGCAGTACAACTTGTTTCTGCTTTTGTTACATCTGTGGATTTGGTCAGAGTGATTTTATTTCCATCATTTTGGGCTCGTTTTTGGTAATAGTGTTACACTTCTCCAGGAATAGCAAGGTTTTAGAGCACTGTATTATTTTCAACATGCTGCAGTAGGCTTTTCCTGGTCCAATATTAAATTATAAGAGCTAGTTATCTGCCCTAGGGCTGGAGGGATGGCCTAGTGGTTAAGAACGCCAACTGATCTTACAGAGGACCCGGGTTCGATCCCCAGCACCCACATGGCGGCTGAGACAAGTTGGAATCAATCAGATATTGAAAAAAAAAGAAGACATGATTTTGCGAGGTGGGATTAGAGAGGTGAGGGTGGATTGGAGAAGAGTTCAGGGAGGAATAGATGGTGAATATGATCAAAGGATATTGTATTATATTCTCAAAAACTAAGAAAAAGCCAGGTGTGGTGGTGCACGCCTTTAATCCTAGCACTTGGGAGGCAGAGGCAGGCAGATCTTTGTGAGTTCAAGGCCAACCTAGTCTACAGAGCAAATTCCAGGACAGCTGGGACTACAGGGAGATCCTGTCTTGAAAAGACCAAAAAAAAAAAAAAAAAGAATATAGTAATAAAAATACTTTTAAAGTAGTTTAAAATATTTTCATTCATAGTGGTTAGATCAGTTCGAATAATACTTAGCTGTCGTAATATTTTTGCTTTTCAGGGCGCTGTCCTTGGGTTCATCTGTGTCTCCTCCACTTCCACTGGTTCTCGGGGGTGGCTGATGGTTCCTTGCAGCAGGGTGGTGTTTTTAGTGATTGATTTTTGTATTGATGCCTCTACAGTATCATATTCTAGTTTTTGCTCTTGTGATCATTTTCAGTAATAAGATAATCAGTGCGTTAACTAGTATACAATAACACATATAGGTTCTGCAGCTCTTCATGACACAGCGAGGTTTTCTAACATTATTATATAGAGAAATGTGCTTGTCTTTATTGTCTTTCTCAATTAGCTCGGACTTTGATGCTCCTCATACATTATGTATTAGCGCCTTTTTCTTTGTCGTGCTTGATAATATAGTCCCTCCTACGTTTGTACTTGTACATGTCAGCATTGAGATCAGAATTGATTATATGAAATTACGACTGATAGATAGATAGTATATGATATGATAGATAGATCTAAGATTATTGATCGACGATCTATATGGATAGATCACCTTTATAATTTTTCTTTGTAGATTGTACCAGATAAAACTAAACGATCGTTCACATCTCCTGGACTCAACATTCACAATAGAACAATTTTTATCATTTTGAAGAGAGTTGTATAAAGTTACAATTCATTACTTGCAGTCACCAAACATTCGTTTTCACTTCTTGAATGCCCACTTCGCCGGTGCATTGATGGCTGCTATGCTTAATCCAGTCACACTTGGGAGGCCAGAAAAGCCAGTGCATCTCCCTACAGTGATGTCTAGTGGAGGACAAAAGCCTGGTAAACTACAAATAAGTTCCTTGCAGTGGGGTCCTGTAATTTCGTCTTGTGGGAGCATCAATGTCAAACAACATGACAAATAAATATATAAATAAATTAAATTAAATAAATTAATAAATAAATCAAAACAAAAAATTTCAATACCTATTTCAAGCCCTTGGCAACTGCCATTCTACGCTTTATAATTTAGGCACCCAATGTAAGTGGCATAGAAATTGTATAGAGTCGGGGGCTGGAGAGATAGCCTAGCAGTTAAGAGCACCGACGCTCTTGCAGAGGACCTGGCTGCTTTGCAGATACCCAGGTTCGATCCCCAGACCCACATGGCACCTGAGAGCAGTTTTTAACTCCATTCAGGAGAAACTCCAGTTCCAGGGGAATCTGACACCCTCCTTCTGACCTCCATGGCACTGCATGTGCAATGAGACTGGGTGCACAGACCATTACATGCAGACAGTACATTCATACACATATAATAATACTAAATAATATATTTTTTTAAAAAGAGCTAGTTATCAGCCCTGGGCCTTCATTTTTTCCAGATCCCTGAGAAAGGCTTGTTTCCTTCTTCTTTGATTAGTGAGCAGTCTTCTAATTTCGTGTCATGTACAAATCTATACATCTTCCTCCTGTTCTTAATCTGGACCATGATAGATTCTGTGAGAAAGATTGAATCTAGCACTGATTTGTCTTGTCCTCCACTTGTCATTGCCTCTCTCTTTTCTTTTTCTTTTTCTTTTTTTTTCTTTCTCTTTCTTTCTTTCTTTCTATCTTTTCTTTCTTTTTTTCGTTTTTCTTTTCGCTTGGTCGTTTCTTTCCTTATTCTTTTTGGTATTTTTTGGTCCTTTTTTGATGTTATGTAAGACATGGGTTTTTTCGGTAGCTCTCTAGCTGTCGCTGGATCTCTACTTACTCGTTCTAGCCCTGACGCTGGCTCGCCTCACAAAGAATCAGCTGCCTCTGCCTTGATGCCCAAGTGAGCTCAGGATTAAAGTGGCGTGCACTTCTATCAACCTGCTATTTCTATCGCCTTCTCTCTGCTGTCAATGGGGGTCGCTAGTCTTGTGAGCACATGCTAGTGTGACTTTTTTAGACATAGCTCTCCTGTAGCTCCGCGTCTTCAGAGTGACAGACTATGTTGAGTGATCCTCCCGGCCTTTGAACTCTCAGAGATCCTCCTTGCCTCCTGCCCCTCCAGAGTTCTGGATTAAAAGGTATATACCACCAAATGCCTGATCGAGGCTGGTATTTTTTTAAATATATGTTATTTTTTATTCTTATGCTTTGTAAGGGAGTGTATTGCCCTGGCGAGTATGAGCTATAGTCTTTAGGTGTAGTGCAGGGGCCATTGTTAACATTGTGAAAAGGTCCGTTGCCAAGAGTTATATTAGGGTGGATGAGTTCCTCTAGGATTACTGGAGTTAACTGAATGTTTGTTGGCCGTGCTATGTGGGTGCTGAGAATTGAAACCCCAGGTCTTCTTTTTTCCGGAGGCTATATCTTAGTTTACAAAAATAATCTGTTACATAACATCTATATGGCTAGACATAGGACCTGTCTCGCCTCCCAACCCTCCAACACACCACACCAGTTCACCGTTTCAGTTCAGTTGTTTGATGCAGGTCTTTTTTTTTTTGTTGGTGTTGTTGTTCTTCTTTCTTTACATGACATTACCCCAACAAGAAATATTTACCACTAGGTAATTGGCACCAGCAACCACAGATGAATGGGATTACCGATTGCGGTCCTTTATGGTTTGTCTGGGGCGGCTGGTGTTTCACTTTTCACTTAACATAATATCTTCTAGTTCCATCCATTTACCTGAAAAGTTCATGATGTCTTTTTTTACAGCTGCATAGAACTCTATTGTGTAGATGTACCACATTTTCTCTAGCCATTCATCAGTTGAGGGGCATTTGGGTTGGTTCCAGCTTTTTGCTATTGTGAACAGAGCTGCAATAAACATAGCTGTGCATGTATCTCTATGGTAAGATGAGTCTTGTGGGTATATACTCAGGAATGGTATGAGTGGGTCAGGTGGTAAGCTCATTTTGAGTCTTCCAAGGGTTCTCCACACTGCTTTCCATAGTGGCTGTACAAGTTTACATTCCCACCAGTAATGGATGAGTGTTCGCCTTTCCCCACGACCTCTCCAGCACTTGGTATCATTTGTTTTCTTGATCCTTGCCAGTCTTATTGGAGTGAGATGATATCTTAAAGTGGTTTTAATTTTCATTTCCTTAATTATTAGCAACATTGAACACTTTTTAAGATGTTTCTCAGCCATCTCTAATTCCTCACTTGTGAAGTCTCTATTCAGCTCTTTGCTCCATCTTTTTGAGTGATTTGTTTGTTCTCTTTTTTCTTTGTTTTTTGAATAGTTTATATACTCTGGAAATCAATGCTTTGTCAGATGTATCTGTGGTGAAGGTTTCCTCCCACTTTATGGGATTTCTCTTCACTTTCTTGATTGTTTCTTTTGATGTAGGGATGCTTTTGAGTTTAATGAGTTCCCATTTGACAATTGTTGACCTTAGTTCTTGTGCAGCTGCTGTCTGACTTAGGAAGTCTTTTCCTACGCCTATATCTTGTAGTCTGCTGCCAACTTTTTCTTCTATCTCCTTCAGAGTTTGGGGTTTCACGTTGAGGTCTTTGATCCATCTAGAGTTGGCTTTTGTACAGGGTGAGAGGTAGGGGTTTAATTTCATTCTTCTACAAGTGGTGATCCAGTTTTGCCAACACCACTTGCTGAAGATGCTGTCTTTCCTCCATTGTGTCTTCTTGGCTCCCTTGTCAAATATGATGCAGCTGAAATTGTATGTGCTGAAGTTTGGATCTTCAGTTTTGTTCTGTTGGTCAACAGGTCTGTTTTTGTGCCAGCACCAAGCTGTTTTTATGACTATAGCCCTGTAGTATAGTTTGAAGTCTGGTTTAGAGACCCCCCCCCTGTATTGCTCTTTTCACTCAGGGTTGTTTTGGCTATCCAGGGTCTTTTGTTTTTCCAAATGAAATTAAGGACTTTTTTTCCCCCAAGCCTGTGAAGAAACTCTTGGGGATTTTAATTGGGATTGCATTAATTCTGTACAACAGTTTGGGTAGAATGGACATTTTTACTATATTAATTTTTCCAAGCCATGAGCATGAGAGGTTTTTTCCGTCTTCTGATGCCTTCTTCAACTTCCTTCATCAGGGGTTTAAAATTTTTTTGTAGAGATCTTTGGTGTCTTTGGTTAGGTTTGTTCCTAGGTATTTTATTGTTTTTGAGGCTATTGTGAGTGGGCAGGTCTCTTTGTATTCCTTCTTCAGTTGCCTATGATTGGTGTAGAGAAAGGCTACTGATTTTTCTAGGTTAATTTTGTATCCTGCCACTTTACTGAACCCAGGTCTTCTGCAAGAGCAACCAGACCTATCTTAAATGCCACCTTGATCACACTACTGTCTTTCTCAAGATCTAACAGTGTCTTTTTAGACTTGCTCGAAGCAGTTTGAAACTGCTTTCTTTGATAATCTAAGCCCCTTTAGATCTTGGCTCTGATCTTACATATCCCATAGCAAACAGGTCTTTCAACTCCAATTCTCTCCTCACAGTTCAACATGCAAGGCACACTTCCTTTGTTTCAAGTTCTATGCTGATTCAAAATGATTGCAAATCTTTTTGCTTTTAAGATTGTATAATATGGGGTTGGGGGTAAAGTTCAGTGGTAGAGGGCTTCCCTGGTATACACAAAGCCTTGAGCTCATACCCTACCACCATAAGTATACTATAAGAATGGTCAAAATTAATGTTTGATGATGTAAATCAGAATTTGCCTGAGTGGTGTGGACAAGAGAGGAAGTGAAAGGAATGTTCAATATTTTGATTATGGTGGTGGTTACATGTGTGTATCAATCTGTCAAAGCAAATCCAACTGTACACTGAAGATCTGTCCATTTCAGGATTTATAAATTTTACACATGCACTGACATATACAGAAAGAGAGAATGAACATAGATGCATATGGACTAAAAATAAGAAATACATATTTTTCTGTCTTATTTAAGTAACTATAGGGGGCTGGAGAGATGGCTTAGCAGTTAAGAGATCTGGCTGGCTGCTCTTACAGAGGACCAGGGTTCAATTTCCAGCACGCATATGGCAGCTAACAACCCTCTGTAATTACAGTTCCAAGGGATCTAACATCCTCTTCTGATCTCTATGGACATTGCATGGCACAGGTGTACTTATGTACGTGTAGGCAATATACTCATGCACATAAAATAAAAATAATAAATAAAATATTGTAAGTGTGAGCATAATACTTAAATTACTACAGAAATTAAATATTTAGAGGCTTAATTTAGGCCCTGTTCAGTCTGTGAAGTCTTTCCTAATTTCCTGAGTTCATAGAAAACAGTTTAATTTTGAAAATTAAAATATGCAAGTACTATCTCATGTAGGAATGCCCTACCTTCAGTAAGAAGCCTTTTACCTCTTTTGGGTCACTTATCACTAGTTGATAGCAATTTTATTCAACTTTTAATGAAATCTTTAATTATAGAGTTGAGAACTCAAGGAAGCTGTAATGAAGCCATTATGCCCAGGTTTTTAGGCTTTAGGAAATGGCATCCCTAATCTGAACCACTTCCCAAATCAGAAACTTTTTGAAAAGATTTGGATTAGGGATGCTCAGCTGATAAAGTATATGCAAATATTCTAAAATCCAACAGACTGTGAAATTCAAAACACCTGTTTCCAAGCATTTCAGATAAAGCATACTGAACGTGTATTATGTTTAGTTTACTAAATCTGAAGCCTAGCGAACTGGAATGCTGTCTTCAATAATGGAAGAGCGCAAGACACTAGTGAAATCACTAGCTAAATAAGGAATATTCTGATTAATAATGTTTGACACAAAGGAAGGAAAGAATAGAGTAGTTTTTAAAGAAAAAGCTCACAAATTAGCCTGTCATTGTTTAATAGATGCTGTCAGAAGGCACAAGACACATAACTATTTTACGTGGTCCACAAAGGAATATGAGTTTTATCTTCTCATGCTCCCATTTCTTTCTTTTGCCATCCAACTACTACAGAAGTGTACAGAGGTGCCACCAGGTGGGTGATGCACGTGCAGTAGGTTTGTATCACTCCAGAGGAGCCCTAAAAATATGAAATCACTATAGTGGGCTCAAAACAAACTGGCATAACATTTGCCCTGGAGGGACATATAATCTGTTTTTAAAGCAGACAAACTTACCATTTACCTTGGATGAAAGCTCAGAGTCATATGTGTTTATTGCTATAAAACAACCTTTGAAAATGTACAGAAATGTGAGAAGTCCATAGAGAATTATCTCTGTGTAAGTCGTGCTAGCCATCAGGGAATAGTTTTACACAAAAGTGTAGCAGAGAAAATTAATTTACCCAGTGCTTATTTTAATCTATAGCATCTCCAAACGCTTTTAGGGAAATAAATCAATACCTCGTAGGTTAACTTCAATGCTGAAAACTTAGATCAGCAGGCATCCACCATCTACTGAATGACAAATACTGTGGAAACATGAAAATGAAGGCGTGACCCATGCCTTTCATTTTATAGGATGAGAAACAGATCACACAGAGCCCTGAAACTGCATGCAGCCCACCTAGTTCCTCAGGACTCTCTGTGACTCATTTTGCAATGAAAGATCATAAAGTAGCCTCTGAATTGTTACTTCCCAGCTGTATATTATCATTTTAGTGGCTAAAAAGCATTACCAAAATATCTCTTTATATTCTTTTGCTCAGTAAAATAGGTATTGTAAGTTGTAAGGAAGCACATTTTGTGTGTTCAATAGTTATTTTCTTTTGCAATGAAAAAGGGACCATTTTTTTCTTGAGTTCATAGATAATAGAAAAAGATACACAGTAATAACCGCATGTAAATAAGAACTCATGGTTCCATGAACTTGGAAATACTACTAAGTGAACTGTCAACTTACACAATTCAATCACAAACTAAATTTCACTGAAAATGAAAGATATTTTTTTTTTTAGTAACTGTGTTAGTTTCCGTTTCATTTCAGGAATTCATGTGAATTGCTCCTGTGATATATTCATAAAATTTTGATTCATTAAGTTTAGACATTTCATGATAATCACTCAGCTCTTTTTAAAGTTATCATGGAGCAAATGAAAAAGCAATGTACTAAAGCCTACATTTCTTTTCTTTAATAAATATGAGATGTTTAGAAGTATCTATTCTTGTTATTATTGGTTCAGAAGAACCATCTAGCACATACATTCCCAGCAGAGGCAGTATCACCCACTTGCTAGTGGGAGTACTAGTTCTTTGGAAGACAAGAGAACACCTTGAAACTCTCATGCCAGCAAGCTGGTGTAAGCAATAGAAAAAAAAAAAAAGCAAAAGAGGTATTACTCAAAACAAGGTAGGAGGCCAGTACTGACACCAGAGATTGATTTGGGTCCCCACATGCATGATGTGACATGCACATACCCACATACATACACATTACACACACACACAACACACACACACACACACACACACACACACACACACACACACAAACACAACAACCAAAGTTCAGGTTAGCAGAGGAAAGATAGCTCAATCAATAAAGTGCTTGCTGATGCATAGACAGAGATAGCAAGATCTCTGGAACTTATTGGTGGTTATCCATTCTAGAAAAATCATCAAGCTCCAGGTTCCGTGAGAGCCCCTGCCTCAAAAAATACAGTGACAAGTGCTTGGAAATGATACCTGATGCCAATCCCTGGCACCACATGCACATGCACACTTGCCTGTACACACATGTACCTATACAAATATGTGAATAACAAAGTTCGAGTATTCTATAGATGGTAATATTGGGGAGATGTTGTTCAGAGGATATTCACTTCAGTTAAATAAGAGAAATACATATGAGACCCATGCTATATCATGTTGACTATAGTTAGAAACAATATAGTAAATACTTAAAAATTATTAACAGTAGATATTAAGTGTTGTCACCACAAAATAATTATATATGACTATATATGCCCCATGTATAATTATTTAGACAGTAAGATCCAGTAATCTTACTGTCTGAATGATTTGATTTTGTATTTGTGTTCCTTTACTTATCAGCTATGTATATAAGGTATACCCAGCTATGTATATAAGATATATCAAAGCATCATGTGTGCTATAAATACACATAATTTTCTTTTTCTTCTTTGAAAATTGTATTTGTTCTTTTTATTTTATATGTATGAGTATATTGCCTGCATGTGTGTAAGTTCACCCATGTTGCATAATACCTGTGGAGTTCAGACAAGTGTGTCAATCCCTTGGAACTGGAGTTACAGATGATGGTTAGCTACCATGTGGGCACTGGAAATTATACTGTGGTCTTCGAAAAGAGAAGCCAGTGCTTTTAACCACTGAGCTATCTCTCCAGCCTCATATTCTAATTGTTAAAGTTTTAACAAATTTAGATTCCCTTGGAATTGCATTTTCTTCTCTTCATCATCCTGCTGATATACTCTGTCAAGGCAATCTCATCTATCTTTCCATGATGCTCAAATCTGGACATGAACTCCAGAACCATATATCCTGCTTATCAGAATATCAAAACTAATCCTAGACCATTTAAAATATATCCTCAAGATTATTTAAAGCTATTTATTTCTGGGGATCCAAACTCCTTTCCTTCTTAGTCTTCCCCACCCACAACCGAGTCCTTATTGACTGCACTGATAGTTTCAAAATATATA
This sequence comes from Rhizomys pruinosus, assembly GCA_009823505.1. Lineage (NCBI taxonomy): Eukaryota > Metazoa > Chordata > Mammalia > Rodentia > Spalacidae > Rhizomys > Rhizomys pruinosus. The sequence continues at coordinate 458,696 of VZQC01007794.1, read as the reverse complement.
CCCCCTCCTTTCCCCTTTGTTCTTCTATTGCTTTGTTACAAGAACGATTATCCTATGTTCTTAGTAATTTCCCTGCTTTCTGTTTTGATACAATGGTATATAACAAAATTCTCTAAAAATGAAGTTTGATCACTTCCCATGGCTTCCTGTCCCTTTTAATTTTTCTGCACCATACAGTAACTACAAACCAAATGTGGCTATTATGCACCTAAATTACAACCAGTCAGAATTAGCATACCAAAAGAAATATGCACTAGATTTCTCTTAGACTTGATTTGATCAAAATAATGTCAATCATGTCATTACTTTTTGTATATATTTACTTACATGTTTACTTATATTAAAATTAACTTTACGGGGCTGGAGAGATGGCTCAGCAGTTAAGAGCACCGACTGCTCTTGCAGAGGACCCAGGTTCGATTCCCTGCACGTACATGATGGCTAAGAACCGTCTTTAACTCCAGTTCCAGGGGAAACCAACGCCTTCTTCTGACCTTCATGGCATTGCACGACACGGGTGCACCAATCTACATGCAGACAGTACACTCATACAAATAAAAAATAATAAAAAAGTTACAAAAAAATAAAATTAACTTTACATATTTTTCTTGCTTTTTAACATGATTGCTAATATAGCCAAAATGGCATGGCTTACATTTGCGGCCTGTTTTATATACCTATTGGACAGTGCTGACTTTAGGGTGGTGTTCACACACCATATCATAGAATTTGGATCTGGTCACATGCTGCTAGCCCTGGAGCTATAGGTATAGCCCAGAGGTACAGCAGTTGGCTAGCATGTGAGGCCCTAGGTTCCATGTCCAGCATTGCAAAACCAAAGGAAATTCATAGTCTTACTGTCTGAATGATTTGGTTTTATATTTGTGTTCCTTTACATACCAACTGTGTAATATCTAAATTTTAATATCACTACCTGAAAAGATACAAGAAATTTAAAGTATCTCTTGAATAGAATTTAATTCTCCTAGGTACATTCCATCTATGCCCAGTGTTTTAACTACTTCGTTCCTATTTTCTTTCTATTGAAAATAGTAGATGGGGCTGGAGAGATAGCCTAGCGGTTAAGAGTACTGACTGCTCTTGCAGAAGACACGGGTTGGATCCCCAGCACCCACATGGCGGCTGAGAACTCCAATTCCAGGAGAACTCTAGTTCTAGGGGCATCCCACACCCTCTTCTGACCTCCGCGGCATTGCACGACACGGGTGCACAAACCTACATGCAGACAGTACATTCATACACATAAATAAATAATTAAAATTAAAAAAATATTAAAAAAGAAAATAGTAGATGATGTCAAGTATGTCAGTGATCTAATTTAAAATTGAAAGTGTGCAATCCTCTTTCCCTGTATAGTCACTGGAGCTATACTTTTCTTTCCTCACATTTTTACCAGCTACTGGATCTAAGAACCCCTGTGTTTCCCTTAAATTTTTATTTAATATTCTGTCATAGATAGTTTATTTTAAAAGGATAAGTTACTGTAACATTGAAGCAATTATTTTTTTGGTCTTTTCAAGACAGGGTCTCCCTGTAGCCCCAGCTGTCCTGGAACTCGCTCTGTAGACCAGGCTAGCCTTGAACTCACAAAGATCCCCCTGCCTCTGCCTCCCAAGTGCTAGGATTAAAGGCGTGCGCCACCACGCCCGGCACATTGAAGCAATTTTAAGTAAATAAAGAACATAATGATTTTAGCTCATTCTTTTACCTTAAGAGAACTTTTCCTTAATCATATACTGTCTACTTTAAGCAAGGTATGGTTTAAATTTAACCTTGGACTACCATTGGAAACAATGTCTTCTCCTCACCCTCCATTCTTTTTTAGCCTTCCTACCTACAAATATTCTCTATTCCAGACTTCTACTTTTAGCTCAAAGTATCCACCTAGTTAGGTTCTTTTCAGCTGTTATGCAAATTGGCATGAATGGACTCAGGTCCCTTAAGATTATACACAGCTCAATATCATTTCTGGCCAGTAACACATTGTGAAAAATACTGTCGCCAATAATAGCCATGTGCTTGATGGCCAGAGCTGTAAAAGGTAAAGGAAGAGTAAAGTAGAATATTTTAAATTTTGTTTCTGTTAAGTTTTATGAGTATCTTTTGAAAACTATCCATTCTGGCTTCTGATAATTATTTTGAGGAAGACTCTAGGCATGCACCAGCATTCTAAAAAGGAAATGAGACTTTTTGGCTGATGTCTCTCAAACATAAAATGTGGCCTTTGAGATGATGTGATCACCTTTTATTTGCACAATGTCAGCACTTCAAGATGAATAAAGAATATGGATTAGGTAAGAATTGAATGCAAATGTGTTTTGCAAATAGTGCCTTTTGTGATAATCGCAGATGATGGTTGAATGCTGAAGGTATTAATACAATCAGTATTTAACCTTGTGTAACTCTGCTCTATCAAATCACGCCCTGCACATTGATTGCATTAAGCCAGGTCAGTGGTTTCTTGCTTAGGAATATCTTATAAGAATCTTAACAGGAAAGCAGCAGTAGCTGATCAGCTACTGTTTATTTGCATACTGAGTGTGTCATCAATAATACAAAAGACAAGGTCTTTAAGATGAAAGAACAGTGGGATTGGCATGAATTTTGCTTAATGGTGTGTAATAAGCAAAGTAGTCTGTGATGCTAGAAACTGACAGGATCCATTATGCTAAAACAGATATATGTCTTTAATTTAGTGGTATTATGTAAATCTGACAGGAGTTTTTCCCTTTATTTTCCTGTAGTTTAACTTTAATTGCTGTAAGATTAATTCTGATTTCTCCTGTCCCCCAGAGGGTGATGAGACTGGAGTGATGGATAATCTTCTAGAAGCCCTGCAATCAGGTGCAGCATTCAGAGACCGCAGAAAGCAAATTCCAAGGAATCCAGGTAATACCACTCTAGCCTACATGGTCTTGTAAAATGTAAATGTTCCTATGGCAAGTCACTCCTCCAAAAAAGGAAAAGTAAAATTTCTAATGAAGACTTTTTGATCTCTGAGGATCTCAGTTCTTGAGTGAAATCAGAATAGGCTCCTCCATCTGCATGATTGCAAGTTTTAACCTGGTAAATATATCTTGAAATAACAGTGTGCTTGAAAAAAAAACAGAAATAAGGATTCCCAGTGTGTGTAATGTTACTTTTATTTTAATAATAATTTATTAAATATTAATAGTATTTTAATAATAATATTATAATTGTTTTATGAACATGTGTTCTGGGTCAAAGGTGCTTTAAAACCATAAATATAAATAAATCATTGAAATTAATTGGCTCAAGAATGTCACATTAGCTGTTCACAGGTAAGAAAACTAAGACGATGCCTCTTTGTACAGTTCATTCTTGTTTTCAGTGTATATATTATCCATCATCTTTGTTAATAACAGGAAAATACCCACTGATAATACCTGATCCTCAAAAATCACCAAATGCTAGACTGAATTTTATGTGTATTTCATTAATAATAGATCTCAGGGGAAAATACATAGAAGAAGCAAAACAGCCTCCTTCACTCAAGTGGAGCTCAAAGGTTCTCTAAGTCAGTTTAGACCCTATGTGTGAAGTAAATAGTAGCTCCTCCCAGGGTAATCCAAATACACTTAACTATACACTTCCTCCTAGTAAGGTTTTCTATTTTCCCTTCATATCTTTCTTGATATAAAGGAAGAATCCAGGTATGCTGGTTTTAAGTTTTCTATTAATGGGATCTAAAGCCATATGGAGTAGTAAATGAGAAAGGGAAAATTAAAAGTAAATATCCAAAGTCTACTTAATTTAAATTAATACAATCTTACTTAAATAGCCTCTACTCTTCAAAATGTTCTGTTTTGGGCTGGAGAGATAGCCTAGCGGTTAAGAGCACCGACTGCTCTTGCAGAGGACCTGGGTTAAATCCCCAGCACCCACATGGCGGCTGAGAACTGTCTTTAACTCCCATTCTGGGGGAATCCAATACCCTCTTCTGACCTCTTCGGCATTGCATGACGTGGGTGCACAGACCTACATGCATACAGTACATTCATACACATACAAAAAAATGTTCTGTGTTTCAACTTAAAATCACTGTATGTTAGTAGACTAGAAATTGGTAGCCATGATAATCAAACAAATTAAGGAAACAAATGGTATCCAATGTGAAGTTGCCCATAAAATCTTTGGGTAGTGGTGCGACTCATTGCAGAAGCCAATATAAGGTATATTAAACTTTTCCCATTTAGGAAAATTTCCTGATTGGAATGGGTAATATTCTACCTTTGCCCTTCACAGACTGACTGTAGAAATTAGCTTAAAGCTAAGATTTGATTAAGAGTCGAGAAGTCTTTTGATTGAAAGATCGGACTGCTTTGTGTATATAAAAACAAAGAGGGGGTGTGGTAGAATGTAAGGGCTGCGATTGGGGTGAATGATGAAACTACAGCAATATAGTCTGGACACTCATTTGATCAACTTGATTGAACATCCAAGCCCCCTCTGCTGGATGGTGGGACCCATGGGCTGTGTGGGTTTGGACACAACTGCTTGCAAATTGGTTTTACATGAAGGATGCTTGTACTCATAAATTATCACTTATTGCTAAAAAATGAAAAAAAAACTGAGAGAAAGATGCAGGACAGTTATGGCAGAATGCATGATCTGGGATGGGGTGGGGTGGGGTGGGGGGAAGGGAAAGGGAAATATGCCTGAACTGAATTGGAAAATGATGTATGAAATACACAAAGCATCAATTAAAAAAAAAGATGTCCTCTAAGAATTTGGGCAGAATAAAGTATATATAAATCTGTTTATATGTTCATAATAAAGTAATACTACATGTCAGAATGCTGAATGAACTCCTAACCCACACCTATGAGACACTCATTCCACCTGTCCTCAGCCTTTCTATGTAAAATGAGAGTGGTCTACCACACTGAGAACAAACTGCACTAATTTTTATTCAATATAGTTCTCTGTTAATATACTGACAAGAAAAAGAAACTTAAAAATATGTCATTCCTGGACTCTAGAAAGGATGTCTAGACCCCAGTAGGATGACAATGCACTGAGGCACATCTGGGGACACTAACTTGACACCATAGGCCTTAACAGAAATGATGGAATGTGTGAATTCCAGTGGGGAGTGCTATGGAAGGGTTACTGTGAGGAAAGGAGGATAAAGATGATTAAGAGTGATTGAGATGTTCTTCATGAAATACATAAAAATTCAATTAAAACATTTACAATAAAACCATGCCATTCTTGCTCATTTCAAAACATGTCATTATCTTCTACCTGTTTATTTTTCAAAAATTAATTTGATCAGTCTCACACCTCATACTGATTCTAGAAAGCCTGTTTGAGAATGTAACATCACTCATTCCAAGTGATTTCTGTGAGTTTGATGCTCAAGGGAATATAGTGTTGCCAACTCTGAATTACCAGAAATATATTCATAAGCAATGCAATATTGTTATTCTGATTCCAAATAATCTAAATTGACACGTTCCTTTGACATGTGCCTAGAATGCCTCTGTAACCAAATAGGGTCAAAAAGAGTTTGTTTAGCACTAGTAGTCATTTCAAGTGGGAAGAGCCAAAGCAGACATACAGAATTCAAAAGAAACTAGAGATTAGGATGGAGAGACAGAAAGATCACAGCTCTACAGAAAGTGCTTCTGTCTGCTCTCCTCTTCCTAGAAGCAGCACCACAGAGCTAGGGACTTGTACATGTTTCTTTCCTATCCTACCATTTGTACTGAGATCATCTTTCCCTGCTGGTTCCAAGATTTTTTTTTTAGTTGTTTGCCTTGGTTCTTTTCTCATATCTCTTTGACTTGATATTGTTACACTTTCCCTGTTCAACACTGGAATCCTTACTCCTTGATCATAAACCACATGGAAGCTTGGTAAGATAAAAGCAGAAAAGCAAAGTTGAAAGTTGGCTATTTTCTCAAAGAAAGAAAAATTTTAAAGGACATAGCAAAAAAGAATAAAACCTCATTCAAATGAGAGCCCAAGCAGCAAAGATATATCACAGCATTCTACTTGTTAGCTCAATTATCATCACTTACAGATGCAAATACTGTATGTGAAATCCAGAGCTGTACCACTGAGTTTCTAGTAGCAATGTTTTCAGTTACATATTTAAACTAGTGAATACAAAATCTAAATGTTAATAAATAATATTACTAGCTGCCTAAATACCAGTCTTTCCCACTGAACACATAGTGCCTCCCAAAGAGTATCGCTTTAGGTATACCGGAAAGCATTTTCAATGGCTGTCTCTGACCCATTCAGCTGAATACGCCTGAGTATGCCATTTCAGTGAAAAATACCAGCAGGTATTTCAAGATAGATTCTCACATTACAAATGATAGTAAAAATATTAATCACCAGCATGACAGAAGCCCAAACAAGTCAGAATTCACATAGGCAATAAACAAGCACTCTGATTATGCTGATACATGCTGACTGAATAGAGTATCCTAGATCACAGGCTTTGCTGATGTCAAACTTGGATTAGGAAATGAGCCCTAAATGTTCATTCAGTTATTGTACATCTGTTCTGTGAAATGTACTATGCTAGACATGATGGAAGATGCAGAAATAATTAAGATAAAATTCCCTTAGTTATAAAAATCCTTGTATCTGCACAAAAGATAAAATGCACAGAAAGATACTTACCTGCCAGGGGAGATACCATGATCAAAATGCACAGAAAGATTACCGAATAATGCAGAAGATAGTAAGTATTAAACAAATGGTGTTAATATCATACTATTTGAGTTCAGAGGAGAAAGATAGCATGTCTTATTGAATACATCACAAAAATAATCATAAAATGAAAATTTTGAAGAATAAGTAGAGGTTTTAGCAGTGGGAGTTGGTAAGAAACCAAATAAGACAAGGAAAGTAAAAAATGTATGGAGATAATACTGAGAAGTAAATTTAGTGCCATATTATGAAGTAGTGGAGTAAGAACTAATGTGTTACCAGGCAATTCCTTAGACATGGGGTTTCTAGTTAAAGATTTTAGGCAGTAGGAAAACAATTGGGGGTATATATTATCACTCATATAAGCTACAGCTTGGGATCAGGGACAATAGAGATGATACAGAGACAAGACTTTGACAGTGACAGAAGGAACCGTAGGGCGTGCTGTTGAGCCAGTCTAGCAAAATTAAATCTGTGAACTCCATGTTCAGTGAGAGGCCTTTCTTAAACCTTGTCTGAGGCTGGCAAAATGGCTTAGTAGGTAAGGGCGCCTTCAGTCAAGCCTGATGACTTAAGTTGGATCCTTAGGACCCCCATGGTGGAAGGAGAGAGCTGGCTCCCACAAGTTGCCTTTAGACCTCCACAAGTGCACTACTCTCCCCCACAAACTCACAAAATAAATAACATAAAATAAAATAAAATAAGATAAAATAAAATAAAATAAAATAGAAAAAAGAAGGCCCAGTCTCATAAAATAAGATGGAGACCAATTGAAGAAGACATTCAACATTGACCTCTGGCCTCACACATGCATGCACATAGATACACACACACACACACACACACACACAAACACACAAAATAAAATAAAAAATGCAAAAGGCTTTACTTTCAATTCTGTAATGAAACTGGAAGCCAGAATGAAGGAGCTGCACAGTGAGTTGTTGGTGAATCTATAAGAACAGATAGTGTGCATTCAACAGGTAAATAGTTTGAATCCCTTACTAGTGCCCATATACAGGTTTAGGTACTACTGTGACTATAAAACCAGAGTACTTGAGGAACCCCCCCATAATATTTGGGAAAACATGAGTGTCAATTATGTGATTAAATTATAATCCAGTCTTTGGTAATTAATATCGGAAAAGCATACCTATGGAACATAGGAGTCAGGAAATTCCCTTACCACTCATTTCTCCTTTGTGTCCCTAGAATATAATCCATTTTTTTCTAGAAGCATAGCACATAAATGAGGCACCTTATTTTCCCTTAATAATTAAGTAGACTTATCTAAAATTTTACTAAATCTTGACCCTCTTTGTCACATCCTTCAGTTTTTATGAATTACCCATCAATATACCCTGTCTTTGCACTTATAAGGTCAAAGGTAAGATTTACAGGAAAAGAAGGGTGTAGAGAAATGTCTCACAGGAACAAAAGCCATACTTAAAATACAAATTTACAGCTCTGAATCTCTTTTACTACTAAGTAGCAATAGCAACTTAGTGCTTGCTTCTCTTCCCTCTGCCAAGCCAACAGCTCTGTCCTTGCCCAATCTAAGTAAATATAAATGGACATGTCAGTCTTAAGTAGATATCTAACTTAGCTATTTTGGGTATGATGAGATGTTGATATATAGATTCAGACATTAATAAAATTCACAAGAGAAACATTATGAAGAAATGAAACCAAGAAACAGAATAAATGGATTTTGGTTTTAGAACCACACAGGGAAACCAGGAAAACAAATTTGAAAAAACAAAACAAAACAAAACAAAAAAAAACAAGAAACTCAGGAGATACACTATCCTAGTTTTTTTTTTTTTTGTCTTTTCGAGACAGGGTCTCCCTGTAACCCCAGCTGTCCTAGAACTCGTTCTGTAAACCAGGCTGGCCTTGAACTCACAAAGATCCACCTGCCTCTGCCTCCCAAGTGCTAGGATTAAAGGCGTGTGCCACCACACCCAGCCACTATCCTAGTTTTATGTATCAACAAGATAACAGTGTAAATGAGAAGTTATAATTTGCCATTTGAGAATAGATAAGAGACTTGAAAATGTTATACAACAGATGAGCAAATCACTGGTAAAAGTTAGAGAAAAATAACTTCAGAACAAAACTCACATTTCCCCAGGCATCTCTGTTGCACATAAATAATAAAACCTAAATTTTGCTAGCTCTGTGTCCTTGTACACATTCAGCAGCTGAAAGGGGTCTTAGAAATGTTTCTAGAAGTTCTCAGGGGCTGTTTCATACACAGAAAGACATATATACTATGGTTCCTCCATTTTCTGCTAAAATACATGTACCTCCATGCCTGCTGCCTTCTATAGCAGCTGGAAAGCTCAGGCCTTCACAGTAGCAGAGCTTCACAGTGAACGTGGGTAAAGTAAGGCCATGATGCATCACTTCCTTAGGATGGCACTCTACTGTTGTACCAAGTAGCAGTCCTTTGTCTCGGTGTTTGACAATTTTAGAGTAACAGCATTCTGCCTCTCAGGATCAGATATGGCACCCTGTGGAGAGCAGGTGTGGCGAGGGTCCCAGGATGGCGCCCGAGACTTTAGCCAAGTCTTATGACTAACACCTGATTCCCTCCTACCTCTAAGTAAAGCCACGCTCACCGTTCGAGCTGTGCAGTTGCACCCTGTATGCAAGAGCAGGCCAGATGATACCAACAGACTGAGGCCACGTAACCTGGGCTGGGAAGGTGGATAAATAGAGGGACTTTCTGGTCTTGAGAAGAGAAGCTTGGAAAAAGAAGAGAAGCTTGGAAAAAGCAGAAGCTTGGAGAAAAGATGTGCCTGAATAATAAACCGCTTTGAGAAGAACCAGAGAGAGGTGCTTTGTTTCTGTGGGTTCATACAAGTGCCCCCTACACTTTGTTTCTGTGGGGAGACAAGTGCTCCCTACAGCACCCTTAGACAAATTGCAAAGAGAAGCCCATGACAGATACATGAAGCACTTAGTATGACATATATAGCCCATGACAAATACATGCAGCACTTACTATGACCCTTCTTGCTTGATGACTAAAGTCTTTGGGAATATGTGCTTGTTCTTGTTTTATTATTGCTAGGTCATTCATTCTAAGCTATTTATTTACCTCTTTCTCCTTCAGAATGAGTTCTCTCTCACAAAATTCTTCTGTCTCTATTTTATAAATAGTAGAATATCACATTAGCCTACCAAAACCCATTTAGTATGTAGCAGATTCCTTATGTTGTACTTCATGTTGAAAATCTAATAAATAAAAGTAATTTTAGCAAATAGGCAACAAAAGCATGGCCATCATCCAAATAATATTCAGTGATCAATTACAAGGGGACAGGCAATAGTGCTAGGCTCTTGCAGCACAAAGATGGTTAAAGCACAAGTCTTGAGATCAAGCATTCAGTCTCACCAAGTGGGAAACTAGGAGACTGAGGCTAATAGATCATGAATGTATTACTTTTCTTATTGCTATGGCAAAATACCTGATAAAAGTACCTTAAGCTAGGAAAAAGTAATTTTGTCTCATTCTTTCTTAATGGGTAAAAATGTGGCAGAGTTGCACAGAACATGATGGCAGGAGCATATGTTCATGATTGTTAACATTGTGAGACCTAGGAATCAGAAAGCAGAACACAAGCAGGGTAAGGGGAAACCTTCAAACCAAAGGATTGGTTACATTCTTCCTTCATTCAGGTCCCACCTTCTAGAGTCCTTCCATATCATACCACAAGATGAGGACTGATCATTTACAACATGACCCTCTGGGGGCATGTCAGCTTTATCATTTATAAATCATAATAGTTAGTGTGAACATTCTGAGCTCAATAGCAAGTCCAAGCTCTTAGAAATAACATTGAGTATACCAAGAAATTATGAGTTGAGAAGGATACATTGGATTTAACTGTCAGGAATTTATTGGTGACCTTAAGTGGAGCAGGATTGTGCTTCTCAGTTTTTGTCAACTTCAGAAAAACTAGAGTCATCTGGGAAGAGGACCCTCAACTGAGAAATTTCCTCCATGATATGAGCCTGTGGGGATGTCTGCGGGACTTTTTTTTTTTTATTACTAATTGAAGTGGAAGGGCCTAACCTCTCTTGGGCAGTGCCAACCCAGGGCAGGGGGTCCAGGGCTGTATAAGGAAAGTAGGTGAGTAAGCCAGGGGAAGCAGGGCAGTAAGCAGAGTTCCTCTAGTTTGTGTCAGGTTAATGCCCGACTTCTTGCTCTGGTTCCCCTCAGTGATGGATTGTGACCTGGGACTTGTAAGATCAAATAAACGCTTTCCTCCCTAACTTGATTTTGGTCACTCTTTTATCACAGCAACAGAAAGCATCTAGGACTGGGATGTTGAAAGGGCAGATGTATAATTACACTGAGTTCAAAAATGTTATTAATTTCAAGACCAATTAATTAAGAGTAATTTTTCATCACTTCACATAAGTTTGATGCAAAGAATAGTCTATATTAGGTATATAATATTTGCATTTTGTTTTCCTTTTAGTTCATTCCTTAATGAAAACTAAATTTTGCTTTTGGAACACATGTATTGATCACTAAGATGTAGCTTTACATTTTGAAAACTAGAAATAGATGCTTGCTATGGAGACTGTCCTTGATCATTCTTTGGCAGCCAGTGAACAAGCTGAACACAGAGCATTTATGGTCTGTTTATATGCAGAATTGTTTTAAGCAAGCACTGATGATGTTCTCTATAGAAATTTCAATCATTTTGGCTTGTCTGTTCCCCTAACACAATACAATCAGCTCTGCTGCACATTTCTTTATTGGTGATGTCTGCAGGACAGTAGAAGATAAGGTCAATGCTAGATGACTTCTATGAAAAAAATGAATATAGCAGGCTTCCTTTAAATATTGGAGTAAGGGAGAAATTAGGACAAGCAATTATTATGCAGCAATAAATTTCCTCTGGTAGTTTTAAATTCATGTCAACAATTCACAGACATGCTAATGTTATACAGCTAAGCTCACAGGACCACCTGCATATTTACAAATATTCAATTAGGAAATAAATGGCTGGGCCAGGCATGGTGGCGCATGCCTTTAATCCCAGCACTCAGGAGGCAGAGGCAGGTAGGTCACTGTGAGTTCAAGGCCGGCCTGGTCTATATAGCGAGCTCAAGGACATTTGGGAATAAAGGGAGACCCTGTCTCAAAAATACCAAAAAAAGAAAGAAAGAAAGAAAGAAAGAAAGAAAGAAAGAAAGAAAGAAAGAAAGAAAAGGAAGGAAGGAAAGAAGGAAGGGTTGGGATATACATATACATATATGTATATATATGTATATGTATATATGTACATATATACATATATGTATATATATGTATATATACATATATATATATATATGTATATATATCCTATAAGCAGTTGTAAATGTTCACTTGCAACTAAAAACACTCAGAAAGTATTCATCAGGCTACCATGAGTACCTAAAATTTCTAAAAAAACAAATGCTTTCACAAAAGAGAAAAAAAAAACTGTTCCAATTGGTTGGATTGGGGTCATTTCTGTCACATAGTCTCAAAGGTATATTTACATTTTCCTAAAAAGGTTTAAGAAAATGTAAGCTCTGGGGCTGGAGAGATTGCGTAGTGATTAAGAGTAATGGCTGCTCTGGCAAAGGACTCAGGTTTGATTCCCAGCACTCACACGGTGGATAACAAGCATCTGTAACTCCAGTTCTAGGGAATTGACGCCCTGTTCTGACCTCCATAGGCATTGCATGACACAGATGCAGTGACATAAATGCAGGCAATACACTCAGACACATAAAGTAAAAATAAGAAGAAAGAAAGAAATTGCTCTACTTCCTCACCAGCAAAATTCCATCTTCTGAACGGTGGCCAAAAGGCGGCCTCATTCAACTCTAAATGAACAGACTCTTGACCCTCCAATTTTTGTTATACCTTTAGACATACTTCCTCAGTGTATTAAAATTTGAACCTGCTGGGCATGGTGGCACATGCCTTTGATCCTAGCACTTGGGAGGCAAAGGCAGGCGGATATTTGTGAGTTCAAGGCCAGCCTGATTCACAGAGTGAGTTCCAGGCCAGCTGGGGCTACCAAAAATAAATAAATAAATGAATGAATAAATAAATAAATAAATAAATAAATAAATAAATAAATAAAATTTGAACCCAACTCCTAGTGATTATTTTCCTTCTAGGAGAGAAGGGATAGTAAAAGCAAAAGAAAAGGTGGAGAGAGTCAATGGGAACAACAAACAAGAGACCAGGGAGGGAGGGAGAAAACTATGAGCCTGTGCTTTAACTATTCATTGATGGCTTTAACTAGGAAACAATGTGATCCCATGCATTTTGAACATGAGATAGTGTCTCACTCGCTCCAAAAATCATTTTATTTTGGATTGTTTGGGGTTGATTTGGTTTGGTTTACCTTGGCTCGGCTTGGTTTGTTTGAAGCAGAGTATCTCTATGTGGCAACTCCTAAATATTTTGCTTGAGTCTCTGTAGTACTAGGCATACAGGCATTCCATTATGGACTTAGCTGAAAAAAATCTTAAAAAGTTTATGGCCAATGCCACCTCTTTTTTTTTGGGGGGGGGGTATTTTTGAGACAAGGTCTCCCTGTAGCCCCAGCTGGCCTGGAACTTGCTCCGGAGACGGGCTGGCCTTGAACCCACAGAGATCCGCCTGCCTCTGCCTCCTTAGTGCTGGGATTAAAGGCCTGCTCCACCACAGCCGACTACAGCTTTCTTAAAGATATAGATGATACAATAACGTTAAAATACTACAAGGATCATAGTTGTATTTTGGTCTAAATTATTGAAATTTTCTTTTACTATGTAGCACATAGCTGATTATAGTGTTTGCTTTTCATAACTGCATGTCACATCATAATTATTAAAAAAAAATCTTGTCACCAAAAAAAAAAAAAACACTTCAGTATACCTAGAGCTATTTATGTAAATTGAATTTTGGCATGGGAGAACTAATGCTTAATTTTGACAAGGGAAGAAAAATGCTGACTTTAAATAAAAAGCTAAATATAACTATATGCCCTTGCTCTTATTCTCATGTCCATTGTACTTACATTTAACTTCCACCTGTATGCCATCCTCAGACCACAGTATGTTCCACAAAATCCCCAAATACCCCAGGAAAAGCAAAGGAAATATAGTATCACAATTATAGCCTTTGTTTCTGCTTCACCATCTTCTCATCAGCCTTTGCTAATCTGTCTTATAAGACCAAGTAGGCAGAAGTAAGTGAATCTATGTAGAATGACATTAACCAATTAATTCCTTTTTCAACTTTTTTTTTTTACCAAATTACTCAAGAGAACAGCCCTTTCTGAAGTTTAAGGGTTTTTAATCTGGCGTATAGGAACGTTTTAAGGATTTAAAATGTTTGTTTGAGGGACTTCTGGAATCCAAGATGGTATTTTCGCTTTGCACTTGGGAAGGTTTTAACTTGAGATTTTTAGATTTAGTGGTCTGTTCTATTGTTTGTCTAGCATAAATGTGTATGCTGTAAGTAAGCAATACAGTACTCTCTGGGCAATGAAGAAAGAATTTTTTATTTCATACATTATTTACAGCTCTGCAGTGGTTTCAGAAAGTCAGTGTACATCCTGGACATGATGAAATGAAAAACCTAAAACTAGGTATATGGTTTTCATATAGTGGTTTAGAAAGTTAATACCACTGTGCATGGATGTCTTCCACATTGAATACTTACAATAAATACTCAATATTAGTAGACTGATAACTGTTACTAAAAACAAACATATTTACCTTGTTTTAAAATAAAGTGATAGAATTTCTTCAAATATACAGAGCTAGCCTATGATTAAGGAGTAGTATTTTGTATGGATAATTCAGTGTTTATTGAACTTATGTTAGGAACAACTCAGTTGTGCATTTCAATATCATAAGTGACAGAGTAATGAAAAATTATCATGCTTTGTACTAAGTATTTTATGTGTAACTTTATTATCACATCGACAGATGATTAGAATCAGAGATAAACATTATTTGATCTGAAAAAGGAAAAGAAGTTTTCTAATGTGTAGATTTTTATTTTTAGATGCAAATTTACAGTAGCTCTTGTTCACGAGTAGGAAACACTAACACAAGCTCAGTTAATAGTCCAAAGAGCACCAAGAACTAAGAAGATTCTCATCCTTAGTGATTGGGCCTAATTAGTGACTGATGTATCAAGACAGAAAATAAATTTAGAAAGGATGTTCCATTGTAGTGAATTTTTTAGGACACTTATAAATAATAAAAATTTGAATTAAAGTGGAACATAATTCAAAGAGGACAAATGGGAAGAATAATATTTCCATCTAGCAATTTGAATATTTTTTTCAATAGCCATAAATAGCATTGATCAATTTTCATGGCTTATTTAGAATTGAAACTTCCTGGTGGAGGAAGATGCAAAGCACAGAAAACATATTATCATCAAGCTGAATGCTGTCCACCCAGGTTCTGTGCATTATGGATTATTCCTCAGTTTCCATACCCTACTCTGTGCCTCCCATGGTTTGTGTCCTCAAGGCCCTTTGCACAGTTTCTTCTTCTCACATTCTGCTTTAGAATAATTCTGTGATTTTCTTTATCTCTATCTCTCTCACACACACACAAAACTGTTTCTCATCTCCATTTTCCCAACCTGATATTACTCACAATGACCATGGGCTAAGAAAAAAGATGGGGGAAATCAGGGAAATCCAGTTGAATTGGCATTGTTTAGAGCATTTTTTTTCTCTCTCAGTACTTACCGGGAAGCAAGACTGACAGTGCAAATAGTCTCAAGTAAATTCTGTTCGGATAACACATTTATTTATAGGTTGGCACATGTGCATGTTTTCAGTGAAAAGAAAGGTCTAGATTTCCATGAGTAGATTAGGAGGTATACTATCTTCCTTTGTCTCTCTCTATTCCTTCAAACAAAAATAGCATTCCGTACTGGGACAGGTCATAATTAAGTTTTACTCTAAGGAGAGTTCTTTATTATTAATGTATATAAAACAAAATTTTGTGAAAAGTACACTTTTTTTTATTTTTTTTTAAATTTTTATTTATTTCTGTATGTGTATGAATGTACTGTCTGCATGCAAGTCTGTGCACCCGTCTCGTGCAACGCCACGGAGTTCAGAAGAGGGTTTCAGATTCCCCTGGAACTGGAGTTCTCCTGGAATTGGAGCTTCAGACGGTTCTCAGCCGCCATGTGGGTGCTGGGGATCGAACCCGGGTCCTCTGTAAGAGCGGTCGGCGCTCTTAACCGCTAGGCCATCTCTCCAGCCCCGAAAAGTACACCTTTTATAAGATAGTTTGTTAAGATTTTTCTCTAGCATTTTGAAAACATACATTTTTTGTTGTTAGCTTGAAGGTTTATTCTAGTAAAAGTGAGAGTCTGTTATGTGCATGCTATCTGTTTAAACCACTACAGTGCATGGCATTTGGAAATTCTCATAATTTGTGTGTGATTGTGTTAAATGAAATTAAGAAATGTTTTTATAATGTGTAAGTTCACATTACTGTTTCACTTCTGTTCTTGACCATCAGATAGTGCTTTGCCCTCATACTCAACTGAGTTATAAAAGTTAATTGTGACTAAAATTAAAACTTAAAAACAGAAAAAAGTTTAATTTTGAAATATGATATCTTCTGCATTTCTTTCTGAACCCTATAGTATGTGATTACATGGTCCAGGCATAATTGAAGGTTGAGGGTAGTGTTTGGGTGAAATTCATCACTGAGTATCACTTCCTAACTGTGTATCCAAAGTTGTTTTTGTACCAATTAGCTATGACCTTTTTCTTCTAGCCTTGGGATAAGAGATTATTAGAGGCAAACCATTTCTGAATTATTTCCTTTCGAATATTAGTTTAGGCAAATTTCCTTACAGAGCTATTCTTCTGTAGTCTTTTTTTTTCCTCCCTTTTCATCTATGTCTTTCCACTAAGCTGCTGAATTTTTCACAGAGGAATTAAATGTGATGTTTCTAGCTGGTGCCCTTTTCTGAGTGTCCTACTTCAGAAATGCTGCAGCTGCAGTCGTATTACATGCCATCATGTCTTCCTGTTTCTCTAGGAGAGGAGTCCGCTAGGTTTAAGGTAGATCCAAGTTTTTATTCCTGGGGATGGCCCTTTGTAAATAATGTGAATGCCACAGTGGGGTTTAAAATACATGTTGCTTCTTTGTCAGCTTATTTCACTTTAGCTGTCTATTCAGCTCATTGAAATAATAGAGATAGATGCAAGAGAGTATAAATGAATAACTGCAAATCAAGCTTTCCTATTAGAAAGACAACACAATTCAGAGACTCTGTAACTATACCACTGTAGTAGTATCACATTTACATATGATGTTTAGATCCTGACCCATCAAGGTACTGTAAAGAAAATGCTACATGGGCTGTAAACCATCAAAAACGTCGCTAAAATGAAAACAATCCACTGACACTCTTCTGAAAAATCATGCTTTTTGACCCAGGATAATATGACCAAGTGAAAATGTGTTTGTATTTGACTTGCACTAGGGGAGGGGCACAGACTACAAAGCTCAGCTGAGGTTCCACTTAGTTGTCACTTTCTCCCCAAAGCTTCTATTCCCTGTGGTTCTTCCTCTATCATTTCCCAACATACCTGTCATTTTCTCTATCCTAATTTGAGTACCACTCAATTTATGAAATGGCTAACACTTCTGAAGTTCACTTGACAGAGGTGTAAGTTTTAGTGAAAAGAAAATAATTTTCAAAGTACTTAATGTGAAAAAGAAGTTTCATTGAAGTAATAGAAAGCAAACTTGACTTATTTTACGTGGACATCTAATTTTGAATCTTTTGTGAATTTTGTTCTCAAAGCTGCTACCACCTGTTAAATTTGAATAAGAGAGAACAAAACAGACATAGTAGAATATTACTTCTTCTTCACTGGCTTTAAATTAATTTTAGATTACAGAGGACCACATCTTCTTTATTGAAGTGAGAAATTCGATATGTGCTCCAAAGTGTTCTTTTCTTGCTCCTTTAATAATGTCAAGACTTGACATCAGAAGAACAAGGGAATTAATATTTTGTTATCATATAAATGTTATTTTTTCTAAAGTAATGTGAGATTAAAACTTTTTTCCACATTTATGATCCTTCGTAGGCTAATTATAACAGAATTCACATGAGTAATTTATATCACTGGGTACCTGGCACATGAACATTTGGGAAAAGATAAATAACATTTTTTTTAATTAAAGAAATAAGCCTTCTTTGAAAGATTACATATCATTAAGTTTTCGGAATTTATATTTTTTGGAAATAAGCTCATTTTGGAAATATAAAAATATGTTAGTTGGCCATCAATCTTATTTGTGATAGCACTAGATATAATTCATGTCTCGTTTAACACTGGTGCAAGCTAATAATTTGAAAATCTCACAGCTTCTTCCTTGTATTTGTACCCATCTGTGTCAGCTCTACAAATGGTAAAATAATAATCAAAACTCTGATGGCTTAATATAATACCTAGTGTGCTCTAAATATCTTTTAAGCTTCGACATTAAATGTCTCACTTGCCTTCCTATCTATTTTCAAAGCTCTGCTACCCACTCTTGATACTATTTAACTGTAGTCATTAGTCCTTTGACAGTGCTGCTTGCTATTGACAGTATCTTTTAATTTGCTTAATTTCCTGACATTTGCTATGTTAATTTTTTACTCTGGGATTTTGTAACACCAGATTTGTGCTTAAAATAGAAAAGTCCTCCACTAATAAGATTTAGTCATATCACCTAAGTACTACAGAGTTGTCCCAGATGTAATAGGGAAAGATAAAGAAAGGCTCACAAATAATAAATTTGCCCTGCTTTCCCCACAAAGTTATTACTGAGGTTTAAGTCTCAGCTTTTATTGACAAATATAAATACGGATTATGTAAGGAAAGCCTGTGCCTATTTATAATAGCAGTCAAATCTGATTTTAGTATTGCTAAAGCCAAACCACTCCATCAACAGCCCCAAGGCAATCTGGAAACAGGTATTTGTTGCATAATCTGCTTTTATTGCATATGCATTTCAGTTTATGATTTTTATAATTAAGGCAATAAAACTAAATAATATTTCCCAGTTAACTACCAGGTAAACAACTTTACACAAAATAGATCTATGTTATTTTGTAAAGCAACTGATGGTCATTCCAAAGTAAGATTGCCATAGGGAAAGGGAGGCAGGAGGTAGTATTTTCAATTGGTTGCCAGGCTTTTAGTAAAATAATCCCTATTATAAACTTAGAGAATTTCATCTGACTAAGTCCCCACTCAGATGACAAGCAAGTGGTGTGATCTATAGCCAAAGGAACAAAGGGTGGGTGAAGAGGGACAAGTGTGAGATGTGTGTGCCCTCTCCCTACCCCTCAGCCCTTGCTTGCTTTGCCCTTTAGATGGTCAAAGTTAGCACCTTTCATCATTCCTCACTGAGTTCTGCAATATGACTTATATTCTATTTAGCATTTTTTTCAACAGTTTCTGATGGCTATATTTATCATGTACAGTCCTCCATATTATGTAGCATCCATAAACCTAAGAAACATCTGCCTTTTTAAAAGTGCATCAAGCAATTAGTATGTATTGTGCAAATATTGGTTCTAGTTTCTCCAGTGCTGTGGCAACCACATGAAGGGCAATAAATAAACATTGTGCTTTTAAAATGAAAAGATTTTTCTGTTAGTCTTCAAATTCTACATTGCCTGGAAATAAATAGTGGCTGTTGGACACTTTTATTTCAATAAAACAGAAATACACACCCTTTAGTGACCACATATAAATCTGCACTTTAATGTTAATGGAAGTTACACACTGATATTGAGGTAAAAATCTAAGAAGGTAGTATAAAAGCATGTTATATAGCTTAACTTTTACAATAGGTCAAACCAAATAAGTATCTTCTGTGTGCCTTAAGTCACTGCACATGCAATCTTTAACCAAGAGCATGCTTGAAAACAAAATGACTTTAGGTTTAGTTTCTTTCAAAGTATGGTGGGGAGATTTTAATTGTAAAAGACTCCTTAAAAACCAAACTTGATAAAAGGAGTGATATTATATGTCTATATATGTAGATCTATTTGGTAAGAGTAGTAGGTGCTACTCTAATATTTTTCCAATTCTGTCCTACTGTTCTTTTAAGTCAGAGACTTGTCAATTTGTGAACTCAGTGCAAATGTCTCTTTTTTCTCTTTCTACTTCCTGGGAGAATCTGGGGCCTCTTGTGTCCCACGGTTGAGCCATAATTATAGTCCTTATCATTTATTAACATAACTACATGGTTTAAAGAATAGTAGTCCAATTAACATCTTTCATTAAGATGTACTGTCAAGTTTGAGTGACTGCTTTATTTTTTTGCCATTTTTTAAAATATAACATTTATTGCTTAGAAGGTTTGATACAGAACAGCTTTCTTTGCATTCTGAATTTGGAAGTTCTATACAACTGAGTACAAAGAGAAGCAAAAAGTACCAAAACCAAACTTGTGATTCTCTGTTCATGTGGCATAAACCAGTTTTGTACATAGCATGTAGCAGCAGTTTTTAAGTTCCCTTTAGAAAAACATGAATTCTATACATTTATTATTGTTTCCTGTTTAATGCATGGGCTGAAATCACTAAGATCAACTTCCTAAGACAGAGGATAAGCACCTACACCAAAAGGCAAGGAAAATTTGTAATAAAAAAAATAAGTGTGAAAATTTCTAGAAAATCTACCTTTTTTAGTCAACCTAACTCCCAGCAAAAGAGGGACATTTGGCATTGACACTTTGGTAAATCCTCATACTACTAGAACCTTTCCATACTTTAACAAATGAATGCATATCACGAATGAAAATACTTGGTGTCTTAGTTTGGTTTCCATTGCTATGATAAACACCATGACCAAAAGCAACTTGGGGAAGAAAGGATTTATTTCATTTCACAGGTTACAGTTCTCATTAAGGAAAATTAAGGCAGGAACATAGGGCAGGGTTCTGGAGGGAGGAACTAAAGCAGAACCCTTGGAGGAATGTTATTTACTGGCTTGCTTCCCCTGGCTTGCTCAGCTACTTTTCTTATACATCCCAGGCCCACCTGCCTAGGTATGGCACATCCCACAGTGGACTAGGCCCTCCTACATCAAATAGCAATTAAGAAAATGTTTCACAGACATGCCCACAGGCCAGTCTGAAGGAAAAAATCCTCAACTGATGTTCCCTTTTGCCAAGTGACTCTAGATTTTGTCAAATTGACAAGAAAAACTAACCAGTATACCCTACTTGTGTCCCTAAATGTACGTATGTGGCCTGTATCTTCACAAACAGTTCAAGGTTCTAAAGAAATGTGACACCTATCTACATGACAGGTATTATTTAAAAAAAGGACACTTTTTTACATTGTAGAGATCATGCAGTATTCAAATTGGGGTTGGGGGTAAAATTGAAATAGAGTTTAGATGATTAAGATTTGATACTTATTTTATGGTTACTGTGAATATAAGTAAAATCCTATTTTTTGTTAAAATGTATAATGGATTGAGGTAATGATCAGTAAAATGTAAGCCTGAAATTGGAAAGTGATTAATAGTGGTAAACACATTATATTGAGGTTCCAGTTGAAATATCTATTAGACTCTTCTAATATAAATAAATCTGATATTTTCTAGATAGATCAAATCGTGTTTTTTTTTTTTTTTTCTTAGTCTTTTTGAAACAAGGTCTCCCTTTAGTCCCAGCCATCCTGGAACTCACTATGTAGACCAGGATGGCCTTGAACGCACAAAGATCCAACCTGCCTCTGCTTCCAGAATGTTCCAATTAAAGGCCTTTGCCATCACGCCCAGCCATCAAATCTTATTTTAAAGTAGACCTCGACCTATACTTCCAGTTATAAGTAATTAAAACAAACCTATTCCACTCTTACAAGTTTACTAACTTATAGAAACTTTGCCTATATCTGGGCTTTGTGTTTAACCTTAATTTTATGTGTGTTTGTGTGACATTGTATTATTGTTAATAAGGAGTGTGTTTTATTTGCCTGCCTAGGCTATATTATTTCAATTAAGTTTTTTGAAAGAAAAATTATTCTGGATAAAGGAC
Organism: Rhizomys pruinosus; assembly: GCA_009823505.1. Classification (NCBI taxonomy): domain Eukaryota; kingdom Metazoa; phylum Chordata; class Mammalia; order Rodentia; family Spalacidae; genus Rhizomys; species Rhizomys pruinosus. The sequence continues at coordinate 436,892 of VZQC01007794.1, read as the reverse complement.
AAATTATTCTAGGAGTATAGTAACTTTTTTCCTCCCATTATTTTTTAATCTAGGGGAAAACTTTATAATACATCACTAATATTTTGATTTCAAAGATTATAGCCTCAAATGTTTTAGCTAGGAGTGGACTGCAAAAGTAATATTTTTTTTTCGTTAAAAATAACTCAATAAAATTGAGGCTGCCTTTTTTTTTTTTAAGACAGGGTCTCCCTTTAGTCCCAGCTGTCCTGGAGCTCGCTATGTAGACCAGGCTGGCCTTGAACTCACAGAAATCTACCTGCCTCTGCCTCCTGAGTGCTGGGATTAAAGGCGTGTGCCATCACACCCAGCCTAAAGATGGTTCTTAGCCATCATGTAGGTGCTGGGATTCGAACCTGGGTCCTCTGCAAGAGCAGTTAGTGCTCTTAACCTCTGAGCCATCTCTCTGGTCCCCAAGGCTGCATCTTAAAGAGAGATAAAGGTATTCATGCTGCTCTAATTTAAGTGTCCACCATTAGGGACAAATTAATTTTAAGCCATGTGTTTAGAGGATCTATAGGCATCAAGGTCTATTGAGAACAGAAATATAATATTAATATTTTAGGTTGCCATTTGTTTTCATGAAACCAATGAACAGAAGCTAGTAGTTTCTAGTGACCTTCTTCAAATGGTCAATTCGACATGCAACAGTTACCTTCCCCCAAATACCAGGATTTCCTACTGAAGCTGTCCAGTGTTATGCCATCCTGAGATATGACTGAATAGATGCTTACTCTCAAGTGCCCAAAGTTCTTCTCTCTTATATTTGATTTTGATAGTGGTGAATATTACAGTGAAAGGGAATTATAGTACATAAACCAGGACACTTAAAGAATTATACTTTAGTCATTGCCCCTTGGCTTGTTCCCAGAGTAGTTGGATTAAAATGATGCAGTTTGTTTCCATTTTCTTGAAATAAACACAAAGCACAATAAAAATGGACTTGTTCTGAGTCACTCATATGAAAGTTTGTAGCTAAAATTGCTTATGTCCCTGCCACATATTCATTAAAGACTACCCTCATTAAAGAGGATAAATGACTATATTATTTTTAAGACAATTTTTATTGAAGCTTTGTGCATTTCATGCAAAATTTCCAATCAAGTCTAGACCCATTCCCTGTTCCTCGCCTACCTCCCCCAGCCCCAGCAGAGCTCATCCATTCTGCCAAGCATGTTTTTCATCTTTTTGTCGGTCTCTTTTAAAATTTTCAATGCAGAAGTTTACTGTTTTGAGCAGAAGTTCACTGTTTCAGTCAGTTCTTTGACCCAGTCGTGTTGTTGTTGTTGTTGTTCCTTCCAATCTGCACCATTCCAAAATATGCATATATGCATGCCACATATATCTTTTAGCATCTTCAGCTTATCATGACTATATTCTTTAACTATACATGTGCTGTTTTATTAATTATATGTTCCTCTTGTCTTCCATCCTTAAATAACTTGAAATATTTTACTATTATATTTTTTCCTCTTCTAAAGTAGTTTACATTACAAAAATGATTAATTCTCATTGTAGAAAATTTAGAAACACGTGAAATATACAAAGAAAAAGGTCTCTGTTCTCAATATTCAGAAGCAACCATTTGTGTTTTTATTTCCTTCCTTCTCCCATGTAACACTATGCATATTTTATCCTATTCATATAATAGTGTATACACGATTATGTAGCCTAACTTTTCACTTAACTTTGTAAACATTTTCACATAATAGTGAATCACATTTAAAATATTATATTTAATAGTTGTGTATTGTTATAATGGAAGAATGTTTGATAATTCACACCATCAGCCCCTTAAATTTGACAGTGAATGTTTTTCATTTTTTTGCCTACTATAAATAAAGCTGTAAAACATTTTCCAACTACAATGCACATACATATAAATCAGGACAACTCCATCTTCTAATGGATTCAGAAAGTAGACACAGTAAAATGAGAATTATAACCTGCTTAAAAGGTACAAAGCATGATTTACCTGATCCTACTCGAAGCATAAAATCTGTGGTTGCTGATTTCATATATAGTTTTTAATATTTTTTTTTATTTCGGTATGTGTATCAATGTACTGTCTGCATGCAGGTTTGTGCACCCGTGTCGTGCAATGCCACGGAGGTCAGAAGAGGGTCTCGGATTCCCCTGGAACTGGAGTTCTCCTGGAATTGGAGTTTCAGACGGCTCTCGGCCGCCATGTGGGTGCTGGGGATCGAACCCGGGTCCTCTGTAAGAGCGGTCGGCGCTCTTAACCGCTAGGCCATCTCTCCAGCCCAGTTTTTAATATTTTTAAGCAAATATGTTGAAAATCTATTGTAACCAGACTTTGAGAGTATCACAAATAGACTGTTTAGTTGGGAAAGGAGACCAATAAGAAATTCCCTATTAGATAGATTCATTTAAAATCATAGATTTTTGACCTACAAAACACTTATTTCCTATGATTCCACATAGCAAAATACGATAAGAATTAATAGTGAAGCAAGTAAAGGGTGGCGTGGGAATGCTGGTCTGGAAGTGATTAAGTCTTCTAAAGGGAGGTAACACAGATTATAGCTGCTTCTTCAGCAAAAATAAGTTAAAATGAGGGTCTTTTGTGTCAGTTAGGTTTGTGTTAGAAAGATGTCAGGTCAGACTCATACATCAGATTTATAGCAGTTTCTAGCATTGTAACACAGTAACACTTCACCACGCTGAATTTCAGCTATTCCAGCAAATAATTATACTTATGTAAAAACTCCACCTCTCTCTTGAAAATACTTCCATATACCTGAAAGAAAGAAAAAAAAAAAACAAAAAATAAAAAACAGAGATAATGCTTTGTAAGCAAAAGGAATGTGATCAAGTCTCTAAGTATGAATGTGCGGGCTTTTGTGGAAGAGAGCCTTCAGAGTGCTAGGTTAAATTCTGTTCACACATATTTTAAACACAGTTCTATCATTTTTTTCATCACCTTGCAAATGGGAAGGAGCATACTAGCATTGCGAGGTAAATATATTTTCAGATCTACTGGTAGTACAATGAAGCAAGAGCTCATGTCCTTTCTACAGTGGAATAGATAAATTAATTGTAAAAACATATTTTATTTTTTTAAAACAAAACTAGCATTCATTGTGGTGGGTAGTATCTCTAATCTCAGCACTTCAATGGGAAGCTGAGCCAAGAAGATCATGAGTTTGAGATGAGCCTAAGGCTACACAGTAGTTCAAGGATAGCCTATGCTACATAAGAGCACCTGTATTAAAAAATAAAAATGATTGTTTCTAAAAAGTGCTAACTATGGAAATCAGCATGGAAGTTTCTCAAAAATCTAAAACTAGAACTCTTTATTCTGCCACAGATACCTGAACATCCATGATCATTGCTACGCTGTGCACAATTTTAAATTGTATGTGTAAGGGTGTTTTGTGTGTGTGTGTGTGTGTGTGTGTGTGTGTGTGTGTGTGTGAATGAGTGTGAGTAGAGACCAGGCAATGAGAAAAGGCCCATGAAATAGGGAAAAAAGAGGCTTTCTGGAAGAGGAGTGGGACATGTAATAGATCACATGTGCTATGACTTTATAAAGGAGGAGGCCTGAGGTGAGAGGGTACAAATGAGGACCAGTCAAAAAGATGGAAAGAGGAGTGGATGAGGAAAAAAATAAAAGAAGTATATATGAAAATGCCGTATGAGAAGCTGTCAATTTGTTTACTAATTTAAAATGTAAAAACTAAAACAAAGGCTGAAAACTATTCTACTAGTAGCTCACTAGTATAATACTTGCCTAGAATGTTCAAATCTCTGAATTTAATCCCTAAACTGTTGAAAAATGTGGACGACACAAAACTGTTTATAATTAAGCTCAACCCTGTGAAATATGCACGTGTGCACACACATACCACACGTGTGTACATATACACACATACACAATTACCTATCGAAATAGAATTAAATATATCAAAATATCTTATTGTTTGGATATGAAACTTCTAATCAAGTGTGTTTGTCTCCCACTACTCAAGGTGTTACTCTTAGGTGATTGTTTCAGGAGTGTTCGAACTTCAAGAGACTGATAAATTGGCGAGTTTGTAGATGAATGGGTCTAAGTAATGGAAGTAGCCTACTGGGGACCTGCCTTAGAAGGATATCTTATCCCTGGCCCCTTGCTTACTCTCACTGTCAACTTCCTTTCTGCTGTGAGGTAAGCAACTTCCCTGTATTATACCACACACCCACAGCAATGGAGCACCTGGCCATAGACTGAAACCATAAGCCAAAATAAACCTTTCCACTTTCCAAATTGTTTCTCTTGGGTATTTTCTAAGAGTAATGAAAAGCTAAATAACACAATATTAATAGTTTTCCTGGCTCTGCCATGGTATTATGGGTAATGCTTGTTTCCTTCAAGATTGTATAAATTCTTCAAAAACATTGTGCTGATTGCTTCAACAGAAAAAAGTAACAATTAAGACTAACTTTTTAAAATGAAAATAACTTTGAAGAATAGAATTTTTTCTCTATTTAAAATCATTGCTAATAGATATACTCTACTATTTCCTTGAACTAAGGTCAGAACTTCTTATGTGATTTTACAATAATTATATGAATCAGCAAAATTGCACCCTTCGTAGATTCTGTTTATGAAAGGCAAAAAGTCTATAACTTCAAATCTGCTCTTTGCGAAATAGCTAACAAAAACTGTTCCTATTTGAAATGTCTAAGCCCCAAGTTATCCAGATAAACTCGTTACCTGTAGTTTCTGGATAGCTGGAGCTTATTTTAGATTTTCCTATTTTAAAATGAAATTATCCTCCAGCTATTTGTCCTATTAAATTATGCACTGGTATTATATCTAAGTTTCCTTTCCTAAATGTCTATAGCTATTTGTAAAGGCATTATTCTCTGATCTTCTCCTCTCTTCCACCCTCTTTCTCTCACTGAGGCATTATTCTCAAGTGGCCCTGGTAGCATATATTTAACTGTTTATCCTTTTGTAAATCCTATGTCTTCTCAAATGTGAAGTTTTTACTATTTGATACTACCTTCATTGGCTTATTCTTGCTTTTCTCTAATTTTCACATAGGAAGAGATGTAATTACCCATTTTTAACTTTTGCAAAATATTAACAGCAAATCATGAATTATTCAAGCTACTTGGCACATTTCATGAGAAAATTCATGTAATATCAACACTATACCATCGATAATAATATCTCCTCAGTAGTAGTATTGCAAATAAGACACAGTTGTTATTGATTCCTCTTCTCTTAAAAATATCAAACATAACAACCACAAAAACAAAGAAATAGTACATATGAGTGAATTGTTCTAGTGGAAAGATATCAAGCGTCAGCTTGAATTTTTAACAAATATTTGTGGCATTAGATGCTTCTTCATCAGTGCTTTGCAGTCTCCTCATGCAGTCTTTGCTGAGTCACATTCCTCAGTAGTTGTTCTCTTCAGTGCTTGGCAAGGTCAGTAAATGATTGGTTCATCCAAAGTCCCTCAGTTTTCTTCAGTGGCCCCTCCTGAAACAAACTGTCTTCCCACCCTCACTCTTCGGATACCTGTCAGAATCATATTTCTTTTCCCCTTAATGTTTCATTTTAATTTTCTTCATTTCTACTTAAAGAACAGATATTTGTGATAAGTAAATAAAAAAGGAAAAGGTATTTCCAAGCTACCATCCTGTATATAAATAAGGCAAAAATATGGATAAACCAAAGTTATAACAGATGTCTTTGTGTGTATTGGAAGGGATCAATTATACCCCTACCCTGTTGGAATTTCTCCATCTACCATGAGGCCCCAATTAATAGTCAGTCCATGCCTTTTCTTCCCCTTATTAACAACAGTATAGCAATTGTTCACATTTGTCTGATTATTCACTGCCTTTTTAGGCCAGTTTGGATTGGAACTATCAAAGGTTTATTCATTTTTTTAATTTAATTTTTATTGATGCTTTGTGCATTTCATACATTTTTTTCCAATTCAGTTCAGGCTTATTTCCCTTTCCCTTTCCCCCCACCCCCACCCCATCCCAGATCATGCATTCTGCCATAACTGTCCTGCATCTTTCTCTCAGTTTTTTTTTTTCATTTTTTAGCTATAAGTGATAATCCATGAGTACAAGCATCCATTATTTTTAAACCTATGGCTATACTGGTATTAGTTACTTTTAGTATCTGAGTGGAACAACTTAAGGAAGGGAGGATTTATTCTGGCTCATGGTTTCAGAAGCCCATCATGGTCAGGAGAGCATGAGGCCTGGGGATCGGCAGGTAGGAAACATAGAGGTAGGTAGAGAGGAGCCTACAATCAGAAATTGCTCCTAAGTACCCATGGCCAGTGCCCTACTTTCTCCAGCTGGCCTCACCTCTTAAGGTTCCCACCACTTCTCATATGGGGACCTAATCATTCAACATGTTAAACTCTGGGGGACAGTTCTTATTCAAACAATAACATCTTTCCTTGTATTGTAAATGTTATCAATTGCTATATAACAAATTACCCTCAAAACTTGGTGGTGTAAAATTACAAATATTTGAGCATCTAGTGTTTTAATTATGATATGATGTGGGGAATTTCTTTTCTGGTCTTATCTACTTGGTGTTCTATGTGCTTCTTGTATTTCTATGGGTTTGTCTTTTTTTAGTTTGGGGAAATTTTCTTCTATTATTCTGTAGAAGATCTGATCAATACCATTCTCTTGGGATTCTTCTCCTTCCTCTATTCCTATGATGCAGAGGTTTGATCTTTTCGTAGTGTCCCACAGTTCTTGATTGCTCCACTTTTGTGTATTTTTAAATTTTTCATAATCTTTACTTCAGGTATTATCCTTAGGTCTGATATTCTTTTTTCTGCTTCATCCATTCTGCTTCTGAGGCTTTTCCCCATCCTTTCCTGCTGATTGGATGAATGTTCAATTTCCTATTTGATTTCATCCTGTGCTTTCTTCAGTATTTCCACTTCCCTTTGGAACTTTTCATTCTCTTCTTATTGCTCTATGCTTCGCTAGTCAGTTTCTTTTTTCCTTTTAGCCTGAGATCTTTTTATTGTTTCCACTTCCTTCTGGAGTTTGTCACTCTCTCCCTCTAGTTCTTTTCAGAGTTTGTATTTCTTTTTCTCTAGTTCTTTTCAGAGTTGGTATTTCTCTTCCTCTAGTTCTTTTCAGAGTTTGTCAATCTTTCCTTTTAGTTCTTTCCAGAGTTTATCATTCTTTCCTTCTATTTCCTTCATGAGTTTTTCATTCTCTCCCTTTAGTTCTCTGACTTGTTCTTTATAGTCTTTGTATATGTCTACAATTGTTCTTCTAAGGTCTGTGTCTTGGTTTCCTTCCAGGGAGATCTCATTGGGATCTTCTACAGGGTTTGTTGAGTTCGGTGGGGATTTATTTTGAGTTTTTTCCATATTGTAGTTTTTCCTTTGTGTCTTTGGCAAATGTATTTGTTGCTGTTGTTTCCCCCCTTGTTTATTTGTTTGGCTTCTGTTGCTAATCTTAAATGTTAATATGGAGGACTGGATGGTCACTCAGTTTGCTTCCTGCTGGTTTCTTCCTCAGTTTTGGCTATGCAGCCTCTAATCACTGACACTGCTGGATCCTCCCTACCACAGTAAACAACAGCATCAGCAGTTTATACTTTCCACCACAGTATCAGTAGCTTGAGCGGGGTAGGGGGAGGGGTGGTTTGCTCCTTTGGCCCACGTGACAGACCCCACCTGGGCAACTGTGCACAGAGTGCATGTGGCCTGGCTCTCCTATCCACGCATTCAGTTTCTCTAATCCAAGGAAACATTGTCTTATAGCTTTTGTCCTCTAATGACAAAAGCACATCATAGTGGGTTCACCCTACATAGAAAACCATTCATCTCAAAAGTAAAATAGCAGAGAGAGAAGATACATTGTAATCTGCTGATCCCCTTTCATGATATAACACTCAGGGACCTAAGGCATCCCATGTGACCACACATTTGGAAGTTTCCAGTTCCTTCCATAGAACCTCACTGAGAACCAAGGCTTTGACTCCTAGATCTTTGGGGAACATTCATCCACACCATAACATAGACTCATGAATTAAGAGAATTAAATGAGTGCATACTGCTGGGCCAGGAGTGGTGGCTCTCCTTTAATCCTAGCACTTGGGAGGCAGAAGCAGATGGTTCTTTGTGAGTTCAAGGCCATCCTTTTCTTCAGAGCAAATTCCAGGACAGCTGGGGCTACAGGGAGACCCTGTCTTGAAAAGACAAAAAGAAAATGAGTGCATACCTATAAAGCCCATAAAATGGTGCCCAGTACACAGTAAACACTTGATATGTACCAGCCAGTCATCATTTAAACCACCAACAATTATTACCATTTATCTTTAATTCTTTGAGGTTAAAAAAGGGCAAAAGTAGGTAGGACTGGTCAGATGAAACTGTTCATCATTCCAGAGCAAAGAACTGAGCTCTATCCTTGGAACCCACATAAAGGTGGAGTGAGAAAACCACTCACAAAGTTATAATCTGACCTTCACATGCACACCATAACACACATGAGCCTACATACACATCATCAATACACACATACACAAAAATAATAAATATATTTTTGTTGTCCCCAGATTTATTGAAAATATTAAAGAATAGCAGAAAAGATCAAACGGCTCCATGTGGTGTTTTGAAATTCATCCCATCTGTAGGCTGAGTAACCTGAAGGTTGGAGAGACTGCCAAAGTCTAGAAGCTTCAGCATTTCCTTAGTGGAAGAATCAACTTCAATGATCTCCTGATCCAGGGCTGAGACCTCAGGAACTTAGTTATCTCTCCTATCTCTCTCCTCCTCCTTCAACTTAATGGAGATACCTCTCAGGAGACATCTCTGAATCTGCTTCATGAGATGTGTGACACAGCCTGCTACCTTGTTGTGGAGATTTTTGCTGGGGATCTGGGCCATCCCCTCACAGGATGGTATGGAAGTCTTTCCCCAGGCATGTGTAGTACTTCTCGATGATGACCCAGGCCACCTTCTTCATGGGTTTGGTACAAACGTGGCCCATTTTGGCAGGTCCTGGTAAAAGGAAATAAAAGAGGAACAGATTGAAGGTGATACTAGAGGAAAGGAATGATCAGATCCTTTAGGAGAGGGTATGGTAGCTGTCTCTAACACAGATGAATAAGAAGATAATTGGTATCTAGGTGAAAGCAAATAGTGAAACACGGGATACACTTATTCTTAAAACAGCAGAAAGCAAGATCAGTCTTTAAGAATGAGGAAAGAAGGTATCCTACTGAAGCAGGGGACAGAAGGACACACTAGACAGTTAAGGTATACACAATAAATGCACAGAAACAGTTTTATGAGGTGTTGATTACAGTCTAAGTCCTTGTGGCTAAGAAAAACTAATGTCTATGGGAGGTGATCACAGATATTTGGAGTGAGCCTTCTCATGGTTGAGAGGGCTGATTCTGACAAAATAGAAATAAAGGTGCATTACAGAGAATTAGAAAGCTTAGGCTGATGTTTGCATGGTACTGTCATTGAGTTTACCTGTCCTCACACTTAACCATTGGATGTCAGTTAATTCATTTGTAAAATGAAAGTGCTACTACAGATTCCAGAATTTATGAGCTTAAAGAGTTAGTTCCAGAGTTCAGTCGAACAAGAAAGGAATCAGTTGGAATGCTGGGCTTGGACAGTGATAGGAAGGCCCAGAGAGTTTGGAATGAGGATTCAACAAAAGTGAAGCTAGATAAGGGAACTCATCCCTTTTGATCTCAGTGAATAAAAAAAAATGGAAAAAAGACTATTTTGTCATTTTTTAGTAGCAGATATTATATGTATTGTGAATTTAATAGGATCTTTTTTGACACAGACAGGTACATATCACTTTAGCTTTATGTATCTAACATGTTCCTTAACACATCAAAAATAAACAATTTACTTGTAAGGAGTGAATTTCCTGTTTTTAAGCAGAGTATAACAAAAGAATATTTTATGCTTTCCTGTGCCTAGAGTACCATTCTGCTTCAGTGCAGCTAACTAGGTTGCTTGAATATGCTGTTATAGAACTGGTTAATCCATAATTCAGCAGGTTCTTGGCTTCCAAGTTGCCTTATTGACAAGCCTGAAGAAAGTGGATGGAACTAATTAGCACTCAGCATTATAAAATAGGAAGAATTAAATAAAGCAGCTTCAATATTAAACTCAGACCCCTATGAAGATATTCCCTTTAGTTATGGGGATTTTGAAATGATGGACAGGCTAAACCAAAACTCATAATCCTATTACAGTCCCCTACACCCACCTAATAAGCTTCAAGAACTGTTTTCATTGGTGTCTGGGATATTGCCATCTTCCTCTAGGCTTCTCTGTATATAGCTTATAAATTCGTTACTGTTCCCACTAAATACTTTGTTATTTAAAATGGGATGAAAGAGTAGATAGGTATATAGAGATTCATATATATATATATATATATATATATATTGATGCATTTTGACTGTAATAATACCCTTGGCCTGTAGGGAACTTCATATTATTAATAATTTCAGAGGAAAGCTTTTTAAGAAAAAAGCTCCAGGCTTAGCTGTAATGAGGCATTTGAAAAGGAGGAGGAGGGTATGTTTGTGTGCGTAATGAAAATATTGAACCCTTTGGGATGTTCTGAACTGTGGTGTACTAATAAATGATCTTTCCATTTCAGCGTTTCAGCAGACATCTTTGTACCCCGGATGCACCCTTGCAAAATGCCTTTAGCTCACATTTCCTTTTGCATATTCTGTTTCCTGACATTTGCTCCTGGGGGTGTGGGTGCAGTAGGATGAGTGTGATGGAGAAAGGACAATACCAAGATGAAGACTGTGTTGGTGGCTTAGAGTAATGAACCCATTCTCAGCTGAGCTGTGTGGTTCATATGAATTCATTAACCCCTTACAAGCATTTGTCTGACAATCCTAATTCTCATTCCATTCAATGAGTTTTATAATTATCATTTAACTAAATAGCACTAAAAACTGTTTATATCCTACCATTAAGGAAGCTTTGTAGAATTCTTTTCCAATAAATCATCTGAAGTTGTTTACAATTTGCAGTAGGCTTATTTTTCTTCTGGTTTGTGCTCAGGTTGCTGTTTTGCTGCTTGAAAAAGAATTTTCCACTTGATAATTATAGAATATGCTATAGAGTTTCGTTAGCCTTGTAAGGGTAAAAGACCTCAGTAAAGAGAATTTTCACATTTTAATTGGAAGCATATAGACTTAAACTATTATCTATCATGTTAAATAAAATTAATCCAAAGATGCTAAATGGATATAGAATGATTAATTAGTCATCCTTAAGACCTGTGCCATTTAGTTCCCGGTGATAAGATGGTGATAAAGCACTTTGACTCAGAAAGAGAGAAATGAGGGTATTGTGTTGACAGCTCTGGAACAGTGTTGAGAACATGCAAAAAGCATGTTTGAGATGAGAAGCATCTCGGGCATCCCTTACCTTCTAGGCACTGTAGATGTAATTACTTTTCATTTTCATACTAATAGTTAAAGTAATATTAATAAACATTTTACTTAATTAAGCCTCTTCTGATTGCAAGGGACAAAAAGCTATTTAAATTGAGTGTTTATTGAAGAGCTAGAGAAGCTCAAGGGAATTTAAGGCATACAATATCTTGCCTCTAGATCTAGCTTTCTAGAGATGGGATCTTTGCTCTCTATTCAAGGTGACTCTGAGGTCCTCCACAGCTAGTATTTAGTAGAAATTTAGTCATCCTTGTCTAGCTGCCCCTTGTAACTTCTGAAAAAAGACTCTTGGGTTTTAATGCCACCTTTTTGTGACAGGAATGCAGTTTCGTTCTTGTTCTTTCTTTTAGCTTTACATTAGACTGCAATTCTCTGATGGCCCCTCTTAGGTCAAATTCCTTCCACAATTCAATCAACTATTAATATTTGTATTCTATGCTAATTGTGTTTTCATGACATCCCTGCTAGATACATTATAATTTATCGCTTTATTTTGTTTTATAGAGGGGGGAAAAGAGGCAAGCAGAAATTCAGTTACCTTTCCAAGGTAGCCACATAGCTGGCTGTAAGATCTGTGCTTCAAATCAGCCTTTATATTGACAGGTGTTTGTACTGAGTTATATCTGGTTCCAACTCTTTGACTCTATGGTTTTCATGGAATGAATTGCTTAATCTCTATGGGCATTCAGCCATTCCATTAACATGTTAAAATTATTTTTCTAAATTCTTAACTTAAACAATAAAGAGAGGAATAGAAGCCCAGTAATGTACAGTCACAGGTTTGCATGTTTGTAAGAAATAGAAACATGTACAGAGTGACTGAAGTTGAGTGCAGGATAGTACAGGCAACAAGTCAGACATCATTTGAGAAGAACCAGGAGGCAGAGTCTCTTGAACGGATACCCAAATCAAAAAGTTGATAATAAGTTGGTTTTTCTATCTTTCTATGATATCACTCCTCTCTCTCTCTCTCTCTCTCTCTCTCTCTCTCTCTCTCTCTCATCAGTGGGTTTCCAATGTGAATAAGTGTCAACATCTGTGACACAGAATGACCCTTGCTTTATGTGATGTGGGTCTGACCTGATTCAGATGCTCATGACAGCATCTACCTGGCCTAGTGTAGCCTATGGATTTGTTCACTTTCAGTCTGTTGTCTCACCTGTGTCTTGTCAGCTACAATAGAGATAAGATCACAGTATACCACCAGGCATGGTGGCACATGCCTTTAATCTTAACACTTGGGAGGCAGAAGCAGGAAGATCTCTGTGAGTTCAAGACCAGCCTGGAAAAAAAAATCACGGTATACACAGGACTGCTACCATTCACAGGGACAGGGAGAAAGAAGAGATTCTTTAAAAAGTATGCAAAGACATCTGAGAGTGGTTTTAATTTGTATTTCTTTAATTATTAATGATGATGAACACTTTTTAAGATGTTTCTCAGCCATCTTTAATTCCTCACTGGTGAAGACTCTGTTCGGTTCTTTACTCCATCTTTTGAGTAGGTCATTTGTCTTCTTCTTTGTTTTTTGAGTAGTTTATATATTCTTGGCGTTAATGCTCTGTCAGATGTGTCACTGGTAAATATTTCTTCCCACTCTATGGGTTTTCTCTTCACCTCCTTGATTGTTTCTTTCACTGTACAGAAGCTTTTGTGTTTTATGAGGTCCCACTTGTCAACTGTTGACCTTACTTCCCATGGGACTGCTGTCTGGTTTAGAAAGTCTCCTCCTACACCTATGTCTTGTAGGTTGTTGCCACTCTCAGATATCATCTCACTCCAGTGCGGCTAGCTAAGATCAAGAAAACAAAAGACAACAGATGCTGGAGGGGTTGTGGGGAAAGGAGAACACTCATCCACTGCTGGTGGGAATGTAAACTTGTACAACCACTATGGAAAGCAGTGTGGAGAACCCTTAAAAGACTAATGAGCCTACCACCTGACCCAGTCATACCACTCCTGGGTATATACCCCAAAGACTCATCCTACCGCAAAGATACATGCACATCCATGTTTATTGCAGCTCTCTTCAAAATAGCGAAGAACTGGAACCAACCCAAATACATCTACCCAATGGAGTACTACTCAGCTGTAAAGAAAGATGACATGAACTTTGCAGGTAAATGGATGGAGATCAAAGCCATTATGCTGAGTGAGGTGACACAGGCACAGAAAGACAGAGAATGGTTTCCCTCATTTGTGGATGCTAACACCAAATCCCCCAGATGAAAGGCAAGCTGAATCACAGTATGGTTATATTTCTGGATTATCTGTAAGCAACTATGATGTCATAATGTGAATCCCTCAATGGGCTCCAGAATCCACCCACCAATTATTTTCAGACTCTGTAATTACTGTATATGGATGGAGAGTATGTATCCATATTTTAGAATAACATGAAATTAATAGAGGAAAATGTGAATTCCTAAGCATAAAAAAAGACTGAGAGAAAGATGCAGGATAGTTATGGCAGAGTACATGATCTGGGATGGTTTGGGGTGGGGGAATGGATAGGGGAATATGCCTGAACAGAAATGAAAAATAATGTATGAAATACATTAAAACATCAATAAAATATTAATTAAATAATAAATAAACAAAACAAAATTATGCCTTTATCACATATCACATGATTCACTATAAATGTAAACAATTATTGTCAATCAAAATGAAAAATAGTTGTTATCATAATGATTAAATTTGTCAGAATAAAAAAAATAAAAAGTATGCAAAGACAGACTAATGGACTGATGTTAGCACACCCATGGGCCTATCTTTCTAATGCTCTTTGAAGTATATCGTATATATCTCCAGAGATCATCATTTGGTTACACAGATAATATTTTAAGTACTTTCCTCTATGGCAAGTAGTTTACCTGGACTATATATTTGTTGGACCTCCATTCCATATTCTGGGAAATGAACTGTCCTGTTCTCCAGAATTCTTAGGCAGACACAAAAGCATTTAGCTTTACTTTCCTAAATAGAGTATATCGCTTCTCTTAATAAGAAAACTAGAATTTATTTACCCATATAAATATTCTACAGTGTATTAAATATGAACTAAAGAAGAAATTCAGTACAGGGTCAGTTTTTAAAGTCTCCACTAGTATTAAGCAAACATTGGGTAGACTGCTCTTGCAGAGGACCCGGGTTCGATCCCCAGCACCCACATGGCGGATGAAAACCGTCCAAAACTCCAATTCCAGGAGAACTCCAGTTCCAGGGGAATCCGACGCCCTCTTCTGATCTCCGCGGCATTGCATGACACGGGTGCACAAACCTACACGCAGACAGTACATCCATACACATTAAATAAATAAATAAATAAATAAATAAATAAATAAATAAAATAAAAATTTAAAATGAGCTCTCATTTATTTCCTCTTGAAGGCACACTTCCTAAGTATATAAACCCTGAACTGGCCCTAAATGACCAGTACATTTGCTCAGGAAGGTAACATTTTCAGGTGAGACGTACTCTCTGGCTTGGGTAACACCATCAGGAGTTTTATTTCACAGAAAGAACTAGTTCTTCCACTTGCTGAAACCTCTGTTCAGAGCACAAGTTTCATATTTATTAGTAAGCCACTAGACCAGGAGAAGAAATTCTGAGTCATAATGCAAGAGTTATTTCATTCCTTTATCCCAGTGGGAAAAATATTCAAGTAAAGGCCCAAGAGATTCAGTTTCTTTAAATATAAGGGAAGAGAAACAGGCAGGGGAAAGAAGAAAAAGAGCAAACCTTATAAAGTGCAAATGTTCGAACGCAGTACGTGGCCAGCTCCACAGTATCCAACAGTGTTACTTGGACCAACCCGTGAGTTTCCGTGCCTCTGCTGGGCCAATACTGGTCACATTTCACCTAAAGAGAGAAGTGACACATTGAGGGCAGATGCTCATCAGCTCCTCTGTTAGCTTTGATTTGAGATGCTGTTGAAGGAAAACAGCTTTTCTGAGTTTCATTTTAAGTTGATCTTTTTCTGGCATGAATTCTTGTTATCCCAATATATGCAAACCACTGNTTCCAGGAGAACTCCAGTTCCAGGGGAATCCGAGACCCTCTTCTGACCTCCGCGGCATTGCACTACATGGGTGCACAGACTTGCATGCAGACAGTACATTCATACACATACATAAATAAATAAAATTAATAAAAAAAAAAAAAAAAAAAAGATCTTTCATCTACTTGGAATACTATGACCCATATTTAGTACCCTCCTCTTCTTATGCCCACATTGAAAAACAGATGATCTGAGGAATTTAGTACACACAAAATTTAGATAAATTTACTACCTTAGGAGGAAGACCTCCTCAAACACCAGTAGATCAGATTCATCTTGGTTTCTTATAGCCGGTGTGGTTTTACCATAGTTCTGCAAAGGCAGTGCTATATAGTATAGGCAAAAACTCCAGAGGAAGTAGTTAAGATTCAGGAAGACAGATTTACAAAATCTGTCCTTATCTTCCTGGATTCATGCTGATATTTAGATTCAGTCTTATTATGGTGGTAGTGTAGTTTGAGTGTGTGTGTGTGTGTGTGTGTGTGTGTATGTTTATATAGGTATGCGTGTGCCCTCCTGAGCATGTGTATATGTATACACATGTGCATTTCTGCTGATCAGTCCAGTATCATTAGATTAAATATTCCTTATTTAAGAGGTTATTTGAAGCTGGCCATGGTGGCACATGCCTAGAACCCCAGCACTCAGAGCTCCAGACCAGCCTGAACTACAGAGTGAAACCACTTATAATAAAAAGTTATTTGAGAAATGTGATATGCCTTTCTTAACTCCTCCAGTAGGATAAAATATCTTAACTTTTTCTTTCTTAAGTAGTCTTTTCACATTAGTAGTTATAGTTTCTTAAAGGAATAAAAAATGATTTCAAGCTAAAATTAAAATTCTCTATGTGCAGTATAATCTGTTAAACACATCATTTTCTTCATGTCTGATTTAGAACAATGAATGTTTTACTCAATTTGAGAATATGAAATTTGAAAATTCCATCATAAAAGTAGTTTGAGAGTTTGAAATGCTAACAATAGCAACCACGTACTAAAATCCCATAATCTTCATTTAATTCCAAAATTAGTCACTTGTCATTTCTAGAAAAGTAGTTATATACTAATTCTTTCTTGTTGGCATACAAATATTTCAAATAAGTGTGGTTTATCCTCTTTCTGATAGACTGGCTTCCACATTTTTTCTTGTAGAAATTTACTTTAAGACAAGATATATACAGTATAGAAGCATCCTCTAAATGTGCCCCATGTACTTGCTTTGTAAGGGTTATATCCCTGGTATTATAATTTGGACTCATTTCTGTACTGATATTATTCCATCTTCTTTATTATACACATAAATGGCTCTGTAAAGCCAAGGAAGAAAGAAAAACATAAAATAATCATTAGATGAAGAATGCTTTATTTTTAATTTTAAAAATTATTATATTTATTTATTGTATGTGCATTACACATGAATGTGTGTATTGCACTCATGCAAATGCACACGTATGAAGGTCACAGGACAATTTGCTGGAGTCTTTCTTCCCATCCTACCATGTAGGTCCTGAGCATCTAACTCATATTGTCGAAATTGGCAGCAAGTACCTTAGCCCACAGGGTCATCTTTTAGCCCCACAATATATAAACAACAACAACAACAACAACAACAACAAACCTCTTAGAATGTATTTCACAGTATACAGGAGAATAAGCAAATAATTGACATATACATTTATATCCGTATGGTATTTCCATAAACCATAGATTTATCTCTTTGGAAAATACTTGCAGAAGGAGAATCCTATAAGAGATCATGCATTTCCCATGGGAATACACAAGTAGATGTTTAATCTAAACTGAGAATGATGTGATTTGTGCCTATTTGTAGACAGACTATAAAAGCTGAAAAATCATTTTGACAACATTCCTACTGCAAATGGCCTGCAATAAATGTGCATAGTGGTACTTGGTGGCCGTGTCACTTAAGTCAGATCATTGGAGCTTAGAGATGATGCCTATAGTAAAACTTAGTTCACTGCTTATCCCGGAATGTGTGAAGGCTTCCAGGCTGAAGGTTCATTAAGTCGGTCTATAAGAACTGTCAGTCACACCAAGCTTTTGGGGAATACTTTTTTAAAAAATGAACTTAGAATTCTTGGACACTGTAACCCCATGGCCATCACACAGTCCATACCAGAAACAGTTCTTTCCAGGGAGTAGGACAATGGACCATTATAATATCCCGAATATTGGCCTTTGGCCTTGGTCTCTTCTGAGCTTAGCCACTGCTAATACTGATCATCATGGACACCTAGGATGAGAAGGATGGAACAGCTGTCAATGTGCAGATGTACCCAAGCCTGTAAAGAAATCAGGACTATGTCATATTCATTAGCTTTAGTGTCTTCTTATAGTGACAAAACATAGAAGGTGTTCAAATATTGGTTGATCTTAGCTGAATACAAGAGAAGCCACTGTATGAATCTGCTATGTATGTGGACTTCACTTCCCCCTTGCCCATCCTTCTTGACCTAACAAAATTTGTCAAAATTATTCCTTATATTTCTTTCATACTGTGAGATGTGTCTTTTATATTTAACAAGTGTATATTCATTAAGTTCACTTTTTCATAACTTTTGTTAAGCATGAATATACTACTTCAAATAAGTTCTTTAAAATAATATTTATTTACTTATAAAGGTAACCAAGATTTGGAGGTACATAGTTTTTCAGAATTTATCTACCACTAAAATATTAGTTTGCTACCTATTAACTGCATGATGAATTTATTGTATGTTGAGGGTATAACCATGTGAGAAATCACCGAGTCAAAACACAATTAATCTGTTGTTCACAACTGTTGGAACTGAAGCCGTACAGTTGTCCTTATCAAGTATGGGAGAAATCCTGATAGGTTGATTAAAATAAACAGTAGAACAATGAAAATATCCAGTTGATGATAGTATATAAGCTTCAATTATTAGCATCATCAATATAATGTCAGTATATAATAAAAAGTATAATGTGTCATTTTGTTTAACTCTGGCTTTCATTGCCCACCAGCTCTTTTTTTTTTTTTTTTTTTTTTTTGTCTTTTTCGAGACAGGGTCTCCCTGTAGCTCAGCTGTCCTGGAGCTCGCTCTGTAGACCAGCCTGGCCTTGAACTCAAAAATAGCCACCTTCCTCTGCCTCCCCGAGTGCTAGGATTAAAGGCGTGCGCCACAACACCTGGCTTGCCACCAGCTTTTATTGAAGAATATATATTCATTACTAATATTTAGAATAAATTATTTCTTCTTGAAACAATACCTTTCCTGAATGGATATTTAAAAAACCTATTCCATTAAACATCAGTTGATTTTATTTCCAGGAGGCATCCATTAAGACAAACATCATGAGAAGGCCACTGACCAAAATGTTGATTCCCTCGCTGACACCTGGGAGAAAAATAAACACGTTTAATGGAGTAGACTGTAAATCCCTGATTTTAGAAGAGTGTGCATCCATGAATATGTATTCATTCATGAATTCAGTAGATTCTAATAGTGAAAGACATCTTATCATAGAAAACAGCACCTATTAACGTATTACTCTCCAAAGAAACAAATAGGAATGCAGCTGGAGTTGAAACACTAGCAGTAACCAGTTCCTTTACTTTACTATGTGACACCTTCAGCATGATCTGCATGATAGCCAATGAAATGAGAGTATGTAGTATCTGCAGTCTTCATTGTTGGGGTTTTTTAAGTTACAGTAACACAATTATAAACTAATCAACATTATTCATGATATTTATTTATTTGTTTACTTATTTATTTATTCAGTTAATTGAGACCTGATCTTACTATGTAGCTCAGGCTTGCCTGGAGCTTGCTATATAACCCAGGATCATGTTGACCTTCCTACCCCAGGGTTCTAAGTTCAGAGATGGTGAGCATGTAGCACCACACTCAGCCATAGTTTCATCACATCTGTGTTCTGGGTTTCATTTTCTCTTTGTTTCTTCTAGTCTGCACATATTAAATCATCCCAGTGCCAATAAAGAATTAATCCATGATCACCTATAACAATGACTTGAATGCTGTTTTAAATTAGATTGGGGGGCCTGGAGAGATGACATAGCGGTTAGGAGCTCCGACTGCTCTTGCAGAGGACCTGGGTTCGATCCCCAGCACCCACATGGTGGCTGAGAACCGTCTTTAACTCCAGTTCTAGGGGAATCCGACACCCTCTTCTGACCTCCATGGCATTGCACAACACAGGTGCACCAACCTACATGCAGACAGTACATTCATACACATACAAAAATGAATTTAAAAAAAGAAAAAAATTAGATTGGGAAATTTTGCAACATAACTTTTTATGATAGTAAAATGGGAAGAGTTTTAGTAGAATATTCCCTTTACCAAGTTCCCTTTCTTTCTTTGTGAGGCTTTCTATGAAATACATGCTATCTGTCCCTTAGTACTGAATACATGGTAGCTAACAATAGGTACTTTGGAAGAATATATAAACTTAGGAAACAAACATATATTCTATAATTCATCTTTCTAGCTTCCATTCATTTGACACTATATTTCCATTCTGTGGTGCAGAACATTCTACTCCATGTTAAACAAGTTATAAAAATATATTTGATGTGATCTCTATCCTGAGTCTGTTTTTTTAAATGTATACTATTTACTATTGAAGTGACTATTATAAGAACCAAAGACAAAAGCCAGGTGAGTAGCCAAGTTATATCACATACTTTATACCTATGTATAACTTATATTAATAATATATCATTTTGCTATTTTCAAATTAATACACATTTTCAAGAAGCTCACTAATGTGAAAAAAAAAAAAAACCAGATGTTTTTCCTAGATGTTTTAGCACAGGGATTGCAAACAATTGGTGTCATACTTAAATTTTGTCTATCTTTCCATGTATTGAGTTTATGCATTTTGGCTTCTACACATTGTTTATAACCCTATTTATTTAAACTTTATTCTACAGAATCTCAACTCCTCAGATATGATTCATTGCAATAGGATTGGTTTTACCTATTATTATTCTACTACTGGAATCTTTTTGTATTTCTTCGAATTTTATATAGAGAGATATAAATTTGGTTTTATTGTTAATCCATTCAGAAATCATTCATTGGACAGTAGCACTAATAAATATATATTTGGTGGCAAACAGTGATAGACTATTTGGAGATGATACAACAAAATTAACATTTCAAAAGTATATATAAAAAAATCTGTGCAGCAGACTCACTTCCAAAATACGTAAAATATTCAGGTTAAGAACAGAAAAGCAGCAACTACTATCAGGCCGTGATAGCTGCTAGTCATAAAAGGGGTATGCTTGTTCTAGCTCAGAAAGACTTCCGAATATATTATTTACTAACAAAATCTCATTCTAATGCTGAGTAGAGAAACATGAATGAGATATCCTTAACAAGAGGCAGTACTGGTATTCCAGCATCCCAGGGGTATAAGCATGACTTTTGAAATAAACTTCCAAAACAGAAAGATTATTTCTTAACTACTGTAGAAACTAGAGACATTTCTATAAAAACCATATTTTCCTCTGGTGTTTCTTGCCACTCATTTGCCTGTCACTAATGACTCTGCCTTGAAAAGAGGGGATCTATGACTGCTTATAGCTTTAAAATGACAGTGAAATTTACAATGCAGTTACACATTTAAATTCAGGAAAAAGCAGAAGTTCAAATGGTGCCTCCTGTAGTAGAGTTGCTTGTTAGCTAGCACTGCTGCTATGTTACTCATAATACCTCCAGAGAAAGGGTTATATATACACAGGCCTTTTCCCTCTTTTATGCTCACTAACTTCGCCTGGGTCTTTTACAAAGCAAATGACATGTTTGTGTCTGGTACTCATATTCATTGTCCTGGACATAATTGAGTTGAAGATTCTAGTAAAGAAAAAATGGAGGAACTTATCATTTATAGAATAATACCTTCTATTAGATAGTCACTATGAAACGTCTTATGTAAACTATCTCATTGTCTCTTCACAACAATCCAGAGTGTAAAGCCTTATTTTTCTTGAGTTTATAGGTCAA
Organism: Rhizomys pruinosus; assembly: GCA_009823505.1. Taxonomy (NCBI): domain Eukaryota; kingdom Metazoa; phylum Chordata; class Mammalia; order Rodentia; family Spalacidae; genus Rhizomys; species Rhizomys pruinosus. The sequence continues at coordinate 415,324 of VZQC01007794.1, read as the reverse complement.
GGTCATTCGAGTAATTAAGTAGTCTGTCCAAGCTCACTAGTGAAGAGTTGAATTGGAATCAAAACACCAGTTTGACTAATTCCAAACAACAGGCTGTTTGTTTACAACTTTGCCTTTCACTTAGGAGGAATGCCATGCAAAAGATTATGAGATCGTTCACATTTTCTTTGGTTATATTTTCAGGAACGGTTGTAGCTAGATTTTTAGTTCTTGCCTCAAATAAGAGTAATAATATTAGTATTTTTTAAGAAAGAGTAATTAATTGGTAGAAATATTCATTGAAGTACTTTTAAGACTTTTCAAATCATAGAGTTGAAAATTCATGCTGTGCTTTAGATATTATTGATCCTGGGCCACTTCATGCAGGTAGATATAAATCCTTTGTTAAAAGATCTCTGGTGAAAAAACATTCCATGCTTTTCCATAGTAATTTACCTCATTGCTGAAAAGGCTTAAACACAGATGTACAAGCATTGTTAGGACCAGTGACATAATGACCAGTTTCAGTGATTCAGAGCCATAGAACACATATCCCTCTTAAAATTACAATTGCAATCCGTAAAAGGTATCTGAAAATTATTTTTAGGAAGTTCATATCTTTTGACACTTTTCTCACAAAAACAGATGTGTTTGAACATTTAAAGGATCAGACCTTAGATGGGCTGCAAAGAGTATTATATTGTAGTGTATTCCTTTTAAGTTTTAAATAACAGATCTCTACCTTAATTGTAAATGATTAGGATGTTGAGAGACGACATGATTTTTTTCAATTATCACAGATATTTTCAGAAAGCTTTAGCTTTTAATACAAATATCCAATCATATTTTATCCTAAATTGTAATTGTTTGCTTATTTGTCCTTCTAAAAAGCCCGAGCAATTATAGTGCAAGAATTGCATATATCTCATCACAGTCTCCATGGTGTTTAACATAACATGTGACACACAGAGAAGTGATCGGTAGTTATCTGTGGAATGAATGAATTAATTTCTCCAATTGATTCTGCTCCGACAGGGTTTTCTCCTACTTCCCCACAAATGACTCCTTTGCATCCTGAGTGCTTTATTTCTCTCACCAATTATTTCTCTCACCTAGAGTGCTTTTTCTGTCCAGTCCGTTCTTGCTGGTGTAATTTCTCCTATGTGATTCCTTTCCCACTACTGTTCTGTAGAAGCTGCTATGATCGTGTGCTCTTCTAGATCTTCTGGGCAACCCACACAATTAGCCCCATTCTGCGTGTGCTTTCATATTCTTTGTCAACTCTTTAATGCTTTTGTTCTTGCTTTCCCAACCACTGTGAAAAGTAGCTCTGCTTTATACAAATTTCTCAACCATTCAAAATTATTTGAATGTAGAATATACCAGGGTATGACAAACCAGCCTGTACTTGAACCAAATCCAGCCAATGTTTAAGAAGGTTTTGTATGCTGTTCATGGTAGCACAAGCCTTTAACCCTAGCACTCTTAAGGCAGAGGCAAGCAAATCTCTGTGAGTTCAAAGCCAGCCTGGTCTACATAGTGAGTTCCAGGTCAGCTTGTACTACAGGGATACTCTGTCTCAAAAGACCAAAAAAATTAGATGTTTTTACAGCTTTAAATGGTTAGAAAACAAGGCACAAAATAGTAATAATTTATGACATGAAAATTCTATGATATTCAACATTCCACAAATAAAATTTTGGGGACATAACCATATACATCCATTTAAATATTTTCTGTGACATAGTTGAGCAGTTGTGACAGGGACCTTATGGCTCTTAACGGCCAAAATATCTGACTGAAACTTTATAAAGAAAGTTTGTCAACTGCTGGAAGAGGTGAGTACTTACTGCTTAAATATTTCATCCTATTATTATTCCATTATGAAACAAGATATCTGAAAATACAGCTAATAATATTGTCTTACTTAAATAAAAGTAATAATAAATGCGACCTTCGAACCACAGAATATTCTCTTCTGTTAGTTGGTGAAGAACAAAGTTTTCATTTTCTCATTCTCTGGTTAACAGTCCTTAGTAGTTTGAAACCTTTTTCAACATATGCAGAGCCTCTTTCTACAGAGGTATTAAAGAGCAAAGCAGATTATTATCACGCAAGATTATTATCAGACTAGATAACATCTAGTATTGTACAGCCCAATGATTCCTTCATTCTCCTCTATATATAAACTTGGCCTTATCAGAAATGAGAAACCTGATTTGTGAAAATGAAGTCACCTCAACCCTAACACCTCCCAGAATCTAGTTGCCCATACCTGCTTTTTTTTTTTTTTGCTTAATCTAGTTCTTTTAATTAAATGTGAGATAATTAAAGTTCACAGAGTTTAAACCTACCAGGTGTGATTTAGTGATAAAAATCTGTGATTTGTCAGCTTTTCAAGACATAATCCTAGCTTCATCCTTAATCTGACAGGTAGTCAGCCTAGCACGTCTGAGGATGAAAACCAGAGCATCTCATCTTTTCAGGCATGACTTGCTATTTATCTTCTGAAGCATAATTTACAGTTGCTGTATCAAAAACGGGTAGGGCTAAATAAGAGGTAAAGCTCCCCCCATTTTGCTTTGACACAATTAATTCATTTTGTATGTCATTGTCAGTAACCAGGTCTACAAAGTGTACAGGTATATTTCAGATGGGGGGAATCATCCAAACATAGCATATTGATTAATGCAAATTTTTCCTTTACTCACTGAATATGTAAAGTATGTAAATTTAGTCCTGCTGTCAAAAGGTAGCTCTATGCTATTAGTTTGTGCAGCAGATAAGGCCTGCTGCATCCTGTACTGCTGTTTCAGAGGTAATGCTAATGACAGCTTGAGCTAATGACAGCTCTAATGAGCCAGAAAGGTGTTCGTTTTTTATTCGTATTTAGCCACTTAGAGTGATCTGAACTAGAGATCATCCATAGATACTGTACGGTAAAAAAATAAAAAATAAATAAAAAAACGAAGAAGAAAGGTATGGTCTGTCTCATGAATGTATTTCTCCCAGCATATTAAGAAAGAACCATCACTCAGGTATTTGCCAAAACAATGGCTTATTGACATTGCTATATAGGTGATATGCTCTCTTGAAATATAAGTCCAGATATTAATTACCATGCTAGCCAAGTAGATACAGTTATCAAGTTGCACCTCTAGGTCATTTGGGGAAATATTATCATGCTTCCCAAATTAATCGCACAATAGCAAGTAGTACTGTTACCTAATGTATGTGAACAAACTGGTGATTTACATTAAAGGAAATTTACAATAAAGGAAAATGTTACAAAATCCTCATGTGTACATCATATTATATGTGAAATTTTGCTAAATTTCACATATAATATGTGTGTTATTGGAAACCAACACTTATAGTTGTATTTAATACAACTTTTTTATCACCCTAGTCTTCCATTCCAAGTGAAATGCGCATATTTTCCCATTAATTTGAGGCTCTCTAGATAAATTGTATCACATTACTGTAAAATCAATAAAGTCACGTTACATTTAGGTTAAAGTTGTAGAATACATGTGCATATTTAACAATGGGGTTTTGTTGGTGATTAGCTGTGGCTGTGTGTTCCACATGAAGCCAAGAGGAGTAGCGGCTTGACATGTTAGTGATGGAAAGTGTGAAATTACACTGAAACTGCTTCTATAGCCAAGGATTTGCATAACAAATTACTGAGGTTCATCTTGGACCTGCATTAGCAATTAGAAAAAGTATAGGCACACAGCTACAAAACCTTTTCTGCCACCATTGTGTGCACATTGCCTAATCTAAATTGAATTGTGTGTCTCCTGGGTCTGAGTGTTGAAATTCTAAAATTCAACCAATATTTAAGAGCTTAAATGTGCTTTTGTACAAAACTTGTAGTATGAGACGTGGCTTGAAAATGACTAAGCTATAGAATTAATTTTTCCATTGAATGTGTGATATTCCTTTTTAACAATAACCTTTTCAGATTAAATAATCCATTGTATTGGGGGGAAATTATGCAAGTGATCAGCTCTATAGTTTGCAAGAGGAAAATTAATTTTTTTACTAAATTGAAATATATTCAGAATTCAGTTATCATGCCAAACTATATTATCCTGTAAATTTCTCACTGGATCCCTACATTAATATCTGTATGTGTGACCACTGAAGTATATTGTGGGTAGTATTCTAGAATTAAGAGTTAAGCGCCTGGAGTGGTGGCGCACATCTTTAATCCTAGCACATGGGAAGCAGGGGCAGATGGATCTCTGTGAGTTCAAGGCCAACTTGGTATACAGAGTGAGCTCAGGCCAGCTGGGACTAAAGGGAGACTCTGTCTCAAAAATACCAAAAACAAACAAACAAACAAAGCTGGGTGTGGTGGTGTACGTACGCCTTTAATCCTAGCACTCGGGAGGCTGAGGCAGGCAGATCTTATTGAGTTCAAGGACAGCCTGGCCTACAGAGTGAGTTCTAGGACAGCTGGGGCTACAGGGAGACACTGTCTCAAAAAGACCAAAAAAAAAATTAAGCTTTAATCCTAGCACTTGGGAGTCAGAGGCAGGCAGATCTCTGTGAATTCAAGGCCAGCCCGGTCTACAAACTGAGTTCCAGGCCAACTGAACTACCGGGAGACCCTTTTGTCTCAAAAATACCAAAAAAAAAAAAAAAAAAAAAAAAAAAAAAAGAATAAAGCTTTTGTGTGAAGCTGTGTGTGGTGGCTCACACCTTTATTCCCAGCACTCAGGATGCAGAAGCAGGCAGTTCTCTGTGAGTTCAAGGCCAGCCTGGTCTACATATTGAGTTCCAAGTCAGCTGGGACTAGAGGGAGACCCTGTCTCAAAAACAACCTGTCTCAAAAAAAAAAAAAAGACAAAAATAATTAATAACTAGGTAATGGCTAATGTTCCAATTAGAGATCTTCATGGAGTTTGTAATGAAAGAAGTAAACAATAAATAGCTCCTCTTCTCAGCTTTATCCTAAATAATAAAAAAAAAAAGTCAGCTCTAAGCATAAGTCAAAAATAAGCAGAAAAGAGACTCTAAGTTAGTTATTCATTTGTGGAGTTTTCTAAGTTTGCTTGCATTAGAACTTTCTCATGAGGATGATCATTTCAGAAGTGAATTTTGTCGTATTGTCATAACTACATAAGGATCACTCAAAACCATGATCCAAATACACTCAACACATTCCGCTCTTAATTCTCATAACTCAGAAAGCCACAAATATGATTCTACCATAAGCCAATCATGGAAATAATAATTACAATGCATTATTTGTCAAATTTTATTATTTTTCAAACCCTAAAGAAAGTGTGACATTCCACTAGGTCTTTGAAGCTCGTATTATGTAAATTTGTTTATATTAATCTACTACACATTAATTCATTGCTCTGCATCTCTATTTTCAACGTGATGATGCTAAAATTTGTGTTAATTCACATCTAGATGTATAGGGATACTTGAAATCACCTAATTTGAAATTCACCCATTCTTAGAGTTAGCTCTGAGAAATGTAATTATGTAAATAATATTTTGAATGAAATACTGAATAAAATATTAGAAACACAGTTAATGTTTCAATGCATCTCAAAATAGTATACTTGGAAAGTAGTGCTCTTCTACTTAAATTTTAAATCTTTTTCATTTTATGAGCAAGAAGTAAGCTTATTCATTTATTAAGCAAGTCAGATTAAAAGCTAATTCCATTAATTCAGAGATAATTTAATGCCGGCTAAAAACAAACAAACAAAAAAGCTAAGTGAATTCTTACTTCTTTCCTGTGCTTTCTTATATTTTTTGCAGTTTTTGTTATTTAGGTTACATCTTTAGTTAGGCTACAATTCCATTACTGGTAGTCCTATTTAATACATCAATCATTTTCTGTAAAGAGCGGCTTTGATATGTGTAACTACTTTTAAGTTATTCTAGGGTTTGTTTGTATTTGGAAATAAACAGTATACCTTTTTTTGTGTTATTTAAAATCAGCAATAATGTATACTTAGTAAAACAGGAGTAAACCTTGTGTCACAAGTCTTGTTCTTAATAAATATTTCAGTGCTTTCTGCCTGTCCTTCTTTTCTTTGACTAGTTTGTGGACATCAGAAAAATTATAACAACTGAAATAAAATGCCTTTACCTTTCTGCCATTAAGGTATTGCTTTCCCAAATGATTGAAACTAAATCAATGCCCCAGGCAGAGAAAAAAAAATAAGGACTCATTTTGCTTCCTTTGAGGCTTCAGAGATATGGGGAAAGGAGATGAAGAACATTGACATCTACTCCAGAAATGCTCATGACTGGTAGACTTTAGTCTCTTCACAGCACATCATCAACATTCATTGTATACCTCACAATTCAAAGCAAAATATGAACAGGATTTCTTTTAAAATTGTGTCCTTTATTTGTTTCTTTTGCATGTTCCTTACAATTAACTTTGTGAGCCTTGGGCAAGTTAGTTAACCTTTCTGGGCCTCAAAGGCCTCATCTATAAGATGAGTTGTTTGGAATAAATGATCTTTATGATCCCTTCCATTGAGAACATCCTATGTCCTGAAACCTCAAGGCTGTAAACTGTTAGACTAGGAGCAAAATTTTTATCAGTTTTTTTTCTTAAATCTCCCCACAGGGCTTCATGTAACTTTGAATGTACTACCTTGTTCCTCTTATGTGAAACAGAAAACATTTCTAGAGCAGCCCTAATATGTAGGGAACGAGATATTAAGCAATCCACTTTAGTTGGAAATCAGTTGGTTAAGTGTCTGCCATATGAACTTCCTTATTTAAAAAATAATATGTGGGAAATGATTCATTGAGAACAGATTGTATAATTCCACCTAGGGAAATAATAATTTAATAATTGTCTATGAATCAGTAGTGAGTTGAAATGTGTTATCCACCAGAATATGTTGAATTTTAAATCATTGTTTCTGTGAATAAGACTTTATTTGCAAAATCAGATCTTATAAAATTGAGTCATTGCACATATAATCAATTTAAGATGTGTGTTCATAGAGAATTTCATTTATTAAATCCCCATTAAAAACATGTGTGCACAGTGACACAAACACACAAAGGAATAATGTGATGAGACTGTGGAAGAAGAGACTGGGGTGATGCATGTATAGACCAGGTAATCCTAAAGATTGATGGGAGCCACGGACAACTAGGAAAAGAATGGAATGAATTCTCCCTTAGATCTCCCAGAAAAAAAAAAAAAAACAATGCTACCAAACATTATTTTAGAACCCTTCTTCTAGAGCTGTGGGTGAATACATTTCTGTAGTTGTAAATCATATAGTTTGCTGAATTTTGCAACAAACTGAAGAAAGTATATAGAAGGTAGAGATACTGGTCAAGGAAGAAAGGGATCTCCAAGGGCTACTGCTCTGGATTGTAACAGTCATAGACTGCAGCAGCTGTACTAGTTCTACTGCAGGAGATCCATAAAGCTGGATAGAAATCCACCACTGAGATCAACTTTGGTTTGGAATAGTTCACAATTCTTTTTTTTTTTTTTTCGAAACAAGAGACAAGAGACAGGGTCTTCCTATTTTCTATAGCCCCAGCTGTCCTGGAACTCACTATGTAGACAAGGCTGGCCTTGAAATAACAGAGATCTGCCTTCCTCTGCCACCCAGTGCTGGGATTAAAGATGTAGGCCGCCACATTCAGCAAAAATTCTTTAACAGATTAGGAACTATCTTTAAAAAGTCTAATCAAGTCGAGTTTTGGGGAATCTTAAGACTTGGGAAGCAGAGGGCAGAGGACTACATGTTTGAGACACAAGAAGACATTTCTCAAAACAATAACAGCTACAACCAACAACAAAATAACTCTATTAAATGAGAACTAGAATCATAATTATTGTAGCTATTGCTGACCCACTGAGGACTGTCTTTGACCTATGATATAAAAATAATTCAAAGAATAAGTTGTAGAAGGGTATTCTGTATTTATCTGCCATAATTGCCTTTTTCTACTTTATACATTTTTTTGTTCTGTTTCAGTTTTCCATTTATAAAAATAATCCCAAAGAATTTTGAGCTCAAAAATATGTATTTCAAAGGATATACAGTGAGTAAATCAGTTAACACCATTTACTTGCCCAGTAATAATAACAATTATCCTAACTTCTACAAATGAAATAGTCTTCCATATTTCCACCATGCCTAGCTCAGATGTCATTTACCTCATGAAGTAGCAGGCATCCTGTGTTGAAGTTACATAATATATGCTTTCTATATAAATCTGTTGACACTAGTATGTTAGTTTGTACTGATGTAACTAAAATCAATACCCAACTGGAACTACTTAAAGGAAGAAATATTTATTTTGTCTCATGGTTTCAGAGTGTTTCATTACACCACAGCTTCTCAGTCCATGGAGGTAGGAATTAGTAGCTGAGGCTGTTCCTATCACCACAAAGCAAGAAGTAAAGCCAACAGCAGTGAACTAGGCATGAGGTGTAATCTCAAAGGTCCACCCCTAAGGGCCTAGTTCTTTAGTGAGACCTGATCTCCTAAAAGTCCCACAGCTTCAGAAAATAGTACTTCTAGCTAGAAAGCAAGGATTCAAACATGAGCTTTTGGAGGACATTTCAGGGTAGCAAATACTACCTTTTATTATAGCTTTTTAAAATATCTGTATTCTTATTAAGAATTATTTTGGGGGGTGGAGAGACGGCTCAGCAATTAAGAGCCCTGAGTGCTCTTGAAGGGGACCCAGGTTGGATTCCCAACACCCACATGGTGGCTAACAACTGTTCCTAACTCCAGTTCCAGAGGATCCTATGCCCACTTCTGACCTTCTCAGGCATGGCATGACACTGGTATACTTACACACATGAAAGCAATACTCTCCTACACATAATATAAAATTAACAAAAAATAAAATATTGAAAAAAAATTATTATGGAACTTGCTAAAGATGGTAAGGCAGGTGTTCTAGTTTGTTTTCAATTGCAGTGACAAAACACTCTCACCAATACCAGTTTATTCGGCTTTCGTCTCACAGGTCACAGTTCTACATGAGGGAGTCCAAAGTAGGAACTCAGGATTGGAGTTCTGAAGGCAGGATCTCAGGCACAGGCTAGGGAGGAGTGTTGCTTACTCGCTTACTCCCCTGGCCTATTTTGAACCTGCTTTCTTATACAATACACAACAACCTGTAGAGGAGTGGCACTGCCCACAGTGGGCTGGCTCCTCCCACATCACTCAAGAAAATGCCCCCCACACAAGGCCACTGTAGTGTTTGATGCAGGCCGTTCCCCAACACAGGTGTGTCAAGTTGACAACAAAAGCTATTAGCACAGCAGACTTTTTTTTTTTTAATTTTACTTCTGTATGTGTATGAATGTACTGTCTGCATGCAGGTCTGTGCACCCGTGTCATGCAATGCTGCAGAGGTCAGAAGAGGGTGTCGGACTCCCCTGGAACTGGAGTTCTCCTGGAATTGGAGTCCCGGACGGTTCTCGGCCGCCATGTGGGTGCTGGAGATCGAACCCGGGTCCTCTGCAAGAGCGGTCGGTGCTCTTAACCGCTAGGCCATCTCTCCAGCCCCAGCAGACTTTATTCAGATAGAGTACAATAGTGGAGTTTTGTCATAAAGAAACAAGTTTGAAATCTCCATATAACACCTACCAAGTATCTTCTTATGTCCATGGAATATGGTAGGGGTTAGAGACAGAAGAAACCAGTGATAAGTGGGGATTCTGACTAAACTGACTTAACAAGTTTCTTACTGTAGTGGATCAGAGTGCTATCACATCTAGAGTGGGAAATAAAGAATTTTATCAGCTATCAGTGGTGGGAAATTTTCACTAAACTAACTCATGTAGATTCTTGCAAAAACTGGATAAAAAGGGATAAGAGCAAAACCCACAATCAGGATTCATTTAAAACAGGGGTCAGAGTCACCAGACTCAAGTATGGTTATAGAGTCTCTGTCATTATCTTCCTTGTTAGATAGTTTCTAGATGATATGACTTATAGTTCATACACTTTTCTAGATTTTACCCTGTTCCCCCCACTCATAAAAAGAACAGTGCATGTGTAGCATAAAGCAGGATATGATGAGTATGTTCCACTATGATGGACTAACTATGAGAACCAACAACTTAATTCACCACTTAAATTTGTTCTAGGCACAGCCTTATCACAACTCATTACTTGGTGAAATCAAGACTAACTACATTCTAAGTCTCTAACACAGAAATTTTACTTAACAGTGGTTGGAATAATTTGTTCTCTTGTCTGCTATTGTCAACTGATGTTACTGCTTTGAACTCATTTTTTAAAGTAATATTTATAAATGTAATTGGTTAAAGCCTGGCATCATTGTCCAATGAAAAAGTATTGCTGCCAGCTTGAGAAAAGGCATATAAAACACTATAGTAGAGTAGAAATTGCAGACATCCTCACAAAAGTGATGGATTAATGAGCACATACAACATTATGAAAGCTAGTTCTAGTTTGCTTAAACCAGTCTCTCTCTTTATAGCATTCTCAATCTTTTTAAACAGCTAGAATATAACATTTTAAAAATTAAAGTATTTCCCATAACCAAGAATTTGACGTGAAATGAGTAACATTAAGTACAAAACAATTGAAGCTTCAAATACTGAAGCTGGCAAGAATTTTAAGCAGCTCCAATGAATAGTAATGCAACACCACTGTGCTTCTTCCCATGCAGTAGTTACCAGTCTCAGAGGTTAGCAAGAAGAGATTTCCTAGCAATAGTATTCAGCACCATTTTTCTCCTGTGACTTTCATTCACAAAGATGAAGTTTTTATTTGAAGATTTGATTCAATACAGCTGCAGAAAACAAGGAGAAGAATTTGACTAAACACTTGACCTCGGAAAGAGAGAGAGAGAGAGAGAGAGAGAGAGAGAGAGAGAGAGAGAGGAGAGAGAAATTGAGATATAAAAGGAGAAGGGAAAGGGTCCCCCACAAAACAATTTGCATTACCAATGACAAATCCAAGCTGAAAGTTTGCCTTGCCTGTTGTCATTCATTGCCATTCATATTTGGAAAGCAGACTGCTGTGATAATCGATTTGATGGTCCAGCTTGAGTGGAAGCACTTCTGGGCATAGCAGGCCTCAGAGATGCCAAAAAAGAAGAAAAGGTGGGAATGAAATAATGTACTACTTTCTCCTCAGAGGCATGTGGCCCAGTTCTTAAGAACAGAATAGCATGTTCTGAGGTTGGGGGAGTAGAATGTGGAGGCAACCTAAAGAACCTGGTAATAAATACAAAAATGACCATATAGCTCCAGTCAGATAAAAATAGGCATTCAAATCCAAACAATGAGAGGACATATTTTACTGACAGGTAAATAATAGGAGAGCATGGTGGAAATAATTTGATTTCTAACAGACTGTCCTTGGGAGTACCTTTTTTGCTGGTCTTTTGTATAGGGACAAAAGTGGTTCCTTTTCTAAAAAGATTTTTTTTAATTTTTTAAGCTTTTCATACTAGATTAACAGTTCAGAAGGAGGAAATGAAAAGCTATATATGTGCTAAGATTATTTAAAGGTTGTTAAATTTCTTTCTTTAAAGCCATCGTTAAAAATTAAGCCTGGCCTTAGGTTTGTTGGGCCAAGGGTGGGGTTCAGCCTCTGCTTCCTGCTCATATGAATAAGTTAAGAGACTACAGCACCAATTTTGGGGGGAGGAATGTGATTTTTTTAAGTACTGAATTCACTGTCTGACCTCTTTATCACAGCTGCCAATTGGGTTATGTGCCCTGTCATTCCATTCAAGGGCCTAAACAAAACCAGACAAAAGACAGGCCTGTCAAAACACAAATTTTAATCAGAACCTGTTTGTCTTTTGAATGAAATGTACTTATTCGTGTTCAAAGTAACTCAATCTTTTAGTTTGGTTCTCTTTCTTTTTCCTAACATCTCTCTTCTTCCTCATTTCCTCTTTCTCTCCTCTTACTTACCTGTCCAGCTGCCTGTGCTTTTACCTACAAACAAAGCCTGTTGTTTGGCCTCATTGAATCAAACTAAACCAGGTTCATATATATGCAGCCATTATGCAAATATTAATGCCCTACCATCACATCACATTAGAATTTCTGTTCTCTTGGTAAGTTTATCAACTGCAGTGAATCAGTGAACTTTATGGATTAAAAAAAAGAGAGAGACTACCTCAAATGTATGATTTGCTTTGACTAAACACATACAAAATTCATATGGAGAAAAAAATTAGCTGACACTGTAATGTATGGCAGTATTTTCAAAGTCCATTAAAAATCAACATAAGAATTACCTAGGGACCTTCTTAAAATTCAATATTTTGGACTCCACCCCAGATCAATTGGAATATAATGCACAAAGGAGTTTCTGTTTTAAAAAGTATCTTAGGCGGGCATGGTGGCTCACACCTTTAATCCCAGCACTAGGGAGGCAGAAGCAGGCGCATCTCTGTGAGTTCAAGGCTAGCCTGGTCTACATAGTCAGCTACAGACCAGCTGGGACTAAAGGGAGACCCTGCCTCAAAAAAAGACCAAAAAAAGTATCTTAACTCAGTGTTCTGTAAATTACTGAAGTTTGAATACCATTGACATAATAAAAATATTTAATCACTAAAACTATATTCAGATCCATTTTTCAACATTACTAGTTGTGTAAAGTTAGGCAAGTTACTTATTCATGCTTAAGCATGATTTCCTCATCCATAAAATGTGTATAACAAAGTTTATCTAATATAGTTGATCTGAGAATTAAATCAGATAATGAAGATGAATGTTTTAGCATGGTAGCTAGTGATTATAACACCAATACATAGCCAATATTATTGATATTGTCTTTTATGATTTTGCAAATAGGTGATTTTCTATGATTGTTAATATTAGTTCCATGTAAAGTGAGATTAGATTTTAATTCAATATCATACTAATCTGGGCAGTATTCTTTCATCTCTCAATGAATGTATAAAATTTAAAAATCTTCTGGGCGTGGTGGTGCACGCCTTTAATCCCAGCATGTGGGAGGCAGAGGCAGGCACATTTATGTAAGTGCAAGGTCAGCCTGGTCTACATGCAGAGTTCCAGAACAGCTGGGGCTGCAGGGAAACCCTGTCTCAAAAATTAAAAAAAAAAAAAATTAAAAAATTATGTTCACTTTACCTTACCCAATGGGGAGATTAGACTTAGATTAAATTAATACCCTGTTTACTAGCATAGAGTATAATATTCATTATTATCAACTTTATGTTGATAGTAATGATATGCACCTTATTGATAGGTGAATATGTAATTAAATTGCATGAAGGTAGTGGAGTTGATGAGCAATGAGGAACATGCCTTGGATGCCAGTGATATTGTAAATAACAAAGATAACTCTGTGTGACTAGCAGTAAGTACCACCTATCTCACACCCAAAGGTAATTCATCAATTATTCACCTGTCTGAACCAGGAGAGTCTCCAATTTTTTTTTCCTCATAGCCTGGAATAAAGAAAGGATCACTAGATTTGTAATTTTAAAAAATCGAATTCCATTGCTTCCTAGTTCTGTTACCTCAGACAACACTCCTCCCTTTTCCCTAAATTGAGAATAACCTTATTTATCCTACCTCATATCCTTGAGGTGAGAATAAATGTTGCAATGTATGTAGGAGCCTCTTGAAGTTAGCATTATACATACAAATAGCTCACACCTATTCAAATGCAAGTCCATTTAAAAATAATTGTTGAATTTGACAGGGATTGCATTCTCATTTCCCCAATAAGTTAAAAAAATGTGTGAAATTAGAATTTTCCATTGCTGTTCCTGGCTGATATTTCTATCAAGTGACCAAATTGTATTGATGCACTTTTATACAGCTTTTGTTGAATATTCCTTATTCCAGAATCTTCTGGCTTTGTGGCTTTGAAGAGCCAATTCCCTGATCAATGTCTGAACTCATGAAGCTTGAAATTTGTCATTTGGCATTGACTTATGTGTAAATTTTAGTCAAAACTCAGTGTCCTTTAAACATCTCAGGGCAAATTTTCAGCATGGCCTCATTTCTACTGATATGGTTACATATTTGTAAGTACAAATTGCCACTTTTGTCCTCAAGAAAGCACAAAGTGATCATTGCACCTGCCATGAGGTAATTGAAGGTGCAAGAAACCATTTCTATAAAAAAGTCTTTATGAAGCTCCCCACAGCCGCCCCCCCTTCCTACCTGTGTACAGAAAGAAAAAAAGAAAGAATGCTGTTAGTAAGCTCTGAATAGAGGTCATCATTTCTTTTCAAGAAAAATAAACTACATCTGATTTGTACTTCTTTAGTAAGAGAAAAGAAAAAAAGGGGAGTGGAGAAAAAAGGACACGAGTTATCTGGAGTAAATTAAGACAGAATGATTGATGGAAATGGTAATATTTTTCACATATTTTAATTTCAAGTTATATGCTTTTTAGACAAATGAGTAGCTTTGGTGAATGAAAATTAACTTTTGAGAGTCAGTTATGGAAATTATAGCACCAGTGTAATTTGTGTTACTGAAGTTTATTCTCTTACATTCTTGTGGACCCAGGGAATAACTTGTGGTTTTAATATGGTTTTCCTTGCACCTTCTCAGGAACTTCTTGGATTGCAGAGATAAAAAGAAGTGAAAGATAATATCAGCCTAAAGCTTATCTGTTACTTAAAAAGTGTGTGTGAGCCAGCTTTATATCACTGTGACAATATACCTGAGCCAAATAATTTTAAAAGGAGGAAAAACTTATTTCAGCTCACAATTTCTGGAGCTTCAGTTCATAGTCATTTGACCATATCACTTGGGCTTGTGAGGAGGAAAAATCCCATGATACAATGTTTGACAAGAGTAGTACTGCTCACTTCCTGGTAACCAGGAATCAGAGAGGGAGTAAAGGAACTGGATTTCCAATATGCTCTTTAGGGGCACCCCCAATGACCTACTTTCTTGAATGATTCTCCTTCACATATGCTTTCTACCACTTCTTAGTAAGACCACTGTCTGTGCACTAGACCTTCAACCCATGAGCCTTTGAGAGACAGTTGAAATCCAAACTATCATGTGTTTATGTGGTAAATATCTTGTAAAATTATTCAGAGGATAGAAATACTTCTTAATCATGTCTTGATATGTGACAAGTGGCCATTCTAAGCATTGCTTAGAAATTGTTCCCAAAACTTGATCTATACTGCTAACTTATCTTAGCCCATTAATATGCTACATTTGTACCCACAGCACCATAGCAAGCAGTCACTCTCACTTTCAGAAATAGCAAACTTTCATATGTGTGTGTGTATGGGTGCGTGTGTGTGTGTGTGTGTGTGTGTGTGTGTGTGTGTGTAGTTTTGCTTTGAGATAGTTTCACTATGTAATTCTCACTGTGTATTCTAGGCTGAGTTTAGACTCTCAGCCTCCTGCTTTTGGAATTATAAATATTAACTAACATGTCTGGGTTCATACTGTTTTAATTACTTTAGCTTAGTTATGTATTTTCAAAGAAATAATAGATATATGATGAATATTTCAAAATCACTTTGGCAATTTAGGGTAATTTTCATTTCCTACAAATTTTAAATTTTCATTTAATTTATATTCTGTTAAATATAATTCAGATTTGAAAAGACTATGTTGAGAGTATAGGTTTAGTTGAGTAGTACAGATATTTTAATGATACTGTATATCCCATGAACATACAATGTTTTCATTTATTTGTGCCTTTGTCAATTTCTGGAAATGTATATTTTATATCTTTCAGTATACAGATTTCTCATCTAGATGGTTAGGTTTGTCCCTGAGTGTTTTATTAACTGATACAATTATTCATATTTATGTGATATAATGACATTTAAATGCATGTGTACATTGTATAATTTTCAAACTATGGTAAACATTATCTCCTCAAATAATCTTAGATTTTTAAATTCTTTTAATGCATTCTTTTTTAAATTTTTTTTATTTTTTTATCTGTATGAATGTACTGTCTGCATGTAGGTTGGTGCACCCATGTCATGCAATGCTGCGGAGGTCAGAAGAGGGTATCAGATTCCCCTGGAACTGGAGTTAAAGACTGTTCTCAGCCGCCATGTGGGTGCTGGGGATCGAACCCGGGTCCTCTGCAAGAGCAGTCGGCGCTCTTAACCGCTAGGCCATCTCTCCAGCCCTGATTTTTAAATTCTTATTCATGTGTATTTATGTATGCATGTGTACCTCACGTGTATAGTATTAACAGACCCTGAAGAAGACATTAGATCCCCTGGAACTGCCAGGGGGTTGTGAGTAGCTATATTGGTACTAGGAACCAAACCCAGCTACTTCAAAACAATGCTTGTGGTAAGCAATGTGTTAACCATTCACAAGTTTTTGGATTTAATACCTAGTACTCCTCTTCCCCAAAGAAGTAGCAATACTGTCTCAAACTAAATGCACATCTTGAACTTTTAATTTTTCTCTTGAGAAACACCTATGGAAACCATGATTACTCTTTTCTTTCATTTTATCCCTTTCCTTATATAGTCCAATCCATACTGACAACCAGTCCTAGAGACTGTCAGTCCAATATATTAGGAATACACTGCCAAATGTTAAGTTGCCAAAGTGTAGGTGAATTATTGGTCACTCTGTAGTGTTGAACCATAGAAATATCAACAAAGGTATCTAAATGAAACAAGTTCTGTGCCTTTGAAAACCAAAGAAGTATGAGAAAAAAAATAAATTTAAGGTTAGGAAGAATCCTAGAATGTTACTAGTAGAATTAACATGCTAAAAAAGGTGAAAAGAATTTCACTTTCATTAAGGTTAACAGGTAGCAAATTAGATTTGCATTACTAACATTTTCAGTCTTAAATTCATTCACATATTTAAAAAGAAATAAACACTAGAAGCTATATCATGGTTTGGTTTCCCATATTCATGTGACATAATGCAATGAAAAACCCTTCAACAAAGTGGTTGTTCCATGGATAACGCCTTACAACTGAATTAGAAAATTTTGATTATAGTATTTTCTTAGAAAAACGGAAAACATTGTAAATTATATTCCATGATTGAAACTTAAAAGCTTAATATTTTTTCATATTTAAAAATTCCAAAATGAGCTGAAAAATACAACTTTAAATTATAATTTGTCCAGGTAAAGAGTACCTTAATAATTGTTGGCTTGCCAGAATTCATTCAAATAAGTATGAATTTTGTGGGATTTGTTTACTGGAAAGAATGAAAGATTTGATTTATCCAAACGTGCTTTGAGCAAATGAGTTAAACCTGAGTATATTTGTCAGAGTTCTGTAATGGTACAAGGAACAGAACTGAGCAAATGAATATTTATGAGAATTTATTAGATTGGAACAGTCAAACAATGGGTTCACTACACTGGAGAGACTGAGAATCTAGTAGTTTCTCAGTCCATGAGGTTGGATATCTCAGCAGTCCTAATATGGTGCTGAAGGCTTGGATGATTCCTGGAGATCTACATGGAGTCTGATGAAGTTGGTTTAATATCAGCAAAGGAATGCCACAGCAACAAGAAAGATAAATTCTCCAGTGAGAGAGAAGGCAAGCAGGCAAAAAGCCAATGTTCCCTTCTGCCATGGCCTTTTTATGGGCTGCCCCCAGACCACCCACATTTAGTGTGGGTCTTCCATATCCAAATAATCTGATGAAGAAAGTCTTTGGCTTTTCAGTTAATTCCATATCCAGTTAAATTGACAGCCAAGAGTAACCATCACACTGAGCATGACTTCCCCTGAGTGTTATTGCTAAGGATGAGAATTACACCTATTAATATTTGGTCTGGTCCCAACAACAAGTTATTCCTAAGAAGAAATTATGATCTATAGTGATAATCTTCCAGAAGATACAAAGTGAAAATTTAATGGATTTAGCTCTTCATCTCTGGTCTGTAAATCTACCCTGCCCACCCTACACTTTCGTCTCTCTCAAGCATTGGAATTAATCGATGTTAACCTCTTCCTTTCTTTCTTGCCTAAGCTGCTTTGTAGCTCTCATCATGTTGTATATCATGTTCTCTTTGTACTCTGTCTTTAGATTTCTTGTTGATGCTTAATATTGTATAAAGGACTTATTTTCAAAGAACAGGGGCACAATGATGATGTTTTCTTAAGTGATATAGGGACAAGACATCATGGAAAAGAACTATTACAATGGCTTTTCAGCCATGTTTCCTCAAAATTAGAATGTTCTAATTTCAACATGGGCACTGACAGTCTTAAAACCATCATGGTGACACAATTCTCATACTAATCTATCAGAATTGTTTCTGAAGATTCCTTGTATATACTCTGGGATCAGCTTAGCTATTTCCTTTGTTTTCTTTTTTTTTTTTTTGTCTTTTCGAGACAGGGTCTCCCTATAGCTCTGGCTGTCCTGGAAAAGGCGTGTGCCACCACGCCTGGCCTAGCTATGTCCTTTGTTTTCTAACATACACTTTTGATTCTAAGTTAACTGCATTTCTGAGCATAATGTTGTTTTATGAAGAAAAAAAACATATAGATGATGAAGCTCCAAAAAATGCCACAGCCAAGGATACCTAAATAATGAATAATGTCTGGGTGTTGACTTTCTTGTTATTATAAGGCTAGCATAGATTTAACCATAATTATGAATCAGTATGCCCTTCTAGTGCCTCTCCTGTATTGACAGGCAAATTCCCTGTCATGGGGTCAGCATGGCAGACCTATTCTTACCAAGTTTGCCTTTTTCTCCTACCTACTGGCTGAAGATGCCACTGCTTAAGAAAACTACCCACTTGATCTCTAAGGCATCCAAAGATCATATTATCCCAGGTGTATTAGTTAGTTTTACATCTCTGTCACCAAATAACTGAGAAAGCAGCTTAAGGGAGGAAAGATTTCAGAAGTCGCAGAGGTTTTTCAGACCATAGGCCTTGGCTCCTGTGGCAAATCTGAACACCATGTGGTAAGAACATGGAGCAGAGGCTAGTCTTCTCATGGCAGACATGAAGCAGAGAGAAAGAAACAGGCCTAGGACAAGATGCAGCAAGCACTCCAAGATTCCCCACCCCCCTCAACCCCCAGGGACCTACTTCCTCTAGCTAGGTTCCACCTCCTAAAGTTTCCAGAACGTTCTAAGATAGTGACAAAGCCTTCAGTATGTGAACTTATTGAGGGAGACTTCATATGGATACCATAATACTAAGTATGTTGGTATGAGGTCTGGGCTAGCTGTTTGTTAGGGACACAATTCAGAATGTTTCCAATATGTTTATTTTCTGTTATTGCATGCTGTATAAAAATGATCGGCAAAGACTGATGATATATGTAGCTCAATGGTAGAGCACTTTGTCAGCATTAGCGAAGTCCTAGTTTCAAATCCCAGTACTACAAAAAGGAATGATAGGTAAAATACAGGGTTCTGAGAATTCTATAGCTAGTGTACATTTATTTCTTCTTGAATCCAGGGCCTGTCACATTTCTCAGTGTATAAAGATGGTTATAGACACATCTGATGACCTGAGTTTGATCTCTAGGACCCACATGGTAGAAGGAAAGAATTCACTCAACTTGTCCTCTGACTTTCACACATGAACTGCAGCCTGTACACACAGACACACACAGACACACACAGAGAGAGAGAGAGAGAGAGAGAGAGAGAGAGATGCAATTTAAAAATGAACCTCTGAGTATTTGCTACTTATTGATTTCACAGATATTATAGCCCAGCATAGACAAATATGATTTTCAGTTTGGTTGCTAAGGCCATTTCTCTAAGTGTCTATGATACCTAGTCTTTTCCTATATCCTTCAAAACTACTGTGATCTCAGCTCAGCCTCAAGGATATTTCTTTGAAATGATAAGGAAAAGCAAGCTTGACTCAGCAAGATAGAAAGTACCTAGTTATGGGGTGGGATGTAGTGATGAAAAGTTTTAGGATTTGGCCCTGGGAGTGGAGTCATGCTGTCTATATAACCAGACATTTTAGAATAAAGCTCTCTCTCTGTATTTGGACCTTAAAAAAAAAAGAAAATACCTAGTTATATATGACATTTCTTAAGACATTTCCTAAGGAGAATTTTGTAATGGGCCAGTTTAGTTTCTGAGACTAATCTAGACCTTGCATTATGTTCTGGAGAAAGAAATTCAAGTTTTTGGCATAGCCTTTATCTCACTTGGGAAGCCAGACTGATTATTCCAAACTTTATACATCTTAAGAAGCAGCTTAGGGGCTGGAGGGATGGCCTAGCGGTTAAGAGCGACGACCGCTCTTGCAGAGGACCCGGGTTCGATCCCCAGCACCCACATGGCGGCTAAGAACCGTCTGTGACTCCGGTTCCAGGAGAACTCCAGTTCCAGGGGAATCCGAGACCGTCTTCTGACCTCCGCGGCATCGCACGACACGGGTGCGCAGACCTGCATGCAGACAATACATTCATACACATAAAAATAAATAAATAAATAAAAATTAAAAAAAAATTAAAAAAAAAGAAGCAGCTTAGTTTTACTAATGAAAAGCCCTCCTCTTGCGCATGGTACTTTTCTGTCCATTATTTCAGTTAAATGAAATTTGCTGTCAAATTTGAAGAACAGCTCTTACATATATTCAGTTACACTACTGTACACTGATTCCATAGCAGGAATCCAAGGACACTTGGTGATTTGTTGTTTATTTAGGTTTTTGTTGTGTGGCAGAGTAGTATCTATGAAATCATTTACAATCTGACTTAAATGAACTCTGTTGGTCCTTTGGTACATTCTGGTGCTACTGGAACATGTGTTCTTAAACCTTCCTGTCCCACTTCCAAATAAATGCCAGATCACCTTGAAATGCCAACTGTTTTCTGTATTTTTTCATTTACGTGTATGCTTTTTTTTTTTAAATTCAGCTTTGTATTTTCTACCCTTAATAGAGAAAATGGCTCATGCAAAGGGGACACTTCCGTATGTTGCTGGAAAATGATTTAGCAGACTCTCTCTGTCCCTGCTCCATCCTCCAACACAACATGAGGAATAGAAGTCTTACCAGTCCTTGTGGCAGCATTTCATTGAATGCTCCCCAATGGCCTTCTGCTTCCTAGTTTGGGTCCTCTTTTTATAGAACTTGTCACATTGACAGGCCACTGTACAGAGATATATACTATTCTTTGAGGCCATGGATTTTCTAAAGAAACTTACTGCATGAAAATTGGGTTGCTTGGAAATGTGGAAGAAATGGGAGAAGAATGACCTTAACCCCCCTTTATCAAAAGCACTGTATAGGGATAGAGCTCTGTGGTAGAGTGCTTGCCTAGCAAAGGCAAGTCCCTTGGTTCAGTCTCTAGTACCCAAACAAGCACACAACACTATATACATGCCAAATTGTACAGTTTCTGGAAATAGCAGATATTAGTTGCAAGAAAACATGGAACTTTTGTAAGATACATCAGCTATAATAATTCTCACTAACAAAATGTGAAGTTTAACAAACACATAATAACATTATATTTACATGACATATAGAGTAAAGAGGAGTTTGTCTTCTGCATACTGACATGAATCAAAATGGAGAACACAGCTTTTTAAAATTATATACTAAAATGTCAATGTTGAATGGAAGATTGTAATTATTCCCATGAATCAATTTTTTACTTTAAAACTGACCTCTGATTATTCATGCATTGTTATTTACATTTGGGGGGCAGACAATATTTTCTGTCTTTTAGTAAACATAAACTATTAAGATAGTTTTATTTTAGTTTAACTTACCACCTCATAAATTCTTTGAAATCAGATTTTTTTCTTCCCTTTCTTATTTTAAATGTAATTCTCAGATATGTCAGTTTTGTTTTGAAATGAATGAATTCATGAAGTTACCTTCTTTGCAGCATGAGGGGATAACAGCTAGAATAAAAATAATCAACCTAATATTTCATGTTGCTGGAAAATAATTATGAGAATATTACACAGAGGAAGCCATGCTTAAAATAAAGGCTTCATATTGCATTTAAAACTCAAGTGGGATTTTCAAGTATTCTGTTTATTAGAATAATATATTGATGAACCCTTGGAGAACTAATTATGTTGTTTCACATGAATTACAAATGTATCATTTAGCTGCATTATAGTCTTACATGTGTCTTTTACAATTAATCATCATTAAATGTTAGAAATATAAAGTCTAAGATGCAAAGAAAGCATACTTTTTAAAATAAAGTGGTCCAGACAAATACCTGTGTATTAATTTGAAGTCTATAATGAGTCTGGAGATTTTCTTTTTGCTGTTTGCAAGATCAATCTGTGACTCCACGAACTTCTGTTTAATAGATTTTCCTCACTAAAGTACTGTTGTTAGGGGTGAATGTTAACTTGTGGCACTAATTTTTCTTCCTCTGGATTTTGAACAATGAACAGTTGCTACTAGGATTTATTATTATTATTATTATTATTATTATTATTATTATTATTGTTTGCATAGCTCAATTTTCATGTTTCCAAAAGCCATGTTTTATTGAAGCCTTTGATTCCAAGAATCACAATTTTAAATAAGAACTGAACACTAGCACTAAGTTTTAGTGAATTATTTAAGAAGTAAACATTGATTCCCTCAGGAGTATGATGCTGTTCTGAAATAGTATTGTTCCCACCATCCTTACCATTTTATAGGCGTTATCATATCATATTTTACAAACTAGATTTCATTTATGAATAAGCAGGCAAAACTCATAGATAATGAAATGTTTATGTTATAAATGTTATAAACAAATGTGACATTTATGAATAGAAAATGTTCAGGTGTAAAACATCAAAGTGGAAGGAGAATTTTCTCATTAAGACTATGTTCTAGTCACTGTAGTAATTGCTGAAAATCCAGAGGCATCCCTTTCTTCAAGAGCTTACACCATGAATAGAAATATAAACAGCCCAAATTGGAGGAATTTTTTTTGCTAAAAGATGTCATGTTTTCCTTAAGGAAGGGCTCAGAGGTTCCTCCTTGGCAAGCCCAAACACCCATCAATCCTGCCCTTGTGCCACTGCGGTCTTTCCCTCCCACAGTCCTCCAAATGAAGTCCATTAAGTGCACGTCCTGCCTTGATCCCCCTGCACTGGCCTCCATGATACAGGCTGGGTAGTCCAACAATGGCATTCTATACTCTGAAGAGACTGAAATCCCCTTAGCTGCTTAGTCCATAAACTGAACATCTCAGTTGTCTCCATCTGACATTGAAGGTTTAGAGGATTCTTGGAGAGACATGAGTCTTCAGTCCATATTGGAGGGTTAAAAAGCTGTGTCTCATGGCTTTGAAGAGTGGCAAAAGCAGTGGCAACCACAGAGTAAATGCACTTGTCAGTAAGAATTGAAGACAGGGCAGGTGATATGGGTATATATATATATATATATATATATATTGAATCAATAGAAGTTAGAGAGAACAATAATGACAACAACAAAAGAACTGGAAAAAAACCTCTGCAAAGACTCAGAAAAAGATGCAAGACATGTATGGTAGAATGCAGGGACTCAGGTGGAGTAGGGGGGGCATGGAGGTAAGTGACTCTAAATTCAATTGAATGATGTATGATTTATGGAATAAGTTTAATAACAATAAAAAAATAAATGAAAATAGAAATATAAACAGCCTAGAGAAATAACAGCAAGTTGATGCATTATGGACTAGAAAGATGTACATACAGCCAAAGGTCTACAGTAAAGGTGATGTAATTTGTAACCTGTGTAATTCAGTTGAGGATTGCTAGAGACAGAAGGGCTTCTAAATCCAATTCTTTTTCCATAACAAAAGCAAGCTCTGGAAAAATGAGGGAATTTACTCCAAATCACATGGCATGTTAAAGGGGACTAGAAATCCTTGTTTCCAGTGGGGATAAACAGGAACATTTTTCTTTAAACTTTTTTTCTTTCATTCCTTTTTTTTTTCTTTTTGTCTTTTTGAGACAGGGTCTCCCTGTTGTCCCAGATAGCCTGGCACTTACTATGTAGAAGAGGGTGGCCTCAAACTCACTCCCGAGTCTGCTTCCCAAGTCCTGGGATTAAAGGTGTGTACCACCATGCCCAGCTTTAAGTTCCTTTTTCTTTTTTTTCCTCTTTTATTTGTTTAATTTTAAGGGATTCTACACTATAATAACACAGTTGTTTTCAGATAACATTGCTGTTACTCAGTTTGCTGTACAATTAGGAAATTGGTGCATTTTGCAAGTATCTATGTCCAAATTTTGAACAACCCAAGGTTCCCATAGTCCAGTTGGTGATGCTTGTATGCACAGGCATGTTGATCAATTAAGAGTCCACTCTATATTGCTGTAGTCTCATGATTCACCCCTATCTCTCCACAGCCCTTACATTCTACCATGCCTCCTCTTCCACAATTTGTTCCCTGGGCTTTGGGAAAGGGGCACAAGTGGGTGAGAAGAAAACAGTCTAATTTCTTTGGAGTTGTCATTTTGGACTCTAGTCTGTTCAGTTTGTTTCCCTTCATGGGTTGACAGCTTTTCCAGTGATACCTTTTTAGTCATACTAACAAAGCACAAGCAATTGGATGTACAGGCATTTAAGCAGTACTAATTATTATGTCAAGCTAAGCTGTGAGCATAGACACAGATGCTTGGATGGTATGCTAATCCGCAAACTGTGGTTTCTCTATAAAGGGTGACAAGTTCTTATTGTGGCTTATAACATCTCCTAACCACTAGAGGACATAAGCTTGTGGCATCCACTGTGAGTTATTCCTCCAAGGAGAGAGCTAATAGCCAATTAGATTTGGGATATATATAGACACTTGGCTGCCACTGTTGCACAGTATCTCCAGGCTGTTGAGGTGTAGCTGATATTGACGGAGGAGTCTTGCTTGTCTCAGGGAGACCAATATTTTGCTGTATTGCTTTAGTGGCCTTTGGTAACGCTCTCTAGCATTTCAGAGGCCAGTTGTACGCTAGCAAGTGACGTCTCATAACATTTTTCATGCTCACACCAGGTCTTCGACAACAGGGACTTACTGCCTTTCTCCTTGCATATATCCCACTTATAGGCAAAAGGCCTTTATAATTTGGGGGGGGGGGTTTGAATCCCCTAGCCAACATCTCCTAGGCAGAATAATTCATTGCTGATGTCAGAGCTTTCCTGTAGTAATATATTTTGCTTAATTACACAGCTTATAAAGACTTTACTATTGAATTTGGCTCTAGAGAATTATCCTC
Organism: Rhizomys pruinosus; assembly: GCA_009823505.1. Classification (NCBI taxonomy): domain Eukaryota; kingdom Metazoa; phylum Chordata; class Mammalia; order Rodentia; family Spalacidae; genus Rhizomys; species Rhizomys pruinosus. The sequence continues at coordinate 390,225 of VZQC01007794.1, read as the reverse complement.
TCACAGTTCCTATGCCTATCAGTCAATTAAAAAAGGGTAGTTATACCTGTTTTATAAGAAATTACCACTATAACAGTTGGCTCTAATTTACAGTTAGGGAATGACTTCGTTACCATCATGTTTTTCTTTTTCCTATAAAGGGGAGAGGTAGGAAGGTTTCTAAGCATCTGGAAGGTAAACTTCATTAGGGCCCATTATAAACAGTTAACCCCAATAGAATTCAGAGAGATGCTCAGTATCTGTGACTCAGGCAGTCCGAGGTTCCTCTTTCTTTAATGTTCAGATGGATCAGCCTCTCTGCTGGCATTTCCCAGTCCATCCTGCACAGCCAAAAGTTGTATGTGTTCAGGCATTTAGATTGGTGATTTTTACCGGTGAGAACATACAATTCTCCTCCCCTTGTTAGTTTCAAGATCTCAATTGAAAATTTATCAATAGGATAAGTTCCCTTTTCTTTAATGAAGTCAATTACTCAAAAGTTCATAGAAAAATTAAATACGCTAAATGAGAAATATGCCTAAGACAGGATGCCCATGTGCTCAATAAATAAATTGTAGGAAAGGCTGGAAAATGGTTAAATGTAGGTAACCTCACACTGAATGGAAGTTCTAGTATCCAGTGTTTCTAAAGCTTCAGAATAATGATGACAGATATATCTAACAATGACCTTAAGGCTGGAATATCCCCAAATATCTTTGAACCAGCACAAAATAACTCTCTTATGTTCAGGCTAGTTTTATTGTTATCTGTATTTTTTTCACATTATTTTAAGGTGAATACATTTCTGATTGTATTTGCAGTAATTATCTTTGAATATACCTTAGATAGTACGCATAGTAGAGATTTTACTGTAATGAGAAAAATCTTGCATTGTTGTCTTTTCAAGATGTTTCATATTTTAGGCTTTTGGGGATTTCTTTTTTTTCTTGCTCCTTTTCTGATGAAATGTGGAATATATAGCCTATTGTAATTCTGGGGTATCCTGTCCAATTTTTTACCATTTAGAGCCAAAGATGCTTGTAAAATATCTGTTATGTAAATAGACTATTTGAACTTTTGTTCCCTTACAAGTCTTGTTTTTGTACAGCAGCAAAAGAAGATTATAATGTCATCGGCTCTCAAATGTCCTTTTTATGTAAGTCAGCTGTCAGGCAAGCATCCTAGATCTGTTTTCTAGCAGGCACATAAATGCCTGTGATAAATAAGTCATTGCTCACTGCAGCTGCCTTTGTGAGGCAGCTCCTGTACTTACTGTTTCTTTCACATGCACAATGACAGCAGTCAACCTAATTGACTATTACTTGGTCATTTTCTGTGTAGGAACTGATGCCAGGTAAAACTGAAAAGAGAAATCTAAATTCTTTGCATACCTCTTTAAGCCATCCCCTACAATGTAGTAATAGAAAAGGCTACACTGATTGAAGTTTTTCAGGTATTCATGTTCAAGGGGACATATTTGAAATAGCCATTTTCTTTCTTAAAACTGAAATTCAAATTTTATGTGTTTCTGAAAGAGTGACTCACTAATGTTGACATGGTGTTTAATGTTTCACAAGTAAAAGCTACATGGCTATTATAAACAAAGGTCATAATTGTGGTTCAATTAATCAAATACTAGAAAATCCTTTTCACAAACTCTTTCATAATTGGCAATCTACAAGATACAGTACAAAATGGTCACACTCATAAGTTCACACATCTATGAACAATTATGAATTTAAAAGTCTTACAGATATATTTAAAAATTAAAGAGTTCTTGGTTTATATGTTGTAAAGCAGGCCTCTTCTAAGACTGATACTGCCCTTTCTTTTCTGTGTCACATATGCTTTGGAATAATCATCATTATGGGGTATGACACCAGTCATGTTAAGCCATGCTGCTGACAACAGTGACTGTCCATAGGGAGAAGTAACCAAGGAAAGGGCATCCATCATCATATGAGATGTGGAGAGGGAATCCCACATTCAGAAACCACAGTAACAATGACAGCTGAAAGCCAGAAACAGGAGGGTTACAGACATCATAGATTGTAAAAGTTAGCTTCAGGTTGAGAGAAAATAAGAATTAACACCTTTTGTGGAAATGAGTTATCATAGAATTTGCCATAACAGAGACAATAGCCTCATCACATTTTTGAATCCATGTAGATGCCATGTAAATAATTAACATAGGCCGTACTTAATAAAGGTTAATTCTGCCACAGTAATGACTGAAGTATGGTAATGCAGAAAACAAGGTATGTGTTTTGTTTTTAACTCATACATCCTAGAGCATTCAAGTTTATCTTTCAGTTTCTGGATTTTTTTTTTAAATCTGCATTCTGTTGTAATCTAATTGAATGGCACTATAATCCCACTTCACGCCTATCCTGACATTAAAATTGTCAATTTGTATAAAAGTGCCAAGGTAAGACTTGCCTCTGTTCTTGCTGTTTATCAGATATATTCAATGAATTGTTGAATCGTTGTGCATCTGCGTTTCTGACAACTTTTTTTTAAGTGTATCACTTTGATTAACAGCCAGGCTTCAAAGATTTGTCACGGATACAATATTTTATTATTTTATTCACCTCATACCACTGATAGTAGCATTTGTATGCTACCAAAATGAGACCACTGAATTCATCAGCTTAATTCTCAACATAATGTTTCTGAGTTTCTAGTGGCTTTTTTTAGATGGTAACTTTAAAAAGTATTAAATTTGTTCCTTCAACATGTGCTATAATTCTTTCTTGGTTTATAGTTTCTCAGAGGTCTTGAAATGACCACAGATTTCATCCACAAGTTCTAATATTGCCTCTTTAATTCAAGCATCAGACCTGACTTCTACCTAGATCTCACTTATAATCCTGCCCAAATGTCATGTTATTCAGTGGCTCTCGCTTTCTTCCTCCATGTCTTCAAACCCTGATTATCATTACTTCTGTATACAGTGTTCTTCACTTGTCTCCTTCCATATGCATTCTTTCTTAGGTGGTATCAACCATGCTATTGTTATTTTCATATTCCTTATGCACTCCCAAGATAGAATACATAGATCATTGAATATATATTTTTATCATTTAAACAAGTGCTCAATGTGCTCTTATATGTACTTTATCATGGAATCAATAAGCTGTCATCTGTGGGACACATATACTCAGACTAGAGATAAGAACATTGTTTATAGTATTAAAAGGACATAAAATCAAGTACATGATCAAGAATATACAACAAGGACTGGAGAGATGGCACAGTGGTTAAGATCATTGGCTACTCTTGCAGAAGATCAGTTTCAATTCCCAGCTCCTAGAAGGTGGCTAAAAATTACCAGTAACTCCAGTTCCCAGGAAAACCAATGCCCTCTTCTGACCCGAGCAGGCATTGCACAACATGGTGAACGTACATACATGCAGGCAATACAGTCATAAAAATAATAAATAAATATTTTAAAAATATGCAACAAATACTCTTTGTGGCTCCCAAAGCCTAAACTATTTGTTGATACTTTTTATTTTTTTTTTTTTTTTTTTTTTTTTTTTTTTTTTTTTTTTTTTTTTTTAATTAATTTTTATTGATGCTTGTGCATTTCATACATTTTTTCCAATTCAGTTCAGGCTTATTTCCCTTCCCCTCCCCCCCACCCCCACCCCATCCCAGATCATGCATTCTGCCATAACGTCCTGCATCTTTCTCCAGTTTTTTTTTTTTTTTCATTTTTAGCTATAAGTGAAATCCATGAGTACAAGCACCTTCATCAAAACCTATCTGCAGGCTGTTGTGCCCAAACACCTACAGCCCACCATCCAGTGGGGGGTGACAGGTTGTTTGTTTATCAATTTGATCAATGGTGTCCAGACTACATTGCTGTAGTTTCACCATTCACCCCAATCGCAGCCCTTACATTCTACCACGCCCCCTCTTCCGCAGGTTGTTCCCTAGGCTAGAAAAGGGGCACAGGTGGATGAGAGGTAAAACAATCCACTCTCTCTGGAGCTGTTGACTTGGACTCTGTCAATTCTGGCTGTTTCCTTCATGGGCTGACATTTGTCCAGGAATAACCTTTCGATCCACTAATGAAGAACAAGCAATTAGATTATATAGTATTTAAGCAGCACTAATAGTTATGGTAGGTTACCTTTAGCATAGACACTGTTTGGATATGTTAATCCATGAATTACAATTTTCCCCCCTGTTAAATATGACAGGGTCTTACTGTGGCTTATAAACATCTAACCTGTAGGGATGTAGGCTTGTGGCATCAGCCATGGGTTATTTCCTCCAAGGAGAGAGCCATAGCCAATTAGATTTGGGATATACAGGCACATGGCTGCCTCTGCTGCACAGTATTTTTCCAGGCAGGTGAGGTGTACTGTGCTGACGGTGTGGAGTCTTGCTTGACCAGGGAGACCCCCATATTTGCTTATTGGTTTATGGCCTTTGTAAACACTCTTGGCATTCCAGAGGCCATCTGTAACTTGCATGTGTGGGTCTCAATACATCCCTCCCATGTTACGTCAGGTCTTCGGCAGCAGGGTCTTGTTCCTCTCCTCCTGTAGGTACCCAACTTAGAGGCAAGGAGCCCTTACCTTTGTGTGGGCCTTTGATCCCCTGGCCAACATCCACCTGGTAGACAATCCATTGCTGATGTAGAGCTCCTGTATTAATTATTTTGCCTGAGTGCATAGCCCTAGGACTTTAGTATATATTTGGTTCTGAACAGAGAGTAATCCCTTCCACAGTTCCCATGTCTAGTAGTCAATTAAAGAAAGCAGTTTTACCGGTTTATAAGAGATCACCTCTACAATTAGCTGTCTCCAATTTACAGTTGGGGAGCGACCTCATCATCTCATTTATTTCTCCTTGTTCTATGGGTGGGAAGGCAAGAAGTCTTCATATCAGAACCTTTGTGGCACCTAGAAGGTAAGTTTCATTAGGACTCATTAAACTAGTTGTTACATGTAGGATCCACAGAGCGGTTTTATGTTTATGGCAATCTGAGGCTTTTCTTCCTTTGAATGTTCAGACGGGTCAGCCTTTCCGTTGCCACTTTATGGTACATCCTACTCAATGCAAACCTGTATCTTTTCTTTCTCAGCCGTTAGGTTGGTGACGTTTTGTCCTGTTGGAACAACAAATCTTTTCCCATAGTTAGTTTTAAGATTTGAATTGCAGGGGTTTGATGAAAGGTTTCATGTCTTTCTGTATCCCCCCCCCCTTTTTTTTTTAGCGTATGAGTCTCCAGAAGATAGTGTATTTACATGACTTAGGGTGGAGTCAAGGCATAGATTTCATCAAATTCACCCATTTGTTTTTGGTGACTATTATGTTTAACTTGGGAAGCAACTCTAATTTTACGTTAAATCATCTTAAAGAGAATGCTACAAGGGATACTGTACAACAGAGAATTATAGAGACATTTGTATGTGTCAATCCCAAAGTCTTGCTCTACAGATTTTATGTAAAGCAAATGTGGGCAACAGCGAATTATATCTCCAGTTAACTTCAGCATGCATTACCATTTTTATCAGATTCTGTAAACCAATGTTGTTTAAAAAAACAAACAACTTCTAGCTCCAAATCAGCACCATGTGTCCTGTAGACATGTCTAGGCAACAACTGGGTACTTGCTGAGCTCAGTCAATTAAATAGGCCTTAATCGAATATACACCCGTGTGCCCTCTCCCACCCATCCCCCCTTCCAATTCACCATTTCAGTCATTTCTGATGCAGTCTTTCGTTGTTCTTTTTACTAGCCTCCCTCTCCTTGAGAAATATTTATATCTGGTGTTGGTACTACATCCACATATGAGGGACACCATTTGTCGTTTGTTTTTCTGGACTGTGGTATTTGTTACTTCACTTAACATAATGTCTCCAGCTCCATCCATTACCTGCAAATTTCATGATGTTGTCCCCTCTTACTGCTGCATAGATCCATGTGTACATGTACCACATTTTTCTCTATCCACTCGTCAGTTGAAGGCACCTGGGCTGGTTCCAGCTTTTTGCTATGGTGAACAGAAGCTGCAAAAACATAGCGTGCATGTATCTTGCAGTAAGTTTGTCTTGTGGGTATATACCCAGGAGTGGTTATGACTGGGTCAAATGGAAGGCTCTTTTGTTTTGAGTCTTCTAAGGGTTCTCCACACTGCTCCATAGTGGCTGAACAAGTTACATTCCCACCACATGGTTGAGTGTTCCCCTTCCCCACAACCTCTCCAGACGTTGGTATCATCATGTTCCTGATCCTAGCCAGTCTTATTGGATGAAGGTGGTATCTCAAGTGGTTTTATTTGCATTTCCTTAATTTTTTTTTTTTTTTACATTTTTTTAAGATGTTTCTCGGCCACTCTAACTCCTCCTCTGTGAAGTCTCTATTCAGATCTTTGCTCCATCTTTTGAATGATTCATTTGTTTTCTTCTTCTTTGTTTTTTGAGTAGCTTGTATACTCGGGAAATTAATGCTTTGTCAGAGGTATCTGCTGTGAAGTTTCCTCCCACTCTGTGGGTTTCTTCCTCACTTCCTTATTGCTTCCTTTGATGTACAGAAGCTTTTGAGTTAATGAGGTCCCATTTGTCAATTGTCGATCTTATTTCTTGTGCAGCTGCTGTCTGGTTTAGGAAGTCTTTCCTACACTATGTCTTGTAGTCTGCTTGCCAAGCTTCTCTTCTATCACCTCCAGAGTTTGGGGGTTTCACGTTGAGGTTTTTTGGTCCATCTGGAGTTGACCTTTGATCATGAGTGAGAGGTAGGGGTTTTAATTCATTCTTCTACAAGTTGGGTCGAAGTTTTGCAGACACCACTTGCTGAAGATGCTGTTTTCTCCATTGTGTCTTCTTGGCCCCCTTGTCAATACATGAGGTGGCTGAAATTGTATGAGCTCAGGTTTGGATCTTCAGTTTTTATTCCTTGGTCAACTGGTCTGTTTTTGTGATAGTACAGGCTGTCTTTTGATAGCCCTATAGTATAGTTGGATGTCTGGGTATAGCATTCCCCCTGTATTGCTCTTTTCACTCAGGGTTGCTTTTGGCTTTCGGGGTCTTTTGTTTTCCAAATGAAATTGAGGATTTTTTTTTCCAGGCCTGTGAAGAAAACTCTTGGGGATTCTGATTGGGATCGCATTAAACTGTACACTAGTTGGGTAGGATGGACATTTTTACTATATTTATTTTCCCAATCCATGAGCATGGGAGGTTTGTCCATCTTTTGATGTTTCTTCAATTTCCTTTTTCAGGGTTTAAAATTTTTGTTGTAGAGATCTTGGTGTCTTTGGTAGGTTTGTTCCTAGTATTTTAATTGTTTTGAGGCTATGTGAGTGGGAAGTCTCCTTGTAGTCCTTCTCAATTGCTTGTTGTTGGTGTAAACAGAAGCTACTGATTTTCTAGGTTTATTTTGTATCCTGCCACTTTACCAAAGCTCTTAATCGTCAGGAGTTTTCTGGTGGAGTTCTTAAGCATCCCTTAGGTAGACAATCATATCTACAGCAAAAAGGGATAGCTTGACTTCCTCTTTTTTCCTTAATTTTTTTTTTTTTTTTTTTTTTTTTTTTTTTTTTTTTTTCAAGCACTATATTGAAGAGGAGTGGTGACAGGGGGCAGCCTTGTCCGAGTTCCTACCTTAAGGGGAATGCTTTGTCATTTCCCCCCATTTAGGATGATATTGGCTGTGGGTTTTTCGTATATGGCTTTGATTACATTGAGGAATGATCCTCCAACCAATTCCCTCCAGGACTTTAAAACATGAAAGGGGGGCTGGATTTTGTCAAGGCTTTTTCTCCGCATCTATTGAGATGATGGGCGGGGTTTTGGTCCTTCAGTCCATTGATATGTTTGATGATGTTTATTGATTTTGTATGTTGACCACCCTGCATTCTGGTATGAATCCAACTTGGTCATGGTGGATTGATTCTTGATGTGGGTCTGTATGCGATTTGCCAGAATCCGGTTTAGAATTTTGGCATCTGTGTTCATTAGGGAGATGGGTCTATAGTTCTCCTTTTTGGTTGTATCTTTCCCTGGTTTTGGTAGAGCGTAATGCTGGCTTCATAGAAGGAATTTGGGAGAAGTCCCTCCATTTGTATCCTCTAAACAATTTAAGTAGTAATGGTTGTAAGTCTTTACGAAATATTTATAGAATTCTGCCGTGAATCCATCCGGGCCTGGGCATTTTTGGTTGGGAGCTACTTATTACATCTTCGATTTTTTCCTGTACTATTGGTCTGTTTTGGCTGTCGATTTCTTCGTGGTTGAGCTTTGGTGATCAGGATTTCAGATATTCATTAATTTCTTCTAGGTTTTCAAACTTAGTAGAAATAAGTTTTTGAAGTAGTCCGTTAGATTGTCTGGATCTTTTCATGTTTCTTTTGTGATATTTCCCTTCATCACAGATACTATTGATTTGAGTTGTTCCCTCTTTCTTTTGTTAACTGGGCTAGAGGTCTGTCTATCTTGTTTATCTCTCAAAGAACCAACTTTTGGATTCATTGATTTTGTATGGTTTTCTTTGTTTTCTATTTCATTGATCTCGCTCTGATTTTTGTTATTTCTTCTTGTCTGCTCCGTTTAGGGTTCATTTTTGTTGTTGTCTCTCAGTATTTTTAGCTGCAGTGTTAGATTTCACTTGTGCTCTTCTGTTTTTAATGTGGGCACTTAGAGCTATAAATTTCCCTCTTAGGATTGTTTTAAAGTGTCCCATAGATTTTGCTGTGTTGTTTTTTCATTGTCATTCAGTTCCAGGAATGTTTTTTATTTCTTTTTTTTTTCTTTATTTCTTCCTTGACCCATCATTATCAGGAGAGTGTTGTTTAGTCCCCATGTGTTCCTGTAGTTGTAGGGTTTATTCTGGTGTTGATACGAGTTTTATTGCACTGTGGTCATGATAGAATGCATGAGTTTATTTCAACCTTTTTATATTTGTTGAGTTTTTCCCTGTGTCCCAGTATATGGTCTATTTTGGAGAATGTTCCATGAGGTGCTGAGTAAAAGAAGTGTATTCTCTGGTGTTGGGTGAAATATTCGGTAGATGTCTGTGAGGTCCATTTGGTGTATTGTGTCATTTAGTTCAGATGTCTCTCTGTTTATCCCTTTGTCTCCTGTTGATATGTCTAAAGAGACTTAATGGGTATTGAAGTCCCAGATTAGTTTGCTGGGTTAATCTGTGCCTTGAGATCCTGAAGAATTGTCTTTATAAAGTTTGGTGCACTGATGTTTGGTGCATATAATTTATGATTGGGAAATCTTCATCGTCAATTGTTCACTTTAATAAGGATGTAATGGCCCTCTTTGTCTCTTTTGATTTCTTTTGCTTTGAAGTCTATTTTGTCTGATATTAGAATAGCCACCCCGCTTTCTTTTTGGTACCATTTGCTTGGAATACGTTCTTCCAACCCTTCACCTTAAGTTGGTGCCTACCTTGAATTGAGATGGGTTTCTTGTAGACAGCATATAGATGGGTTTGTTTCCTATCCATTCTCCCAGTCTATGCCTTTTGATTGGGGATTTAGCCATTAATATTTAAGGTTACATTGAAAAGATGGATTTGCTTCCTTTCACTTTATTATCCATTTGGACTTCTAGCTTTGATTTTGCTCCTATGGTTATGTTTTTTGTTAGTTTCTTTTCCTAGGTGTTGCAGGATTGTTGTTCCTCTCTTCTGCCCTTGAATTGCTTCAAGTATTTTATGAAGAGTTGGGTTTCCAGACATGTATTCCATCATCTCGTTTTGTCATGAAGATTTTTCTCTCCCTTCCAAGATAGTCGACATTTTTGCTGGGTAAAGTATTCTGGGTTGCATCCATCAGTCTTTAGACAGGGAATGCTTTGCTTTTGTTCTTCTTGCTTTCATGGTTTGAGGCGAGAAGTCAGTTTGTAATTCTGATGGGTTTCCCTTTTGTAGGTGACTTTGTTTTTCTTTTGTGGCACCTCAAGAATTTTGTCTTTGTTTTGGGCTTAGCATTTTAACTATGATATGGCGTGGGGTGTTTCTTTTCTGAACTTGTCTATTTGGGGTCCTATGTGCTTCGTGTATTTGTATGGGCTTGTCTATTTTTAGTTTGGGGAAATTTTCATCTATTATTCTGTTGAAGATCTGATCAATACTATTCTCTTGAGATTCTTCTCCTTCCTCTATTCCTATGATGCGGAGGTTTGGCCTTTTCATAGTGTCCCATATTTCCTGGTTGTTCCACTTTGTGTGATTTTTAAATTTTTCATAATCTTTATTTGATTTTAATTGTTCTGTGTTATCTTCCAGGTCTGATATTCTTTGTTCGGCTTCCTCCATTCTACTTCTGAGGCTTTTTCCTTTCTTTCTTCTTGATTTACTGAGTGTTCTAATTCCTTTTTTGTTTTTCCTGTGTTTTCTTTAGTACCTCCAATTCCTTTTTGAGCTCTCAATCTCTTCTTTGTGCTTCTCAATCTCTTCTTGGGCTCCTTTCTTCTTTGGTTGCTTCCTTTTTCAGTGTTTCTACTTCCATTCGGAGTTTGTTTTTTTCTCCCTCTAGTTCTTTCTGGAGTTTGTCATCTGTTCCTTTTAGTTTCTCCGAAGTTTTTGTCATTGTATCCCTCTAGGTCCTTTTTGAGTTTTCTATTCTCTCTCCTTTAGTTCCATGACCTTCTTTATTTTCTTTAATTTTCCCTGCGTATGTCTGTAATTATCGTCTAAGCTCTGTTCCTTGGGTCTCCTCCAAGGGGATCCCATGTGGCTATCTCCTCCAGGTTTGGTGGGGCCTGGTGTGGGAGTATCCTGTGCCTTTTCCATGTTGTCCCTTCGTCGTTGTCCCTGGCATATGGGATTTCCCTTGTGTGGTTCAAGTCACAAACGACTTTTTTTTTTTTTGTTGTTTTGTTGCTTCCTTCCGATGATTTTTTTTTTTTTTTTCTTTTTATGGTGATTGACTTGGCTAGGTTTCAGGTTTTCAGTTTTGTGTATATATTGGAGGTTGGAAGCCTAAGTTAGTCTTTCTTTCTGTTCTGAAGGTTCTCCAAAGGATGACCACTTGGATTCTAGCAATTCACTTGGCGCAGGCGCGGGGGGGGGGGGGGGGTTTATTGTGTGCCTGATCAGCCCGCGCCCCGGTCCTTCTGGGCCGGGGACCCCGTAGACGGGTTCACAGCGAGACCCTCTCCCAGCTGCCCCCCGCCAGACCCCGCCTAGAGCTGTAGAGACTGTGTACGTGCTGCCCTGGCGCGTTATGGCGTCTCCCCTGCGACCGGGTTCCGCCCACAGGTCCAGCGGACCAGAGAGAGAGGAAACGCGCCCTGCTCACGCCGAGCGCGGTCCCTCTGGGCCGGGGACCCCGTAGACGGGTTCACAGCGAGACCCCTCCAAGCTGCCCCCGCCAGACCCCGCCTAGAGTGTGAGACCTGTGTACCTGCTGCCTGGCGCGTTATGGCGTCTCCCCTGCGACCCCGGTTCCCGCCCAAGTCCAGCCGGGACCAAGCAGAGGGAAACGCGACCCTGCTCACCCAGCAGCGGTCCCTCTGGGCCGGGTACCCCGTAGACGGGTTCACAGCGAGACCCTCTCCAGCTGGCCCCCCGCCAGACCCGCCTAGAGCTGTAGAACAGTGTACCTGCGCCCTGGCGGTTTGGCGTGCTCCCCTGCGACCCGGTTCCCCTTGTTGATACTTTTTAAAGGAAACACTTCCTGTCCCTTATTGTAATGCTAAGTATATTACTACTGAGCCACTCTCAAGAAAAAAAATCTCTTCCTCAGGGTATCTATATTCTACTTATATAGTTATTTTCAGAAATAGTAATAGTTTTTATTTCCATAAGACATTCATATATTTTAACAAATATTTTTGACATTAGTGCATGGGGAATTAGTAGAATCCACACTGCAGTATCACAGGGTAGGAAAAATTTTTGAATAAAATGTTATAACTGTTTACATTTTATTTTTAGATTATTTCATACATGAGTATTGTATTTGCATCATTTCCAACTCTCCCAATCCCCCCTCCAACCTCTTTCATGTGCCCCCTCTCAATTTCTTACTTTCTTTGATTAAATTTGTCGTACCCAAACCAATATAATTATAATTATATTTAATACTTTTTAATACTTACTATTAAAAATAGTATAGCCTTTACCACTCGTCAAAGAAGGCTCTTTTTGCAAAAGATAGAGATTATTACAATGTTCCACAATGAACAAAGTGGAGTTTTCTTTCTTTCTTTCTTTCTTTCTTTCTTTCTTTCTTTCTTCCTTTTTTCCTTTCTTCCTTTGTTTGCAGGTTCTCACTACTAGGCTGATGACCTGGAAACTTGCTATATAGAACAGGCTGGCCTCAAACAGTTCTGAAAATTAATGGGGAGCACCACCACATTTGGCCTTCAAAATATATTTAAGGAATCTTTATACTTAAAATCTGGCCTAATAACTTTTTTTTTAATTTTTGGAGAAAAAACTTGACACTGCTTACTTTTTTTTTTTTTTTTGGTTCTTTTCCGAACAGAGTCTCCCTGTAGCCCCAGCTATCCTGGAACTCACTCTGTAGACCAGGCTGGCCTTGAACTCACAAAGATCCACCTGCTTCTGCCTCCCAAGTGCTAGGATTAAAGGCGTGCACCACTGCTTACTTTTAAAAGTCCTGATACTTAATAATGGCTTCCCATGTTATTTATGATGAAGTACTATTTGGCCAGCTTCCTTTTGAGGAGTAATCATAAGTATATTTGATTCTGATTCTGAAAGTGTTTTAAAATATATGTTTCCTAAGGTATCATATTATATCTGATGCAATTAAATGAACGAATGAGTGTATCCAACCCTGACTTCTGGGAGTATATGGTATTGGAAAGTTTGAATTCAGAAGAAAACATTGTATTTCATTTTCAAAAAGAATGATTTGCATTAGATTCAGAGTTGGATAACATTCTGGCAACTTTGCATAAAGCTAAGCAAGGGATGCACTTAATTCCCAGAGCACACACCTATTTAAAGATGGTGCATAATGCTGGTGATTAGTGGAAGAGGGCAAAGGATGAAGGAACACAGTTTAAGGAATATAGATATGGAAGGACTGTGATTTAGAGAGCCAAAGATGGTGAGGATCAAGGGGATTGTTCAACTTCTTACACCCAAGTGCTAATGACCTCCATCCAGCTGGCCCCACCCAAGTCAATGTTATTATAACACACACCTATCCCCACTGCAGACTATGATTGTCACTAAATGGTTTCTTCAAGTCTTTTATAGGTTTAAACATTCAAACGTAGAAGTAGACTAATTGTGATATCCCCAAAAGAATTATAGTATAACTTTAGATTTAAAGCTGTCCTTTCCTTGCCCTTTCAATCTGAACTGTTTTGCTTTCTAGTACTGTCTATTACATTTCCTCTCTAAGGTAGCATACTACTGTTAATCTAAATATTTTGCTTTATTAAAGCACTGCTCATTCATTATTCCATGCATAGCTTTAGAGTTGACAAAATGATGCTTTAAAATGCAGTAACAGAGACTCTTAATTATAAATGAAAGAAATTGAGACATTGTAGTCTATGCACTGATTTACTTTCAGTTTCTTGACCTTTGCTAAGACTAATGAGACTACTTATCTACTGTAGAGAATGGATAAAAATTTTAATAGACCCTCCTGATTTTTATTGTAAGGAATTCTATGAAACAGTATCATGCCAGCAAAAGCACATGTGCTATTTTTTGAATTGCACTTCCTCCTCTGACTACCATTCTCTCATGTCAGTGGTTAATGCATATGAAATCATTATATTATAAAATTATAAGCATAAGAAATAATGACTTCGTTTTGTGAATTCAGGTAGATAATTCCTACTTACCAAAGTTTATAATTTACAGAGCTTTCCTTTGGAGAAGGTAACAATGCTAGATAATGATGGAAAAGAAACATTTTAAAAAACTAATTATCGCATGAGAATTGCATTTGTACAAAGCAGCTTTCATCATACCATTTTGAATATATTTTTATATAGTTTAGGGAAAAGAAATTTTTTTCTTCCTATTGTAAGTTCATAGCTAGGACTCATTACCAAAAGACAAATTGATAAACGTAAAGTGTACAGCTTTATTTAGTATATCTAAGTTTTACTTAACTAGGAAATTTCATGAGGAAATGACAGTTCAAAGAAACAGATATCTATATGTCTGATGCATGTGTTGATAAGCAGTTAATAGTAGAAAAGTATAATTGGACAAAAGTTGTAATCTAATGGTAATAAAGTAGAAATACTTAGCACGGCATATTTGTGCATTCCTTATATTATCCCAGTGTATTTAGAGATAAAGATGTTCTTTTCTTATTAAGCTGTCTAAATTAGCCTTGAACTTCTGAATCCTTCACCAGCTTCCAAGAATTATAGGCCTGTTCCACCAGGTTCAGCATCTTTACTTTTGGACATATTTTATTCAATTTTTTCCTAACATTGTACTTACCAGAATCCCCATTCGGACCCATTTGGGAATCACATAGAATAAATCATTGCTGAGTTTTTGAGTATGATAAGTTTGCCCATTCACTGTCATCAGAAAGCAAGCTTAGTTCTGTTATATCATTTTGTAAACATTTGGCTCTAGAGTTTGAAGAAACAACTTATTAAAAAAAAACACTCAGCAGAATCTTGATACTGTTTTTCTTTTCTTTTTCTTTTTCTTTTTTGTCTTTTTTGTCTTTTTTGAGACAGGGTCTCCCTTTAGTCCCAGCTGGCCTGGAGCTCACTATGTAGACCAGGCAGGCCTTAAACTCACAGAGAGCCACCTGCCTCTGCCTCCCAAGTGCTAGGATTAAAGGTGTGGCCACCACGCCCAGCGGCTAGATTCTGTTTTTCGTTTTTAAAATCAGGAAATAGTAAGCCTGAGCAATTCAATCCATATCCCTTAGAGAACAGTAGTTAGAATTTGTTTGTTTGAATTTGGAATAAGAGGTCAACGTGATAAAGAAGTAGAAATAGATTCTGACAGATACAGATAGTTTTATTGCCTATTTTAGCCAAGAGGAAAATGCAATCTTTCTACAGGAATAGAGGTTGGGCATCAGGGCTGGGGATGGTCTGGGATTTATAGGTGGATCCAGAAAATCCCAGAAAGGGGATGGTGCCTTTCAGGAATTCCAGAAGGTAGGGTGTGCCTTCTTGGGTGGTATCCTTTAACTTCCTGGAATCTGGGAAGGATGGATGGGTAGTTCTTATGGGGGAATATGATATCTTCTACTAGGTGGTTGGAAAGGTACCAAGTCTACAGGGAAGCTGAAAACAAAAGCCAGATGTCTTTTGGTAAGGGCCATGTGTTCTGAGATAGAGGTATCTCCCTCCTGGAGTGGGGAGGCAAGGTGGGGGAACGGTCATTTCCTTCAGTCCCTTGTCAGGTTGATTTTCCTCCAACAGTGATGATGTATGAGCTGTTCATCTTTCACCTGTAAGTCAAAGAATCACTGACAGGACTGAAACAGAGGGAGAGGATTGAGGGCAGGATAATTTATTTATTTATTTATTTATTTATTTATTTATTTATTTAATAAAGTGATGATTGGTTCTTCCAGATTCAGAAAATTTATATCCAAGGAATTTAGGAAGAGGAACAACAGAATTTTAATAAGTTATTATTAAAATGTATAGATAATAAGAATTTAAGCCTATTGATTTCATCTGAGAAACTTAAAACACTGAGCAGCTAAATCTTCAGTCAGACATATTCCTGGAATTTTTCAGAAACCAATATGCTTTATGATTTTTTTAAAATCTATTTACAAACATCATCTCTACATTTCTCTTGCCCTGTTTTTATTAAAGGAAACCCTGTAGGCAAGAATGCAATTTTTCTGAAGTTGACCATATGGCTGATGTCAGAACTACAAAATCATATTTTATAGAGCCAAATGTGAGTTAAACCTCCCAAAGCCGATGCACATCAGTCACCAGACTAGGTGTCTCTTACATTGAAAAGTAGGATGTTAGCTGTAGTAATGGAACTCTATGGAAATATAACTTCTCACCTGCAAACTCACGTTGCTCTGAAAATGAATGTCACGGTAGTGTTGGTCTGATACTTGAGGTACTGGGCAAGAGTAGTGAAATATTACATGGTAAATCAAATGATCTAGAACCTTTGGGACAGAGTGTCATCGAGTTTGCCTTAAACTTTGAATGAGAAGTCTCCCTCACTGCCATGGAACCCAACACAGACTCCTAATACCCAGTAATTCATTTTACCTTTTTTTCTTTTTGTATTATCTGTATTTATTTTATCCTCGATTCATTCTCTTGCCACAAGTTTGTGTTTCTTGTTTCTTCTGGGCTATCTTTTTATTTTGTGCAACCACCTCTTCAGGCTTAGGAACAATTTGTTCCTTTTCAGTGAGGATCATTTCCATGTGGCATTAGAAGCTCATGTATTGGTTAATCTGACCATGAGCTCTAAAAATTCTATGGTGGCGCATCTTGGGTGACTTGTTCACCTGGATATGCTCAAATGACTAGTCTACATCTAAAACATTAAGTTCAGCATTACTGTCTGAATTTTTTTAATTTATTATTTTTTATGTGTATGATTGTACTGTTTGCATGTAGGTTGGTGTACCCGCGTAGTGCAACGCTGGGGAGGTCGGAAGAGGAAGAGGGTGTTGGATTCCCCTAGAACTGGAGTTAAAGATGTTCTTAGCCACCATGTGGGTGCTGGGAATCAAACCCGCGTCCTCTGCAAAAGCAGTCGGACTGCTAAGTCATCCCTCCAGCCCCCTCTCTGAATTTTTACACATCTGGAGCAAAAATTCAGCATTTGTATGGGCCATCGACCTTGCGTCCAGCTCTACTCTCTGGCCTGGGCACACCTACCAACTCCACCATATTATTCCGGATTTGCATACCCTTAATGGCCTGGGAAGTTTTATCAGTGTTCTTCTAGTGAGCACGAAGATTGGAAACCCTTGATTTGCATAATTTTGTAGGGCTTTCCTGGATCAAGAGAGTAACAAACCATTTTCACAAGCCACCTTTAGGCCACTTACAGGAAGAGCACTTCCTTTTCTCTTATCTTTAGTTAAAAACAAACAAACAAAAAACTGACATAAACTCCAGGTCTTCTTACTTTTTCATTTTATCTGTATTTTAAGACAGGGTAACTATGTAGTTCAGAGTCAGCAATGACTCTCCATCTTCCTGCACCAGCCCCCTCAGTGCAGGCATTACAAGTTTGCAATCATTTCAACACTGGCATCTTGATTCTCTTACTTTTTCCTCACATATATTTCAAGTCAGTAGTTTTGGTTACATGGAACACTAAAAGTAGAATCGATATAGGAAGAGCATATGGAAAAATCAAGATGAGCAAGAATCCCTAAAAGAATTTGACATTTTACTAATCACTATCAAAAAACACTGAAAAGTTCTGTTTTAAAAATTCCTTCCAATTGTTTTTAAGTCGATATACATTGTTTTTCACCTGTTTTTCTCTCAGTGGTGTCCATTTAATCTGGGAGCTTTTGCAAACCATGCTTCTCTGTGGATTAGAGTCTGTGTATTAAAACACAAGTGAATGTAACTTCAGTCTTTAACTGAGCTAGGAAACTCCCTAGTGAGAAAATATGAGATCGTACTTGTTTTGCTACTGTCCTACAGGGCCCATCCTATTCTTCAGCTTTTCTCTCTAGCTGAGGAAAACAGCAGCATGCCTTCCAGTTCTAGAAGTAGGAATAATAATGCCTTGAGAATCTGTAAAGAGAGTTTGTTCCATACCTCAGGATTCCTGAAGCCAGCTCAGTTTCTAATCTTCCTCGATAGTGACTCATACCTCAAAGGTAATTTTGGATTTAAAATGGCTTTTCAAATCTGCACAAATAATTTCTGGATTATTTGCTGTTTTAAATTAGCCATGCCACTGTTCCTCTCCATTCGTCTGGATAATTGAGAGCTGGCTATCTAATACTTGATACCTAGAAAAGGAATTGAACATTACAAATCGTACATTTTGAATGCTGTGATTTCAGGTGCTGTAGGCAGGCCAGGCTCCTTCAGTTTTGCTCAAATATATGCCTCTATTTAAACAGATTTTTCCCATCAGAGTTCTCTTGTTTTTAAGAGATTCATTGTAGTATTATCTTAGTCAGACCTTTCCCTGCTTACACTGAAAACATTAGTTTTAAAAAAATTCAGATTTGTGGATAACTTCCCTGGAACAAACAATCAATGTATTATTATAAGCCATCTATATGTGCAAGAATAGGCTAGAATTTAGTCGTGATGCCACATACCTTTAATCTCACCACTAGGGAGACAAAGGCAGGTGGATCTCTGTGAGATCAAGACCAGCCTTGTCTACATGATGAGTTTCAGGCCTGCGGGAGTGACAGGGAGATTCTGTCTCAAAAACTACCAGGAAAAAAAAGAGAATAGGCTAGAAGAGAGTTCTGCTTTGTTTCGTGTTTACCCACTAGATATTCTATCATCTTAAAAATTGTTAAATACCTTTAAACAGTTTTAAAATACGTAAAGGAATAGTAGTCCATTACATCCATGAGTATTCCTAAGAAGATGAAATACACTTGTGACCACGATTGAAAGGGATGCTTGTAATTTTCATCAGAGGTTATGTTCAAACACTGGCCTAGATTCCCATCTATCAATCTGTGTCAGATAGATTATTTGCTATTTATTTTTCTGCAGCTCTTTGAACTGCTTTTGCTCTTCCACACATTCCGCTGTCCTCCTTTCTCCAATGTTCCATTCTAAAAGTGAACTTGGAAATCCACCTACCAAATGTCTATAACAAGAATTTTGTTTCATTTTACTTTAATCTTAGCTATCTGCAGACCTTTTTTTCTTCACCTTTTCCTATTGAAAAACAAAAAAACATTATCAATGTATGAAGAGTCTATTTTTTAAAGAAATTGATAAAATTGTAGAATTTCCGTTTCTAATTGTTGCACCCGCAAAAACTTTTTATCCTTTTTATTTAAATTTCATGCCTTTCTGTGTAGTCTCAGTGATAGCTAAAGGCACTGGTTTTATCTTCTGTATATTTCTCTATGTTCCACTTCTAGTTAACACGTACAACTTTTCTCACAAAATAACAGTGTCCTTACAGATATAATTACTTAAATATCATTTATTTCTAATGAAATTATTAGGTCATGATTTTAAAGTATCATCTAATTTAAACATAAAAAATTGTTTTCTTGCAATGAGAAGATAAAAAAATGTGCATGTATTGATTGCACTTTAATTAGAGAATTTCTTTTTGTCTGCTTTGCCATTTTGCCCTGATTTCAATTCTAGAAAGGCAAGATAGTCAACTACCCATTGTGGATGAGCCAGTGGGCTACCTTCTTCCTTCCTTTCCTTCCTGGGTGTATTAATACATTTCTTCCCATCTACCTCCAAGAAAGATTTCATGTACTTAATAAAAGGATTGATAAAATACAGTTAAATTACAGAAAACTTTTAAAAAAAATATTTATTTTTTATGTGTATGAATGTACTGTCTGCATGTAGGTTTATGCACCCTTGTCGTGCAATGCCGCGGAGGTCAGAAGAGGGTGTGGGATTCCCCTGGAACTGGAGTTAAAGACGGCAATCTGCGCTCTTAACCGCTAGGCCATCTCTCCAGCCCCAATTACAGAAAACTTTTATACAATTATTCCAAATACTTAAGGATAGTCACTACTGTTGAGCATTAAATTTTGATTCCTGAAAGCCAAAGCAGAAAGGAAAACACGGTATGTTCTATAGTTCTTATTATCTGACAAAATTAATACAGTTTAAAATAGAAGACAAAGAACAAGATTGTTTCAGTAGCAATTTTGGAGATGAAAGAAAAAATATTCTTGACGGTCATTTGTTTTCTGAGAAAAAAATCCCTTTGTCTTACTGGGTTCATTTATGATGTAATTAAATATCATTGTTGCTATGGCATTTATAAGAACCCTCCTCTTATGAATGAACTTAGTGCAGCTTTTTTCCTGTTCTGCTATGTAAATATACAGCAAAAAAGTGCAGTCTATGAGGATCTAGGCCCTTACTTAACATTGTTGGTGCCTTTAATTTAGATTTTCCAGCCTTCAGAATGCTGAGAAGTTTTGTTGTTTATAAGTTACTCAGTCTATGGTATTTTTGTTAAGGCTTCCAGAATGAACTGAGAGTATTATTTATGGGATACACTTGGAAGATGTTATCCAAACACAATATACTACAATCACTGTTTTTCTTACTTTTATCCCCCTTTCCCCAGATATTCCTTGCCTTATTCCCATCTACAAATTTGGTTGGACTATCATCATAAGTTCTGAAAAAGGAAGATTTTCATATATTTCTAGCAAAGTATAAAACCTTAATTCTATTTCCAAGTATTTACTGAGCACCAGTTATTTGCATCTCTTATTATAAATGAACTGAGGATGTTAACCCTAGGACTATTCTTACCAAAACAGGTGCTTTAAGTGTTTGTAATCAATGACTGTGTCTTCTTATGCAAAACCTTTGCATATGGACCCTAGAACTATAGAATTGTGTAGAAATGTGCTTAAATATGTTCAATAGCTATTGTTTTTTTTACATGAGTGTTAAAGATTTATGCAGAATTTTATGTGTATTTTGTAGAAAAAAGAAAACACTAGGACTTCTCTCTTCCAATGACTACACTAGTACTTTTCTCTCATATCATAGATTATAGGATGAGCTATGCCCTCAAACTGTGCTTGGGTCTATATATGTGATAAACATGAGCTTCATATGATCTTGAACTTTAAAAAAAATCTTTTAAATTTTATAATGTAAACTGTCTGTGTGAGATTAAAGAGTCTTCATTCAATCGTCAAATACTTGTAAACCCATAATTTGAAGTGCATTTAGTTTAAAATCTTGACTGTATTCATTAGCAATTTAATTAGCCAAATTCCATATTTCAGAGAAGCCAAAATTAGGTTACTAAAGTTTACTGATGACTGTGTTAAAATATGCCATTTAGGCAAATAGATCACCACTTTTGACTTTTATATTCATTATTCATATTCTGTGAGCTCTTACATTTGCTAGAAGATGGAGAATTATAACTGCATTATTGTGAACACTATGTATATTACCTCCTGCTCCCAAACACTCCTTTACCTATTTGGGGGAATAAACATGTTTTTTGTTCACAAGTTAACAGCCTCCATAGTGGACTGTTTTGTTACCAGCAGCAGTCCTTAAGTAAGGACACAAGTAAATGGCCCTGCTGATCATAAGCAAATAATGCTTTCACATGCTTCACAAATCAGCTTCAGGCAAGACTTGCCTACTTCATTATCTGAGTTGTTCCCTTTCATGCCTTTGGATACTCCCCCCTCCCACCGCCCAAAAAAAAAAAAAAATGAGACCTGGCTGAGTCAAACCTCTGTCTCACAGGAATTTTGGGAAGAAAAGTAATTCATTTCAACATAGAAAAGGAGGAGGCCTTTTCTTCTAAAACTTTTGTTCTTATTGCATAGTGAACTTTAAAATCAAATTGATGGAAAATCAGAATGCTTTCTTCTCTTGTGTCCCTTCACAATTTCATAATTACCCCCACCTCGAGATTATTGAAACCAGCAAGAAGCAAATAGATTCGCAGGAGATTCCTTTGTCCCTGACCCTTAACTACCATCCTTACCCTTTCTAATAGGTATAGAAATTATTTGAAAGAATTCTAACTAACCTCAGACACAGGCCTGAGCTAATGACCACAATTAAATGGAGTGAACGTGTCATTCATATCAATTCCAATTCATAATCCTATTTTATTTAAGTAGTTATCTTTGTCCTTTGGAATTCCAATTAGCCAAAGGATGCCAGCACTGTTAATAATACTGCCTGCCAAGGGAAATTACTGTCTCTGCTTCCATAGCTACCAGGATTCAGTGTCATAACATAATTTCTCCTGTCAAACCACCCTCAACTTTGGGCAAAAATGAGGAGAGAGTGAGGAAATTTATTCAGTCAAATGAATTAAGAACATTTTCAAAACCAGATATGCGAATTAAAAATGGTACTTATAATAACAGCTGTCACTTCCAATTTATACTATTTTTATTTTCTAAGTTACATAAAAAATATTTTAAACTATTGATACTATTACAACATCTCCCAAATTGACTGATAAGTTTATCCTGTATGTTGTATTTTATAAAATTTCAAAGCATGTTTATACAAGAAATAAGAATTAATTAGATTTGTGAGCTGAAGAGATGACTCAGCTGTTAAGAGAGTTTGCTGTTCAATCATAAATACCATAGTTCAAATCACAGCATCCACATAATAAGCTGGGCATCCCATACACAATTGTTCACCCCAGCTCTAATGAGGGAAGAGACAAAAGGTTCTCTGTGGCTTGCTGGCTTCCAGTCTAGTGAAGAAAATATGGACTCCAGGTTAAGGAAGATAACCTGTCTCAAATAATAGGCAGAGAATAACAAAGAGGATACTCGATATGCTCATCTGGCCTCCACACATGTGTAGAGTCACACATTGCCCCTTACAGACACATACGGATACACTCATAGGAAAACATACAAATAAAGATTTTAAAAAAAGAATGAAGTTGATTATACTTTAATGTAAAAATGCCTTGCCAACTCCATCTCCATGCCCTATTCCCACCCCTTTGGGATCTGTTCCACCTGACATCACTAATTGTCCTCTAATCTGAAATGTAAACTGAATGATAAATAGACACTAATTCTTCTAGTTATCCAAAGAGCTCAGTGCCTATTACAGTGTCTGGCAAATATTTATAGTATTTTTTGTATTTGTGATTAGTCTACATGAGCTTTAGAGTTTCACCATTTCAAGTGCTGTGGTGAATTGTCTCCTATATTTGAGAAATCTTCCCGCGGAATAGATGGTTACCATTATCTTCATCTGCCATTTTATTACCAACAGGATACTAGATTCTCTCCTACCTCGATGATTATCTGTCGACTTCTCCACCAAACTAAGTGTTAGTATTCTTTGGTGACACCACACTTTCGTAATTTTTCTGATACCTTCTCATTTCTCTTCACTAATGTTTCCTTTTCTTTCTGTACTTCAAAATGTTTCTGTTCACCAGGCTACACCCTTCAGCCCATCCTCTTCACACTCTACTTGAGAATCTCTTGTATAATATGTACGCTCATGTTTTTCAACTATAGTTAAAATTTATAGTCCTCCTAATTCCTACTCTCACTTTCCTTTCTCGACTACTGAATGAATCTTCTGAATGGCACCCCAACTTCCAGTTTTCTCTCCGTCCATCCATTTCTCCTAACTTTACTTATGTGCCTCTGCCTATACTACCCTCTCTTCTTGTCCTTTGATGAGCTACTTAATAACCTTTAAAACTATATGGCTTTATCACTACTTTACATTTGTTTCTTTCTAGTTTTGTTGTTTTTCCGGGTGTTTGTTTTGTTTTGTTGTCTACATCTCTCTTCTATTAGCCTGTGAGCTCAGGGGGGGTGGCGGGGGGGATGTCTTGGTATTTTTGTAGATCACAAGTAAGCATGTCACTTAGAACTTCTCTTTCTTGGGCCGGGCGTGGTGGCGCACGCCTTTAATCCTAGCACTCGGGAGGCAGAGGCAGGCGGATCTTTGTGAGTTCAAGGACAGCCTGGTCTACAAGGTGAGTTCCAGGACAGCTGGATCTTTGTGAGTTTAAGGACAGCCTGGTCTACAGAGTGAGCTCCAGGACAGCTGGGGCTACAGGGTGACCCTGTNAAAAAAAAAAAAAAAAAAAAAAAAAAAAAAGAACTTCTCTTTCTTTTGAAACACAGTCTCACTATGGAGCTTTGGCTGGCCTTGAACTCACAAAGATCCACCTTCTTGTGCCTCCTGAGTGGTAGGATTAAAATGTGTGTCATAGGATGGGCTGTCACTTGGAACTTAATAAGCATTATAGATATGATTGAATAAATAAACAGATGAATAAGCAAAAAAAAGCAAACAGCAAATAAAGGGTACATTTGACATACAATATTAAAATATTAGAGAATATATTTTCTGTTTTACATATCAAACTTATAAATTAGCAAAAATAACATGAAAGTTGTTTACTGTACCGGGTCACATATATTTGTATATTACAATATGGTTTTATATGATGTCACTGTTATGATATTGCTGACACAGGGAATATCTGGAGGTAGATAAAATATTCATGCTCTGGAATATTGAATATTTTTATAAGAAACTATACCTGTGGCTCACTTCATGTCATATGTCCACTGCACATAGACCTAATTTATATGACAGCAATAAAGGAAAGATGAAGTTGTTCTAATCCATAAATGTTACCTTGATCAACCAGCTCTGTCATTCACTTCAGGATTTTTTTTTGAAAGATCTTCTTATTTATTTATTTATTTATTTATTTATTTATTATTTTATGTGTATGAGTGTACTGTCTGCATATAGGTTGGTGCACCTGTGTTGTTCAATGCTGCGGAGGTCAGAAGAGGGAGTTGGATTCCCCTGAAATTGGAGTTAAAGACTGTTCTTAGCCACCATGTGGGTGCTGGGAATCAAACCCGGGTCCTCTGCAAGAGCAGTCAGTGCTATTAACCACTGAGCCATCTCTCCAGCTCCCACTTCATGATTTTCAATTGTGCAGACAAGTTCATTTTCATATGTAAATGACTATACCCTAGAATGACGTTGAGTGGAACTAAATTAGGCATTTTTTCATAAGAAAAGCGACCTTAATCAGGAGTATATAATTTTCTTTGAGAAAGATTTTCTGTCCCTGAGCAAATTATAGCCTCTACAAACATCGTTGAAACAGTCAGGACACAGTAATGTTATCCAGATGGTGGTGACACTGAGTATGGGACTGATTTGAATGGTAACACTGAAGAAACCTGTGCAACTGAAGAACAAAATGCTCCCACCTTAGGGGGTCTTCAAATAGAATATTTTCTTACTGAGCCAAGAGGAATGGGGCAAAATAAGTGACCAGGCTGTTTAAGAAGAAGGAAGGCCAAACAAAATACAGTACCAGTTACTAACCAATGCTAAGACTAGAGATTGTACATTGTCCCATTTTCAGTAACCTTTCCAAGCCTGTTACTTCTGCTTCTCCATCTCCAGAATGAAAGAGCTCAGTGTCCTAGGTTGAAACCCTTGGGAGTCAACTCTCACAAAATTTTCCTTGATTTCCGAGATCTAATCTAAACAAATTTCTCTCTCTCTCTGTTTCTCTCTCTCTCTCTCTCTCTCTCTCTCTCTCTCTCTCTCTCTCTCTCTCTCTCTCTCTCCCCTCCCCTTTAGTGAGGGAGGTTGTCAAGGTCTCACATAGGCAAGACTTGAGCTAGTGATCCTCTTGCCTCAACATTCAGATCTTTGGGATAACAAGTATATGTCACAGGTATGTACTGTAAATTCTCTAGGAATTCTAAAATTCTAAAACTCTCTTAATTGAACATAGCCACATCGTCCACATTTCTTATCCCATCACTACTGTACTTGGGCTTTTCCATGTAGATGTTCTTCAAGCCTCTGTCTTATTCAACTTTTCCCTCTTGGTGTAATTTCCTTTCTGCGGAACTGTGACACTTCCACTACTCATTTCAGCACTATACTTAAGAACTCTCTTCATTCACTCAATATCCATCTTTCCCTTGTTCCTGTCTTTGCAGTCTCAACCTTGGAAAAAGCCATTATCCATTTTCTCCTCTGCTGCTCCTAGGAGAATTAATGTTGGTAGGCAACGATGCACAGCAGTATTATGTTGTTTGGGTCTGCTGCTAGTGGAAGAAAACCTTAAAGTTTCTAAATAGGATTCTGGAAAGAAAACATCTGTCCTAGTTGATGTATTTGCTGCTGAAAATTTGTGATTTACTATAATTATTGAGAGGTTTCTGTAACCTGACTATTTTAGTGTCTCACTGCTCTAAAATTTTTCTAAAAGATTAAAACTAGAGCATCTGCTGTACTGACAGATTTTTTTTTTAATTTACAGAAATCTAATTTGATAGAATGGAGGAGTGAAATTAAAAAATGAGGAGGGGAAATTCAGGCAAGGAATCTCATCATCTTACTGCTTTCACCTCTAATGAAGACTAATATACTAGCATAAGATTTTAAAATACAGTCAGTCCCCATTTTATAAATTACTTGGAGACAGATGTAGGACATATTATTGTTTGAATCCTGATTATTCATGTGGGGCAACTTTATTTGGATGTCAGTTTTTTGGAATCCAGAATGTGTTTTTCCACTGAAGCGGTTCTATTAATGGTGGTTGGGTTTCCACAAGATTTCCATTAATGTCACTGAAATATTATATATCTGTGGTAAATCCCCAGCAAACATGGTTGAGATTGCTACTAATGAAAAAAATTAGTATTACTGAATAAGAAATTTTATTTATGCTCAATTTCAATAGTAGTGCTTGAGGAAAAACATAAAATGGATGAAAAAAATCGGTGGAACTATGTTAAAGTTCAACATAGTATTCATGTGCATTTATTAAACTTTAAATAACACATATCCAGTGTCAAATATTAATGAATATCAAATGTATGAATTTTTACTTATTTTTTATATTTTTTAAAGTTAATTTTTATTGAGCACATTTTATACAACATTTCTTTTTTTTTTTTTTTTGGCTTTTTTTTTGAGACAGGGTCTCCCTGTAGCCCCAGCTGTCCTGGAACTCACTCTGTAGACCAGGCTGGCCTTGAACTCACAAAGATCCTCCTGCCTCTGCCTCCCGAGTGCTAGGATTAAAGGTGTGCACCACCACGCCTGGCTACAACATTTCTTAATCAATATTAGACTCATTCCCCCATCCATGCCCCCTCTCAGTCCCTCCCCCCCCACCCCCCACCAGAGCCCATGGATTCTGCCATGCATGTTAAGTCCTGTCTTGCATCTTTTACTTATTTTTAATTAGAATTGCTTTACTTTGGGACTAGTGCACTCTAATTGAGGTCAGTTTTCAGTAGTCAATATAAAACAAGGGAGGAGGATGAAGATACTTTGATGTGGTGCCAGAAGAAAATTTTGCCAAGAGAAGACCTGTATACAAATGTGAAAAATAAAGAATAGCATTCCATAGTATCCCCATCAAAAGGAGATAGTTTATTTCTGGTTTAGAGATGTGTGTGTGTGTGTGTGTGTGTGTGTGTGTGTGTGTGTGGTATTTTTTCTTGTTTATTTTGGGGGTTTTGTCTGTGTTTGTTTATGTGTTTGTGAATAGACAAAAAAGTTTAAAAAATTAGAGATACTCACTTGAATGACACTGAAAAGATGATGCAAGAAGGGAAGGCTAAAGAACGTAATTGCTTTGGCTCAGTCCAGAATTCTTTGCTCTTTTTCCCAGTTCTATGAAATAGATCATGGAATGGGAAAGAAAATATTGAAGGTGTGCATTCATAAGGTAATTGTAAGAAGCTTCATTTGCCATGAGCAGGTACAACGTAGCGCTGATAAGGAAAGAAGGAGCATAGTACCCTCCTGAGGCCATTGTGGGGAACTGACCTCTCCATGCAGAGGTTAGACAGTTATTTTCGTAACCCCACCTCCATCTCAGGTCTTTAGCCTTGGACAACAGAATGTTTCCCACTATTGACAGTGATTTTCCACCTGCCCAGAGACTGCTGGCCCTTGGACAGGAATTTCAGGCTGATGGCTGATGACCTGTCTTCAGCCTATATCCACTCACAACTCACTTCACCACACCAGCTATCCAGATTGGAGGTCCAAGGACCCCTGTCCATCCCACTGGTCACCCAAATGAAATGCCGGCCTGCTTCGGCCTGTATGCGTGCAAAAAATGATGGCTGGGAATTCTGTAATGATGGTAATGGAGAATTCAATTTATTACCTGCTACAGCCTGCTTTTATAAGCAAAATGACAGCTTCCAGAGCCAATGACAGACCCCCAATTCCACACCATTGCACACTGCTGCCCCCCCCCCTCCAGCATCTTGCACCTGGGCCATGTTGTCTGCTTCTTCTTGGGGCGGGGTCAGAGAAATCCCCAGACTCCCATCCACATGGCTCTTCCTACAGGTAGTTATGAGAAATTGAGTCATGAAGAGAATAGAAAAACTTTTCACTTGCATTCTGCATTTTGAATGGAATTTTCCTTTGGTGTTCTTGGAAGGAATTCAATAATTATTTACATCATTTTGCAACCTTGTTTCATCCCATTGGTTTGTAGTTGAGTATGGCTCCATGCCAACAGGAAACCTTGGGGTAGTTTCACTTTATTCAGGTCATGCAGGTATGATAGATTCGCAGTGATTAATGGATTAATGGAGCTATCAATGCAAAAAGGAGCTGAGGAGCTCCTGGCAGCTGGGAACTGGAGCAGGAGAAGGACTGAGTCAACATGTACTCTGCTATTCACCACTCCTTGCCATGTACAAAACTGTTACTGTGCTGTGTGATGGGTACTGTGGTGAGCTCTTAGAAGACACCATGAAATGTACGGAAATACTAAAATAAACTTGATATTGTCTGTTTCCATTTGCTTTGTAGAGTAAGGAGGAAGGGGCACAGATAGGCAATAAATTATAGTGAGTTGTGATAAATATTAGAGTGGATAAACCATTGACAAATAATGGCATTAATATGAAAATCCCCTCACTTTGGGTGATGCACACCCACAATCCCAATGGGGCCTAGAGGACCTCTTGTGTCCAAGAATTGGAGACCAGCTTGAGCAATGCAGCAAGACTCTGTGTCTATAAAATTAAAAAGAAATGCATCCTAGAGCATTTTATCAACTATATTGAAAGATACATAGCAGTAAAACAGGACAAGTGAAGTGATGGCCAAATATTCCTAGCAGGAAAAGTAATATTTAAGACCCAATCACATGACAAGAAGTCTAGAGAGAATGCTGGGGGTGGGGTGGAGGGACATAGCCAGAGAACATTTCTACTTTGGGTAACAATGTGGGAATTCATGGTAGAACAATTCTCTCCCCAGAACATCTACACAATTTAGAAAAAAAAAAAAAAAA
>VZQC01007794.1:340504-352905 GCA_009823505.1 Rhizomys pruinosus | reverse complement strand
TATATATCTGCTACTGTTGCACGGTATCTCCAGGCAGTTGAGGTGTAGCTGATACTGATGGAGGAGCCTTGCTTGTCTCAAGGAGACCAATATTTTGCTGTATTACTTTAGCGGCCTTTGGTAACACTCTCTGGCATTTCAGAGGCCAACTGTAAATTAGCATGTGACGTCTCAAAACATTTTTTCATGCTTACACCAGGTCTTTGACAACAGGTACTTACCACCTTTCTCCTTGCATATATCCCACTTATAGGCAAAAGATCTTTATAATTTAGGGGGCTTGGATGCCCTAGCTAACATCTAGGCAGAATAATCCATTGCTGACATCAGAACTTTCCTGTATTAATATAGTTTGCTTAATTACACAGCTTATAAACACTTTACTATTTTATTTGGCTCTAAGTAGAGAATTAAACCTTTCACAGTTCCTGTGTCTATCAGTCAATTAAAAAAGGTAGTTATACCTGTTTTATAAGATATTACTACTATAAAAGTTGGCTGTAGTTTACAGTTAGGGAATGACTTCATTACCAGCATGTTTTTCTTTTTCCTATAAAAGGGAGAGGTAGGAAGGTTTCTCAGCATCTGGAAGGTAAATTTCATTAGGGCCCATTAAAAACAGTTAACACAAATAGAATTCAGCGAGATGCTCAGTGTCTGTGACTCAGGCAATCTGAGGTTCCTCATTCTTTAATGTTCAGATTGGTCAGCCTCTCTACTGGCATTTCCCAGTCCATCCTGCACAGCCAAAAGTAGTACATTTTCAGGCATTTAGATTTGTGTTTTTACCTGTGGGAACATATAAGTCTCCTTCCATTGTTAGTTTCAAGATCTCAAAATTGAAAATTTATCAATAGGTTTGGAACACAGAGTTTTGCATTTGTATCCCAGAAGGAATACTACACCACCTCCCCCCTCCCTCTTTTTGTTTTTTAAATTTTTATGTTTTGACCTATAGATGCCTAAGTTGTATTACTCATACACATAAACAGGAACCAAGGCATAAGTTTTCATTAAATTTACCCAAACAGTTTATCATTGACTGTATGCTACTTATTTGGCAAGTAAACTTAAGTGTCCAAAATGACATCTCCAGAGAAAGTAGACTGTTTTGCTTCTCATCCACCTGAGCTCCAACTTTTAATGCAAGCTCACACTAGACTTTGTGTCAGAGTTAGCACCTAAGCTAAGCTCAGATTCTTAACAAATAAAAGCAAGCATAATAAATCTTCATTATTTTAAGACCGTGAGTTTTAGGTTTACTTGTTAGAAAGCAATGACTGATTAACACAGAAAGCAAATTCGGTATCCAGCTTGGGCTTTCTTTGTGTTAAACAGTCAGCTGTTTCATTACTAGGAATTCAAGACATAATACGCATTAAAATTACTGAATTGTTAATAAAATCTGAGGTTCTGTCCACAATGCTGGATATAATTCTAACTGTTATAAATGTTCTGTAACCTCATAGATTTATGGCTTTTAGGGAAATGAAGCATACATGAGATGGATGTATTAAAAATCTTAAGAATATATTTTGTAATCAGATATTTTTTCAAGTTTTCTGTTCTATTTTATAAAAAACAACTGACTGTTAAAGTTTTGGAGTACCACACTAACTTAAAACATTCACAGCAGCTTTGATAATGAAAAACTACTGGAAAAATAATTAAAGAAGTTGCTAATCAGTTCATTAATCAGGTGTATCTGCTGCACATTATACTGAAACAAATTGAAAAGGGTGCTGTGCTAGCCAGAAACTCCTTCTCAAATAAAGTCAAGAGTGAAGATAAACAAAATTGACTTTTCCTTTGTGGTTGATTTCTATCTAGGTAGATCTATCTCTGAAATCCTGAATAAAGAAATGTACTCCATGCAAAGGTTCTGCACCTTGGCAGTACTGAGATTAATTTTAACTGTATTTAATCAGCTTTTGTTTAGTTTTAGATTATTATTTCTTTACATTTATAATCCATACACTATTTAAATTTTTAATGTTAAATATACTTATAAAAGAAATCGCATCGTTCATTGTATTATGATAACTATCATATAATGTAATCAAAATTAAACATTAAAAATTAAATATTACATTTATGTGTAGGTTTTTAAAAAATATATTTTTGTTGCCAAAAAGATGCCAGTGATCAAAACGATTCCAATCCTTCTCACTCTCTGTTGTGTATTAGCTATAATAAAGGTAGTAAAATGCATTGTAGCCTGAATTGTTTTAATCTTCTTAATTATGATTAGAGTAGATCTCCCATCAAGAAATCCGCAAAAGCCTGAAAATTCTCTAATGGATAAAAGGAGTGACTAAATTATGTCATGAAACAATATAGTCATTGTTCTCTTGACCTTCAAATATATTGGTGTTTTTGAAAGCCAAATCCTAGAAAATTTACATCTTCAAATTTGGAATTCTTTTGAGTTGCAGTAGGTTTAAGCTGGTCAAGAACCTCTCATTTTTTGAAAGAAGAATAATTTAAAGCCGGGCGTGGTGGCGCACGCCTTTAATCCTAGCACTCGGGAGGCAGAGGCAGGCAGATCTTTGTGAGTTCAAGGCCAGCCTGGTCTACAGAGTGAGTTCCAGGACAGCTAGGGCTACAGGGAGACCCTGTCTTGAAAAGACCAAAAAAAAGAAAAAAAAAAAAAAGAAGAATAATTTATATGTAAAGCCGTAGCACAAGAAAAACAAACAGATGATTTGTTAATTGCATGTAGACTGGCTTGTTGTTCAGATGAAATACGATAATCTCTTTTGAAAGGCTGATTTATTTATTTGTTTGATTTTAAAACAGCCAAGATGTCTTAGAATTCCTAACAGAGAGAGAGAGAGAGAGAGAGAGAGAGAGAGAGAGAGAGAGAGAGAACATAAATCTGAAATCCACACATTAAAATACATAAGAAATACAATTTTCTTATTTAAGTTGTTGTTTGACCCATGAGTCTCAAAAAGCATTTGTATTATACATACCTATAGGGTGAATCAAGGCACGATTTCATCAAGTTCACTTATGCTGTTTTGGGTTACTGTGTTTGATTAACTTGGGAAACAAAAGTTTCATTTTTTGATTTAAAGTCATCCTATATGTGAAAGAGATTGCTACCAGCCCCCCCTTTCAGGATGGTGGGACCCATGAGCTGTGTGGGTTTGGGCACAACTGCTTGCAAATTGGTTTTACATGAAGGATGCTTGTACTCACAAATTATCACCTATTGTTAAAAAAAATGAAAACAAAACAAAACAAAAAAGCAGAGAAAGATGCAGAAAACTTACGGCAGAATGCACGATCTGCGATGGGTAGGGGTAGGGTGGGGGGGAAGGGAAGGGGATATATGCCTGAACTGAATTGGAAAATGATGTATGAAATACACAAAGCATCAATAAAAATAAATTAAAAAAAAAGAAATACAATTTTCCTTTGAGATTTATTTATTTGTTTTATTTTATGTATATGAGTGTTTTGGCTGAATATATTTAAGTGCAGCACATGGATGAAGTGCTCTCAGAAGCCACAATATGTCAGATATTCTGTAACTGAAGCTGTAGATGTTTGTGAGTCACCATGTAGATGGATGGTAAGAAACAAACCCAGGTACTTTGCAAAAGCTTCAAGTGCCCTTAACCACTAAGCCATCTCTCTAGGCTCCTTGTTTCTTTTTTAGGTGGATACTTATGGGGCTGGTAAGTTGGCTGAGTGGTTAAGAGTTCTAGTTGCTCTTGGAAGAGGACCCAGGTTCAATTCCTAGCACCCATGTGGCAGCAAACAATCATTCATTACTCCAGTTCCAGGAGAATTCAATGCCCTCTTCTGACCTCCCCAGGCACTGCCTGACATGAGTACACTGATATACATACAGGTAATATATTCATACACATAAAATAAAAAGCAAAATATTTTTAAAATGGATGCATATGTATTTCTTATTTTTTAGTTCTCTGTGAACTGTGTATTTTGATTGTATTCTACTTCCCTTACAAAATTTCTCTTATACCCACCCCCTCTTTACTGCCCATCCACTTTGTGTCCTCTCATTTTTTATACCCATCAAGCCCAATTTGTGCTGCCCATAGACTCTTGGGTGTATGGCCATCCACTGTAGCATAGTCTTATACTACATACCAGGGGCCATATTCTTAAACAAAACTGACTCTCACTCTCCCAGAAGCTCTCAGTTGACAATAGATCTTCCACTTGGGGAAAGAATTCATGTCTCCATCCTCTTACCATGCTGAAATTTTTGTCTGGCTTGACCTTGTGAAGGTTTTGTACGTGCTGTTACAACTGTTCATATTCATAACTGCATTGTGTCTGGAAAAAATTGTAGTGAGCTTTTTGAGGAGGCAGTGTCATATACATGCCCCATTTAAGACTGAGAACTTGACATTCTCTTATTCTCTGCATCTTGACCAGTTATAGGTCTCTCTTTTAATCTCCCTCATCAACAAAAAGAGTTTCACTGATAAGCATTGAGAAATACACTGATATATGGCTACAAAGATAAGTCATTAGGAGTCAGTTTAATACTATGCCAATTTGGCAGATTAATAGTAGTAGGTTCTTGGTACTGATAATGGCTCCAACTATGGGTTTATCTTGTAGAATGGACCTTAATCCAATCAGAAATTGTATTTTTTATAATAACATTGATGCCACAATTAAACCAGTCCGCATGTATTGCCAGGCCAGGCATTATTTTACCTCCTAGGGTTGAAAACTGGTTAAGGCTATGATTACTTTTCTCCACCATTACTGTGAATAGCACCTTCTATCATTATAAAATCTAGTCAATAGTAATGAGGCTTCCAGGTCAGCATCACCTTGATTTATTCATGTTCTCTGACTCAAGTATGTGGTATCTTCACCAGTACCATCTCAACTATCAAGTTATGAAGGGTAACTAAAGCACTGATAATAGCCTATAATGTTTGAGGGGCTCTAAGGGACTTCATTGGCCAGCAACTCCATAACAAGTAGCCCATTCCTTGCATTGGGCTTTTCATTTGTTAGTCTGTGGTGAAATTCACAGGCAAATGGATGGAACTGGAAACAATAATTCTGAATGAGGTAATACAGACCCAGAAAGACAAATGTCACACGTTTTTCTATAATTTGTGGGTGGTAGCTTTGAGTCTTTAGATATGTATGTTTCATTTGGCATACCTATAAAGATCAGGAAATTAATAAGGTGCCGTGTTGGGATTGCTTTCAAAGAAAGGAAGATAGAATGCAGTGGTATAAAGGGGCACGAGGGAAAAATGGAACTGGAAGGGCTAAATGAGGGGATGGGAGTTCAGAGAAGAGAATACAAGGAGGGTAATCCACACTTTGAAAAGTCATGTGGAAAGCCATATGGAAAGTTACTATGGTAGAAATTTCTTGAAATATATACTTATACATATATAAAGAGAATCTAATTACATTTTATCACTCCTTACTTTTTAATCAAATTTAACTCTGTCATGATACCATATTTCTGAAAGTGTAAAGGATGAAAATGCAATTTTAGAGAAACACTCTACAATTCTATATTTTGTATATTATTTCCACCACATAACAACATTACATGCATATGTTACAATGTAAATTTCATGTTTGCCATATCACCAATTATTTTGGATTATATTGAATTTATTGATGAAGAAAAATGTTAAAAATCAGCTCAAAGGTATTTTGTCTTCCAAAAGCATTATTTTAAGCAGCTAGTCCATGATTATCCATCTGTTCTAGGAGAAAAAGATCCCTAAAGACAATCCTTGTCTTTTATCCCTGTCATACTCAATATGCTGTTGGCATTAGCAAATATTTGGTCAAAATCACTCAGTTCAAGATCCAGAAAAAAGTCTATGAACAGTGATGAGATGTGGATAGGATTTCAGTTAAAAAATTAGACTTTTAAGTTCTGTATGAATGAACACAATTTCCTGTTCTTTTATTTAACTTTGCCATCTTTCTCACTCCTAGTTGTGTGTGTGTGTGTGAGTGTGTGTGTGTGTGTGTGTTTAAAAAAAGAGTTCTAGGGAATTGTAACCCTGAAATGAAATGAACACCTTCATATGAGTTTAAGGAAGATGTAACCCAGCTTTAGATGCTTTTAAGTTGAATATCACCAATTTACTAATAATTGGCTGTCATTATGCAATAAATTAGAAGATAGAAATCGCTTATGTGTAAGATGGTAGGGACTGCAATATGTTAATACTGTTCATCAAGTGCTTGACAAATAATTAGCTATTTTATAGCCTAGAAGTAAAACAGATTTTTTAGCAGACTTGTTGGAAAATAACTGCAGAAGTAAAGATGCATGACCTTTAGTGACTTTGCTAATTTTTTGCTAGATTTATTTAAAATTTTTCTAAATAGTTAAAATTTTACATTTGTAATATTTAGCAACTGTTAAAGTAATTGTTCTTAAGCCCACATTAAACTATGAATGTGGATATACCCATGAATCTCTCTTGAGAGAAAGAGAAAGACATAGTACATGCACTGTGCACAAGAGCAAAAGCTAGAGGACAGGAGCGGCAAACTAAGACAAAACACATTATACACATGGTCAACAGGGCCCATTCCATGGAGATAATGATTTCCTCCCTAAAATTAACTGGCAAATTTGAAATCTGTTTCTGAGGCTAAGGAAATCACAGAAAATGGAATCTAAACGCTGAGAAGAGAGCTAACTACATTTAGCAAGATTTCCAATCCACTTAGACCCTTACCTGTATAAACAACACTTTTCATACTCCAACGTTTTCATCTTTAAAATTGGGTTGAACTCAATAGCATAGACACTGGAGGAGTCATTATGAAGTCTAAAAGAAGGACTGTGAGATCATAACTGAAGGTGGGAAAAGAGAAAGCAAATTCATATCACAGAAGAAAGCCAAACGTCTCTTAAGTCATCTTTCCAATAAACGCTGCTTATATAGCACATGAAGTGTGAAAAGGAAGTGTGCAGGTTAATGAAGAACTCTACAGGATGGTATAATAATCCTGGATATTGCTTTAGTGACTCATTCCATTCTTGTAATATCTCAGGGTATTATGAATATTTCTATATTGGTATGCCATAATGCACTTGACCTGGGTAAGGGGTGACCCATGGACAACCAGTGGTTCTTTTTGTTCCTTTATACTTTGATTTGAGCATATGTATATTCATACATGTGTATGTGAGTCTTCATGAGCATGTATGAGTGCATGTTCAAAGACTTCCCTGCTTGATCACTGTTTAAAATTGTCTCGTATATATCCTATACAAGAGAATAACTATAGAACATAATTACAGAAACAAAGATAGATGTGCTTCTCCAATTCTAAAGAGGAGCTGTTGGTAGACTGCCCCTTATATAAGGAAAATGCTTGATATCAGAAATGTCAGATTTTAAGTTTAGGGGGAGCCTTTGGAACATTTACATATAGACAGTAAAATATCTCAAGGTTAGGAGATAATTCTAGATATAAAACTCTTTTATGTTTTATATTCTATCATATACACATCCTGAAACTAATCTTATGTCATACCCTTAGTGTTTGGACTGTGATCCATCACATGAGAGTTCACTGTAGAATTTTCTACTTATGTGCTGTGATGGCACATTAAAAGTTTCAGATTTTAGACTAATTCAGAGATAGGAATTTTCACTTTACAAATGAAAGATAATCAGCCTGTATTTTCTTTTTTTTTCTTTTTTTTTTTATTTTTGTATGTGTATGAGTGTACTGTCTGCATGTAGGTCTGTGCACCCGTGTCGTGCAATGCTGCGGAGGTCAGAAGAGGGTCTCAGATTCCCCTGGAACTGGAGTTCTCCTGGAATTGGAGTTACAGATGGTTCTCAGCAGCCATGTGGGTGCTGGGGATCGAACCCGGGTCCTCTGCAAGAGCAGTCGGTGCTCTTAACCGCTAGGCTTTCTCTCCAGCCCCACAACCTGTATTTTCTATGTCCTCATATTTAAATGACCAATTTGGGACCACATTGGATTTTAAAGCTTTCTTTCACCCAATAATGACTATGAAAATGCATTTCAAAGAGACTAGTGAAATCTCCCAGGACATGTTGACAAGAAAGTTGATCATCCTTTTTTTGTTTGTTTGTTATTTTCGAGATAGGGTCTCCCTTTAAGTCCCAGCTGGCCTAGAGTTCCTTCTGTAGACCACGCTGGCCTTGAACTCACAGAGATCCACCTGTATCTGCATCTGGAGAGCTAGGATTAAAGGCAGGAGCCACCACGCCCGGCTGATGATCCATTTTTCTAGGATATTTTTTAATTTTAATCTTTTTGGTCTTTTTGAGATGGGGTCTCCTTTTAGTCTCAAATGGCCTGGAACTTACTATGTATACCAGGCTGGCGTTGAACTCATAGAGATCTCCCTGTCTCTGCCTCCCAAGTGCTAGATTAAAGGTATATGCCACCATGCCTGGCTATGTTATTTGTTTGTTTGTTTGTTTGTTTGCTTGTTTTTAAAACATAGGCTTACTTAAGAAGCCTGATATGAACCACAGTGGCTTCACTGAATCAGCAGAGAATTGATGGGGTATGTGTTCTTTTGTCTGATATGAGATTAAGTAGATCACTAGGAATCTTGGAGCTGCTGTCACAGCATTATTAATTTGGAATATAGTCATGTTACACCCAGTTAACAGCCTCCCAGTCAAAAGGCTTTCAGTAAGTTTATTGGGCTCAAAGAAGAAAAGTAGAAAATAACTAGGATAGACCCTGGCTGTTAGTAATATTAGAATTTAATTAGTAGATGCCCAGAGCTGTGGTATCTATTGATTGATATTTAAATAATTATAATTCCTCCTGAGTGATAGCTCAGAAAACCTGATTCACTATTGCCTGGCAAGTGTGAAGAAACATGACCTCTCAGTGTATCTTTCTTTATATTTTAGACTGCTGCGTTCTCACACAATCTTACATATCTGTGACTTACGTCTAAGGGAGTCATAAAGTCAGTGCCTCTGACACTGTTTTGTGTGATGGTTATATCATTTTAGATCCTGGAATACAAGACTTCTTGTATTGATTTTAATAATATATATCACACTCAGTGACAAGAGTATATACAAGGTCAAGAGGCCAGTAGAGGGAGGTATTTTTTAAAGCAATGAAATATTAAGTAAAAACACTGAGACAAAGAAAAAAAATGAAAAGAACTAGCAAGAAAGACTAGGAAGAATGAATAATCAAAATACAGAATTACTATTAGAAGGTAGACTTATTATTTATTGCAATACAACAAACCAAACCACCCAAATTTTATAGGATTGTTCATGGCTCTTGGATGTGTACACTGGTCCCAGCCAGGTAAATAATGCTGGTGTCACTTGAGGCCACTCATAGAACTGCAGTCTTCTTGAGGCTTTTCAGGAACTCAAGTGTCTAAGGTGGTTTAATCACATGTATGGTGGTTAGTTAAGGAAATCAGTTCAGTATTACAAACCTCATAGCCTAGGTAGGACATTCAATCTTGTAGCATGGTAAATAGTGTTCCAAATGATCCAGAATGGAACATACACTCTCTGGTGACTTGGGTTAAAAGTCATACAGTGTCACTTGCACTGCATTCTGTTGGACACAGCCTACCAGAAAGACAGATTCTAACTCTAAATGGTGGGACTATTCCTAGTAGGTGTCCTTGCATAGTCTGTCACAAGATTTCAAGAAGGTGAAGTGATAGCATGTCAACTTTAGCATAGTCTTAAATAGAATATTTTCCTTTTGGTCTTTTTGAGACAGATCTCCTCTGTGGCCCCACCTGGCCTGAAACTCCCTATGTAGACCAGGCTGGCATTGAACTCACAGTGATCCACCTGCCTCTGCTTCTTGAGTATTGAGATTAAAGGCAGGTGCTACCACGCCTGCCATAAACAGAATTTTTAAATATATATTTTTAAACTTTTTATTTATTTTTCTCTATGTGTATGAATGTACTGTCTGTATGCAGGTCTGTGCACCTGTGTCATACAATGCCACAGATGTCAGAAGAGGGTGTCGGATTCCCCTGGAACTGGAGTTCTGGAATTGGAGTTTCAGACGGTTCTCAGCCGCCATGTGGGTGCTGGAGATCGAACCTGGGTCCTCTGCAAGAGCAGTTGGCGCTCTTAACCGCTAGGCCATCTCTCCAGTCCCCAGAATAATTTTTAACATCCACTAGTTTATAGTACTCTTAGTAGAACCTCTGTTGAACATGGTTATAAATGTCTCTGCTTATGTTAATCTCTTAAAAGCTAATCATAATGAGAAATATGGATATTTTATTCACTAAACACTATGTACCTGTTGGCATCAGGTAGTATCATTTATGTATTACTAACCTTAAATGTAAATTGATTGTTTTCTGTTTTATTATAATAATTGTTGAACTTTCGTAAGTGAATTACTCACCCTTGACAGAGGAAAGATTACATCACATCCTATTTCATTTATCAAAACTAGAAGTGCCCTTCTATATCAAACTCTTAACAATTATCACCCTCCAATGCCCCAGGAAACAAATTATATCACATGGAATTGGACTTTGAAGAGAACGGGGGAAACCTGGTACCACATATTTAAATTTAATTCCAACTTTATATGTCTTGTTCCTAAGAAATCAAAGTTAATAGAAGATAAAATCATTCTACACATAGGTAAGCGTTTATTACATGCCATGATGACCATTATGTAGAGACTCCAGCCAGAGTGACTAATTGTCATTACCATCAGCTATATAAGACTTATACATGGTTACCAGTTCCTTTTAACTTTGTTCCTCTAAAAAAAGAGGCCAAAACCCAAACAATGCACACACACTGCACTTCCATTTTTCTACACCAATTTTAGTTTTGATTTTATTTCCCTATGGAGGTGATAAAAGCTAAAAATCCTATAGAAAACTCTCTCAAGCCTTGCCAGCTTTACTGGCTGAAGGCCAGTTTTCCTATACAATATGCTTAACAATATTACTTGAACAGTTTTGGTTCAAGGCACAGTATGCTGTGTAGAGTCTCTGAGATTTAGCAGGGGCATGCTTTAGGTAGGACTCTAAAGGCTGTCCGAATCAATGGTAACCTGCTACTCATGTTTTCATCATATAAAGGCTAAAGATTATTTTAAAAGAAAGTTTAAGAAGAAGTCTTAAAATGTAGAATAAATATCCATTGAAAAGTAATTTTTCAATCTATTCACTTCCTAGAGATTTTATTCCAGCCCCACTCTGTACACTAACATGGTATACCTTCCTACCATGAGAACAGAAAAGACACCTATAGGTAGCTTCTGCACCTGGAGTTGCAGAATCTAGTTGGTGAAAGAAGCCTTAGATATTTGACTGTCAACCTTTCATCATTTAGATGCATACAAGGGTTTCCATGGTATGAACTGAGGTAGAAATTTTCTGTCTACATTTTTTTCGATAACTCCCATGGACTCTACACTATTATTCATCTAGCCCAAATGAACAATGCTCTCTTCTTTTTCTATATATTACCCATTCTAGTTTTCTTACTGTTTCTATGATAAAACACTGAGAAAAGCAACTTCAAGAGGGAAGAGTTTATTTCATCTTACATTTTACAGTCCATTATGGAGCAAAACCAAGACAGAAACCTGGAGGCTGGAAGAGAAGCAAAGACCATGGAGGAACACTGCTTACTGGACTCTTACCCCCTGGCTTACTCAGCCCCACCTTTCTTATATTTCTCTGGCCCACCTACCTCAGGATGGCACTGCCCATGGTGGTCAGGGCCCTCCTATATCAGTCATCAATGAAAACAATGCCCTGCAGACATACCCAAAGGACAAGTTGATGGAGGAAATCCTTGAACTGGGATTCACTTTTCCCAGGTGACCCTAGTTTGTATCAAGTTAACAAAAACTAACCAGCACTCACCTTTCCACCTGTATGGCTTCAGTCATCCTTATCACTCTCTGCCATTTTCAGTGCTCATTGCAAGCATACATGCTTTCCTGGGATTACACAGATTACTACCATTTATCCCCAAATCCTGTGTTATTTCTCCTGTCCTTCTTTTATTGCATATTAATTCTTCTTTGGATAACAATTATCCCTGTTTCTTTTCTCTGTGATTCACTCAGTTCAAAGTCATGAACACCAAAACATCATTTTAGCTCTTAAAATAACTTGTCCTTAGTAACACTTTTCTAAGCCTAGGGAACAACCTGCGGAAGAGGGGGCGTGGTAGAATGTAAGGGCTGCGATTGGGGTGAATGGTGAAACTACAGCAATGTAGTCTGGACACTCATTTGATCAACTTGATTGAACAAACAACCTGTCACCCCCCACTGGATGGTGGGGCTGTAGGTGTTTGGGCACAACAGCCTGCAGATAGGTTTTGCATGAAGGATGCTTGTACTCATGGATTATCACTTATAGCTAAAAATGAAAAAAAAAA